>CAFUXE010000999.1:239167-278117 GCA_903364295.1 Serranus cabrilla | reverse complement strand
TTGCAGAGGAGGACATAAAGGCGGAGAGGAGGGCAGACTGAGGATGTGCACACACACTGACCCTGGAGGTTGCGTTCCCCTTTAAAAGTCCCATCCCACTCAGATACGCAGAGCTCATGCAGGATCTGCTGCGGCAGTGGGGGAACACTGCTGAGCTGTGCAGTTTATGCTGCCAGCAAGCGTGCAAAGAAGAGGAGGGGGAGCGAGCGCGTACAGAAGGAGGAGGAGGAGGAGTGAGGGAGAGAGAGAGAGAGGGAGAGAGAGAGTGCAAACAATGTCATTCTGTTCAGGAGGCAATGCTGCAGTCAACTTTGCAGCGCCATGAAAGCACATCACCAGCAACCAAGAGGCTCAGAGTGAGTGCAGAGAAGTTTTCCTCCTCTCCACCCCGTGTGCAGTGCCGTCCGAGACTCATCAGTAGGTAAACATCTATTTCCTCTCTGGTCTTATTTACCTTTTATGCTGTCTCTTTATGTGTCTACCTCTTTGCATAGGATGGTATACTTCTTAAATCCGCCTTACAGGACTTGATTTGTCGGTGTGCATGCCTGCAGTGTAGAAGCTCCCGGCTGCTTCTGTCTCATCAGTGTCAGCCTCCTCTGCACCAGTAATAACCAGGCAGCAGCCAGCCAGACAGCCAGTCAGTTAGCAGTCAGGCTCCACTGCTCCCTCATCCATGTTTAACACATGGTACAGGCTGGAAATAGCAGCCGGCGTGTCAGATAGCGGCTGCTGGAGAACACTGTGCATTTGACACAAGGACAAAAAGACTAACCGGGATGCAAAGAGTTCCCTGCACTCGAGGGGACTTTCATCTTTGCTGAGTTAGCGTTTAGGAGAGTACAGACAGTCCCAGCTCTTTACTTTTCTCTCTCATTTGTGGGTTAATATGTAGCAGCATGTGTTAATTGTGAAAATGATGCTGGACACTGGTAAGAACCATCTATTGTATCAGTGGTCCTGAGCTGTCGGCGTCTCTGAGTGCTAAAAATGGGGGAATGAGAATGAGGCTACAGTGGCCTGCATGGGACAGGGGAGCTGTGGTGCAGTCATGAAGTTGTGCTCTAGCTACTGGGACTTTTCTGCCATCCTAAAAGTGGATACAGGGCAGAGTGCAGCTCTGTACAATTCTTTTGGGGAGTTTAGCACAAACTGTGTGAGAGAAAGTAATGAGGTGTCTGTGCTGCAGTTAGATATTGGACACTTGGATAAAAACAGAAATGAAAAAGTCTATGCTTACACTTGGTGATATCTCTGCAGCAGCAGTAGCTCAGCAACTCTCTTGCTCTGAAAGTCAATGTTGCTACTTTTGTCTTTTATGCCATATTACACTGTGTACGCTGAAACTGTGAGCCTTTTCAAAGGCCATGTAAAAATAGTTTGTGGGCGAAAAAGCTTCATATAAGAGTGAGTCAGGATTCAAAATGTGCTGTGAAACCTGTCTGGGAGGTCTGGATGACGGATCCAGCCGGGTCAGCCCGCTTGTATGCAGGCTCGGTCAGCCCTGAGTTCACCTCAGGTAACTGTGCTAAGACCTTGAAAAAGGCGGCCCTGCGTCGTCAGCCTTGTGAGGCAGAAGTCCAAAGCGTCTCTCAGGCCTTTGGATTTCTCCTCACTGCAGGCAGGCGAGCGCAAAGGTACAGAGTGATAGCAAACTGTACATCAGGTCCGCGCCACATCCGGAGCCTGACATCATCTTGGAACATCTGCAGTTCTCCTGCTCGTACTTTCACTGAGGGTGGGTGCTGCACTGCCAGCAAAGGAAATTGCCGCACTCACCTGATGTTCCTTGCACCTCACTTCTGCCCTCCCCCCACCTCCCACCCGCTCTCCTCCTCTTCCCTCCTCCTTCCTCGTCTCCAATTTCTCTACTGTAGTCTGTCTCAGAGGTACAGTTGCCCAGCACAGCGCCTCGCCGGCATGCTTTGCACCTCTGTGATTCTGCTACCCCCCCCTCCTCCGCCTTTCTCCTCCACTCACCCCCCTCCCTCCATCACCCCCTCTCCCCTGCTGAAAAAGTATGCAGCACATGCTCTCACCATCCTCCTTGAGCAATTTGCCTGAGTGAATAGAGAGAAGAGGGAGAGGGAGAGAGAGAGAGAGAGAAGCAAGAGCCAGTGAGCCAGCAGCAGAGCAGCAATCCTGCAGTGTCCTGCAGCAGCTGAGTTCCTGCAGTGCCGGCCTATAATAGCACACATGCACACACACACTCACACACAAAGAAACCAAGGGATGCACATCATTCTCCCTCAGATACAGACAGTGCTTGAGTCACGTGACACAGTGGTGGTGAATGTGAGAGAGAGCAGGCCGTCTCACTCTGGCCCGGACTAAGCTGAGTTTAGAGACAGAGCAGAAAGAGAAAGAAACACATACACACACATGCATACACACACACACACATACACAGCTCATGGAGCTCCACAGGGAGGCAATGGTGAGATTAGCTGGTTGCCCCCCCCTCTCCCCTCCCACCCCCCCGATGGTGCATTGTCCCGTTCCAGCACTCCAGTTCCGATGATGTAATCAATGCAGCAAGCTTTGAACTTGGCGGGCTCGTAGCTCCTTCCCCCCGACTAACACAGATGCAGGTGTGAGGCCTCAGCTGTAGTCTATGTCTCAGGTAGGAAGATGAATAAACTGCACTTTTATGTGACGATTTGGCTATTGAATTGCGGAAAATAATTTCCTATGAGTGGACTAGCTCCAGTATTGTCCATATTTCACTCTGGTGTGAACAGATCATCAGCTCATGCTTCCATAAATTAAACTCAGTTGGTGAAACTACTGCTGGCACTTTGTCAAGGCGCCGCTGTGCAGTGCAGTGCCGCATCACCACTTCCAATAAATTAAAGCGAGTATCTGCAGGCGAATGCGCCTCTTCTGCGCTTTTACAAAGTTGTACGGGTTTTCTAGCGGCTGTCAGCAGGGAAAAGACAAACCTCCAAGCAGCGGCAAAGTGCTTTTGAGTTCTTTCCGGGCATAACATCATAGTGACTTTGCTCTTTCATTGATAAGGTCATCAGTCTGTTGACGGGCTGCGGTGGAGAGAAGCACCAGTGATGTACAGTCCCGTGCTTTAGAGAGGCTCAGGCAGCCAGATTGAGACCATATTGTAGCAGGTGAGTTTTGCTGAGCTGGTTCCTGCCGCTGCACCCCAGAATCTGCCTAGTGATCAACTTCCACTACAGCATTGATGAACTGGCATCACCCCTCCTCTAGTAAAAAAACAGCTTGACTCAGAGCAGCTCTGCATTATTAGCACTCATGGATGGTGATGATTCTGCACATCTGATATGGTTTAATGTGTCAGTAGCTAAATAGAGTAGAATGCACATTTGTATATATATATTTATATTTATATGATGGATCAGATATAGGATTCTTTCTCCGCTCTTCTTTCTTTTTAATCCATATTTGACATCAAACTTCACAGATCCATGAAAATATTAATATTTCACAGGTTTTCCATATCTTTGCTAATGCATTCCCTCAGATTTTCACGGTCATGTTATTCATACTGACGTGCTTCATCTGTAATTGATGTGACCTACTGTGGTCAACTGTATAAGATGATTTGATGAATCAGCAGCTTTCATTAGTATGCTGTGCTGGTTCCAGGTCACAGCTTCTGTAAACTATTCATTCTGTTGTGGTAAAGAGAAAACAGAAGCAATTGCTAAAAGGAGTGTGAATGAAAAGCAAAACTGTATTACAGTTGCATTAAATTTACTTGCACCCGTTCAGCTTCTTCCACTATAGAATCAGGTTTTCACATTAGACAGGAAAGTCAGACAACGCTGTAATGTGCTTGCACATACTGGGCAGTGGGGATGAAAAGGAAGTCGCTGCCTGCAGACAAACTGTACTCTTTTATGATGTACGACGTAGCATAGATGGTCTGACAAGTCAGTCCAATTCAGAAATGCTTTTCTCTTTAAGACTTTTTTCAGTCAGTTGGCCTCATCCCTCACATCATCTCACCATCTCTTCTTATACAAAGAAATCTAGTTATCGATGTCACACAGAAAATTAATCTTAGTGTACCTTCAAACAATAACTCCTTCATGTGTTAAAGTAAAAGCTGTGTATGCTAACCGATTGAAGCCGGCTGAGTCATGCAGGGTTTTTTTCCTGGGTTTCCCCCCTCTCTGATCCTCTGCTCCTCCCCCTCTGGTCTAGGAGCAGGCTCATACACCCGGTCCGGCTGTTGGTGGCGTGTTGGAACATGCCTTGACTTGTTGTGCTGCCTGCAGAGAGAGAGAGGCAGCCACAGAGAGAGAGAGGGAGAGGGAGAGAGACAAGAGGCTTGTGGTCAACAGTTTGCCAGTGTGAAGTGACCCACACAACGAGAGAGCCCTGCTGCACCCGTGGACAGACTCCTGTTGATGTCAACACCAGAGTGCACTCCCCAGAGACGAGCCTGGATGGAGGAGCTCCACTGCTGCCTCGCTGCTTGGTGAGTGTCAGAACTGTGTGTGAATAAAATCCTCTGACATAATATCACAACTGAGCACTTCTGTGAGCGTCTAGGTTAATTGTTATCGCACAGCTTTGCTTTAGTGAAACTTCAGAAACACTAATTAGTGTGGGGAAATGAAACTAAGCAAAAACGAGGCCTTCAGATCTGCTTAGTAAGGCCTGTAGGTTGATTGAAGTGTAACTGGGAAAATGTTAATTTGAAGTGTACAGTTCTTAAGTGTTGTGAAAGCGTCCAAGCCGAGTCTTGATGCGAACATGATGCCATGGTAACTATACAAAAGGTTACTCAATGCACAAGTGTGATACGCCTAAACACATAGTTACCAATCACACAGTGGTCACAGGGTGGAAGAAGTATTTAGATCTGTGACTTCAGTAAAAGTACGAACACCAAAATGTAGAAATGTAGAAAAGCTACGCATTAAAAGTTTTCTAAAGTAAAATTCTACTAACAAAGGTAAAAACACTCATAATGCAGATGGGCCCATTTCGGATTAATCAATATAAGTGTATTATAGTTATTAATGTTTTAAAAGGTGTTCATCGCTTTAATGCTGCCGTTTGTAAAGTTGGAGCTACTTTTCCCTACAACCCTATTTTCCCAAAAAGTTGGGACACTGAAAACAATAAACACAGAGTGCAGTGAAGTGCAAATCCTTTGCGACCTACATTCAAGTAAATACAATACAAAGACAAGATATTTAATGCTCAATTTAATAACGCTCATTCTGAATTTCAGGCATTCTGTTTTTATTTACTTTTCACGAAATGTCCCAACTTCACCTCAATATTGCAACAATACTGTAGGGCCAGGATTATTGGTGCGTTCACAAACAGACTTTTGGTAAATAAATAAATAAATCATCAGGAAGGTGGATATAACAACTAAGTGGGTAGAAGAAAATAATAGAACTGTCTTGTCCGGTTAGTTCAGGGAATTTCATCACTTTACAGAAATGCAGCCATTATAAAACCAGTGTGAAGTGTAGGGAAGTACAGTATAAAGTAGAAAACTGGGAAAATAAAAGAGTATCTCAATAATGTACTTGAGTAAATGTACTTAGTAACTTTCCACTGCCGACAGTGGCACAGTAACCTACGCACAGACAGAGCGCCACCTGTGACCCCTTCACATGTCTCAGGGGACAGGACCATCATTGCCTGACCACAGTTTGATCCTCACAGCAAAGGACAGCTGTTTTTGGTGTTGTTTTCTCCTCTGTTCAGAATGACAGACCGGAGAAACACAGTCGGCCGCAGAGAAAAAAGAAAAACAGAGACCAAAAAAGATAAAGAGTCCTAATGAATCGCAACTGATTTGTATCTGGTTAAATACGGCCGGGGAGACAGAGCTGATTTGAGTTTATGCTCACAAAATGACAATCAATGTCTGAGTCAGGCGATTACACATACTGTACGTAGAAAGCAGATAAAGACAACCTTAACTGTGTCAGACTATCCACGTCGTCGCACTGATTAGTTAAACAGTAAAAACTAATTTATGCCAGTCAAACTCAACCATTAATCATTCAAATGATAATCGTTTAGTGTCTTGTGTACCGTGATCTGTGTATTTTATATGTGTGTCGTCAGGCCTGCTGATAGTTACTGGGGCAACTCTGTTTTCTGGTAACCAGGGGTGGTGTGCACAGTGGGTAAGACTCAAAACCATTGAATTATTAACACACTGCAGTTTGACATACAATACCGACACTCATGAAACCAATTCTCAGCTCCAGAAAACTTCAGAAACTTCATTTATGTCATGACTAGAGCCCGACCAATACGGGATAAGAAATTCATCTATAATCCATACGGTGGCTGATATCATAATGTTTGTTTTTTTTTAGCAGGAATGAAAATACACCTTTTTATGTGGATTTTACACCAATTTACAACTTTATTAAATAAAGAAATGTATCAAAAATAAGAAAATCAAGGATAAATAGGAATAAAATAAATAGCTAAATAAACTCAATTACTGTTCAGTTTCAGTCAATTGCTATTTAAAAAAAAATTTTTTAAAAAGAATATCTGACGCCATTTCTAAATCATGCAAAACATTTTATGCACTATATATTGTGTAAAAAAAGTTTTATGACATGGCACATATCGGACCACATGTGCACCGATACCAATAGGCCTTTCATATCTATAAAACATCTAACATTATATCATATGTATCAATATAAAGGCCTCTAGTGGTGGTTTTAAGTTGTTGATTTGAAATTAAAACGTCTCAGAAGCTAAATCAATATTCATACTTGTGCTACATAAACCTCAGGAGAGGCTAAGCTCCAGCAGCAGGCATGCCATCAGTGCGCTTGTCATGTGTAGCATTGTTCAGAAACATGGCTCTACAGTAAATACTGGTGTCATTGTTAGCCATAAGATGATTAGGTTCGTGGAATGGGACCGGAGTGGAGAAGCATGACTGTTTGAGCGCCGTTAGCTGACAGTGGAACGGGAGAGAAATGCACAGCAGAGAGGAGCGAGGAGGAGGTGAGGTGTAGTGCACAGGGCTGGTGATGTTGGTAGCTGGGTGTGTGTTTTCGTTTCTGAGGCCTGACAGAAGAGGGACCCAGCATGTTTAGGTGGTGTAGCTGGGTCTGGGGTCTGAGGTGGATAATATATGTGTATATGTGTGTCATTACTGGTTCTGTAATAGGAAATCTACCATGTTATTGAGCACAATAGTTGCTTTGAGGTTGAATATGTCATGAATTATAGACTTATTAAGCAGTGTCCCATGTGAGAATTCCATGGTAGCTCAAATAAATACCAGTCTACTGCTGTCACCATATCAGATCGTCACTTCAAATAATCCATGACAGTGATAACCACAATCTGTTAAGAGAATAAAAGCCAAATTCTTCTATAATTTTCTTTTAAATTGTGAGTTTTGCCTCTTTTTTGGCAAATGAATGAAACTCAAAATACCAGTGTAGATAGGTGGAGAAAAAGTCTGTAACTATAACTTTACAAATGCATAGAAAAGCATACAAAGAAACTGTAGAATAAAAACGGCATAACTCTGCATTTTGTGTACTCTTACACTTGGCACTAGGGCTGTGACTATCTGAGATAATGACGGTACAATAACCATGAAAAAATTATCAAGTTAGAATTGCAAAATTATTATTCATATTTTCAATTACAGTGGCCTAAAAGAAGCTGCACATCATCAATTTAAACTCAAGAAATTAGGAGGAAAAAAAGAGGAAGGAGATGTGTAAGCACAGTGTCCGGTTGAATATACAAATAGAACATAATAATAATCTTTTAGTTGAAGGTTCGGCATGAGTGTGAATTACCTAAATGCTTCTCCTTTTAAACTGTACTTTGCACTCAAATAAGTGTCCTTCATCTTTCAAAGATTTTTAACCTTGCATCAGTGATTTTCTTATAAAATAAAAAATACAAATATATATAAGAAAAATAATAGCATTAGATTTCCCAAATGCTTTAAGTTAAGAATACACTGATTCAAATCAAGGGAAATAAGAAAGTGTAATTGTGTGTTACTCAGCATCTGTCAAATATCAGATTTATTTAACTTATACCATGTTCAGAAAATATATCTACAGGTTTCTGAAGGTCAAATAATCATTTAAGTCATTTTTCAAGTAAAAATAAACACCTCCTTGTTCCAGTTTCTAGTTATGAAGGTTTTCATTCATATTATGTAGAATATGACATCAACATCTTTTGCCTTTTTGCCTATTGGACGGACAAAGAAGTACAAAGCTTTAAGGAAGGGTGTTAATCAATTATTGAGAGAATAATTAGCAGATAAATCAGTAATTTAATAAGTTATGGGTCGCAGCAGTGATCTGATTGTTTCTTCTGGATAGCTCAATTATATTTTTGCACCAGTATCTCACTCTGCATTAGCACACTTTAACATTGTGATGAAAATTGCCTATTTTAAGACAGTACACAAGTGATCAATTACAAGCTATTTGTACAATTACGCTTAAGTTTATACTTCATATCAGTATTCCTAAATATCTATATATTATAATGATATTGTAAACAATTTTCCTGCTACCCTTTCTTTTGGTTAATCGTAGTGCAGAAGCAGGAAGACACAGTTCTGAGAGAAAAGCTGGACCCAGCCTGAGGCCTAAAACATATTTGTGGACAGGCTTGAGTCTCGACTCGTCTCGACTCCTGCTGCTGCTGTTTGCTGTGTGATGCAGTGAGGCAGCCGGTCATTCATGTAGCAAGCAGTGTGTTGTTTTCACTGGCATTCCTCAATCCTGTATTAAGGATTACATCAAGCCCTGAGCAGGAAGGAATTCCTGTCATCATGTGTTCAGTGAAGGCAGAGTCTGGCTCGCCACAAAGAGACACTGATGCAGCCTTTGGGCAAACTGAAAGCAGGTCAAGAGGTGTTTCTGTGTTCGTCAGGCTGACATCACTTGTGTCTGTGTGTGTGTGCAAGTTGCAGACAAGTATTTGGCGTTTGTTTTAGCATCGCAGCATCACAAACAGTTTTCTTAGAAGTCCATAATTCTTTCTTTGACATCAGATAAGGTCAAGATGTTCCAGCTCCCCTAAAGGGAGGAATTTCTAGTTATACAACAAAAAATGCGTCACAAAATGCACCAAAAACAGACATAGAGAGCTACAAATAGCCTTGCTGCTGCTGCGGACCTCAGCAGTAAAAAGATACACCAGATAGAGGACGTTCGCATGTCATCCAAACACCCTCCTCGACACCACTCTGTCGCCTTCATAATTCCCTCTGTTCCTTCATTTGCTAGTGACTGCAGATCGCTCTCTAGTATCCATGTTGTCCTGTCAGCAAAGCAGAGTCCACAGGGAGAGGACAGTATGGAGTGGTCAGCCGGCCCAAAATAGCACTGCAGCGAGCAAACGCAACTGATAGCGAGGGGATGAAGTCCCTTAGGTACATAAACACACTGCCACTTGCATTATATGTGAACATATCGCCACACGCACACACCAACAGATGAGAACGAAATCAAACTGAGCTTTTTGTTGCAAAATCATGAGTCACGGCAAGTCTATTCTTAGTTTGGGGGTGTTTCTGTCTGCCCAAGTTGTGTGCACTTAAAGTGATGCTGCATAAAAGGCAAGAGGAGTATCAAGAATAGGCCTGGGTAACAAACTTTGATACTTCTAGGCATTGACCAAATTACCTTAATACTAATGAATATTGAAACACGTCTCGTCATTCAGTTTTTAAATTACAATACCAAAGTAGAGCCCTTTGTAATCCATCTTATTATTTTTTCCAGATTCATATTACACTTACATTTTCTGAATTCTGCGTTTTACAATTCAAGCACATTTTTCACAAGACATAATCATGTGGTGGATTAAAAAAACGTACACAAATAACCCCATTCCCCCATTATCAGCTGGGATCCGGCCCCCCCATGACCTTCGACCTTTGAGTTCGGACAAGCTGCTGCGGATAATGAATGAACATAAACACACAACATTCTCCTGACTAATCTAACTCTGTTTTTAGTGCCGAACTACTTCAGTGACATGACTAAAATTGTCTTGACATTTGATTGGCCCGGGCTCGTCTATATATTCCCTCTCTGTCTCATTCTGTCAGGATTAAATCCAAGCAGCAGTGAGCTAATAGGCACACAGCATGTTTGTATCATAATATAACAATTCTGGTGATCGGCTATCTAATGTTATTTAACGTAGAGCGAGCTTTTGTCTGTTTGCTTTTTGAGAGGTCTGAATACAGTGTGTGTTGCATAAGCGTAAATCAACTTAATAATAAAACTACTTTGGGCAGCGGAGTGTAACCTCATCAATTGCATTGCAGTTGTATAAAACTGAGTTATGAAGGGTAGAGTGTCCTTTTAATCTTAATCCAAGAATCCTAAAAAGAAAATTAATTTTGCATTACAGTTTATTATTCCTTGGACCAGTTGTTACTCAATCATTATTTCCTACTTCCCTTATAGAGCTTCCGACTGTTGGCATAGGACCACAGGGGGCTTTTGGTGTGAGGCTGCTGCCTTCCAACAACCACCATCACCAGGAAGCTGGGCATGAAACGTGTGAGCGTCCATAGTGCCAGACTCACAGCTGGGAGTGTGTGGCAAATACCAGTCAGGACCCTGCTGGGAAAGGAAGGACAGACGGTCGGACGCGGCTGCTGTGGGTGTTTCTCTGGCAGTGTCTTAGCTGGTTGTTGTGAGGAGTGAGAACGAAGCAATCAGCAAGTATACTGCCGCAGAAATTCTTCGCAATAAGAGGCCCTGGGATCACAGCCGTCACGAGAGGGAGGAAAAAACGCGCATCAGCAGCACTGTAGCAAACGAGGATCCTGCTGCTACTGTAAGTTTTTATTTGTGTGCTGACACTGTAGAAATTAACAAGAGCCGAGGACCTGATGCAGAATGAACTGAAGATTGATCACCTGAGTGCATGGCCTTTTTGTTAACAGCCACTACAATATTTACAATTGGATCAAACTTCTCTGTGTTGTATTTTTTTGGTCCTCTGCTGCCATCGTGTGACTGAAGTCAACCTCCCAGCATGCCTTTGTTCATTTAACACTGCAGCAATTTGTAAACCTGTATTGTTTTTCATTGAGACAGTCTAAAATCCCTTTTATTCCAAAATAATATTTCTTGGCTTACCGTGACTTCACATTCCTTATTTTTTGCATGTTTTCTTTCCACCAAATTTCATTTTGCTTTCTTAATTATATATTTTTCAGCCTAATTAACTTTTCGTGTCATAAGTTGTTACTGCAAACAAAAGGAGAATAAAAGTTACATAAAGATTGATTTATTAATTTGCCTTGTTTGTTTTCACAGTACACATGGATTTCGTAATTATGGGAAAAGGGTGTTGTATAAACCACTTTGCGCTGTGTGAAAGCTGCACTTTGATACCCTTGAAAAAATAACGTTGCCATGCGAACACAGTTCACCAAATGAGTGCAGATGAGGCAGAACGGCCTGGATGCCAGGTGCACACCAATTTAGAGTTTTTAACAATCACACACAGCAAACACAGATGCAGCTGGATGTATAATGCACTTCTAAATACAGCCTTTGTCTCCAGAATCCATACTTGATTTGTTGTTAACACTTGATGGAAAAGGTTGCGATTGTTGGTCACGTGTGGTTCTGATGAAAATGCAGATGTGTTTGCTGCAGAATGCGAGAAAGGACAACGTGCCACTGCATTGCTGCAAACACAAAAAAATGGTTGCAGGTTTTCGAGGGCTGCAGCAAAGCAGAAGTAATAAAATCCTGCTCTCACACAAGGTCGCTGCTTTATGGGTTTAAACCTACACTTCAACTCTTTGGTACCACAATTACAAGGCCACCAAAGAATTAACAGCTGCTCAACACAAAGCACACCAGACATTACTCATTATTCAAAAATGCCTTGAATGTGTAGCCTACTTTATTGTGTGGGGCCTTTTATCCTAATGAACCACCTGATAACAAGGGCATTTAGTTTGAGGTAAAGGTGACCACCAACAGCACCTTTTAATTAAATTTGTATTATAAGCTAATTTAAGTCTTTTATTACCCATAATCCTGAGAAAGTCTGATGGGAAATGCAATGTGTTACTGCCGTTCAAAAATGAAAGATCTGCTTTATAATGGTTAAAATCTGATGTTTTAGTTAACATTCACAGTCCGTTCAGTTAGAAATATAGCACAGGGCTAGAAAATATTTATGAATTGATAAATGTTCAGCAGAATACCTTCATAATTATAACACAGTTAGTGCTGAAATGATTAATCACTGAACTGATTATTCAATCAATGGAAAATGAAGTGGCAACAATTTTGATAATTAATAATTCACTGCTTATATGTCCTCAAACAGGAAGATTTGTTGCTTTTCCAGTTTTATATAACTAAATTAAACACCTTGATATTTTTGATATAATTAAACCAGTTAACCTGAGAACTGATTGAAAGATTTATTGATAATGAAAATATTGATTACTTGCTGACCAAATTATATTTCAGGAATCATAACATACAAAAATCTCTTTCCAGTGCACTATTCTGCTGCTTTTTTTGCTTTTATCGAACAAAATAATATCACCAGAAATATTAATAAATTCATGCCTTGCACAAATGTGCTTTTAAATGATCCTTTTATCCTTTTACTGTCTTGGCTTATCTTAGCTTACCTGATTAGGTTTTTATGTACTCTTTTCTATTTTTACTATTGTGAGTTATTTCTTTTATATGACTGTTTTATTACCTTGGGCTTTGTAAAGCACTTTTGGTGGGAGAGTGGAAGAAAAGTTATAAAGGTTAATGGGCACTCTTTGTTCATTTTATAATGGGAAAATCTGATTTAAACTTTAAAATTAGATTATAATATATACTTGACTGCTGAATAACCACAACTCTGCATTTAGCATGCTTGAAAGAGGATAGATAGATAGATAGATAGATAGATAGATAGATAGATAGATAGATAGATAGATAGATAGATAGATAGATAGATGGATAGATGGATGGATGGATGGATGGATGGATGGATAGATCTGTTTTTAACTGAGAGATATGTCAGAGGTTTACATGGGTTACACAAACAGAGCCAAAAATAGACCCCATGAGTGAGCCTTTACCAGCTGACTGACTTCTGCTTTGTGTTCCGGTTGGTGCAGCGAGGAGTAAGAAGAGAGGAGGCAGGGAGGGAGGGGTTAAACACGGGAAGAAAAGTTTGTTTGGCTGCTTAAAAAGCAACGGACGAAGCTTAAGTCATATAGCTGGAGTCGCCTGGGTTTCATGGACAATACTACGGAGAGACTATGGTGATGAATAACAGTATTATAAGCTAGTCCGCTCGTCGGAGAAGTGTTTACAAACTGCTGCACGTTTAACGGTGGTAAAGTATGGCAGATGGAAACCGGACAGTTGTGTACTTGTCTGAGCAGGTGGTCGTGTTGTGTTCATGTGCGCTGTCGTTTTTGGGTTCTTCGCTGATCATCCTCACCTATATCATATGGTCGGACTTGAGGACAACTCCGCGGAAGCTGCTGGTGTACCTCTCGGTGTCTGACTGGCTGTCCGCCGTGTCCTACGCTTTCGGGGTCTGGAGAGTTTTCCACACCGACTCGCTGGACTGCGTCGTCCAGGGAGCCATATCCACTTTCGCCAACACCAGCTCTTTCTTCTGGACCGTAGCCATTGCTGTCTACCTCTATGTTTTTATCGTGAGGTCAAGCCAAAGGGTCGCTGACAGCATGGTGTGGGTGTTCCACCTTGTCAGGTAAGTTGTTGCTACTCTTCTTCTTGCTGCCAGGGTAACGGTTGATGAGTTCTGCATCGGTTAGCGGTTACTTCCGAACCTGCACCGAAAAGCATTCTGGGAAATAAACCCGAATTAGTGGTTCTGTATAAATTATTAATGTTTATCAGACATATCAAAAGTAGTCTACACCTGCTTCTTTAAATAAAACACAGTACAGGTCATGGTTTGGGCTTAGTTCTGTCACACCGGTCCAGTTTTAGCTTATAGAAAAACATGCTAAGTTAAGTTAAAGATTAAATTTAGCCTCACTAGCTAGGATACTGATAAATAAGAAAATTAACTTCACCACAAAAGGGTGAATTAATTTTTCTGATAAAATTAATGAGAGAGTTCCTACATTAGGTGAGCTCGACCCTTGTGCCTCACTGATTTCCTTAGAGAACAAGAGTGTCAGAGTAAAAATGGCAGAATATTACTATACGTTCATGGTGTTTTCCATTTTTAGTCACAGAGTTCAATCTTTATAACCAGCTACAGTCCTGAATCAAATATTTATTATTTTTGAGAAGTGAACCCTTTAATTAATTTGTTTATTTACATAATGCTACCTTCTTAAAACTGCTATGAAAATAAACTATATTCATATTACTTTCCACTCTCACTGAGGTAAAGTTTTTGACCAACATCCACCCTGACCATCATTTCCAAAAATGAATTCAATTTCAGATTATTAACCCCTTTAATGTAAAGATCTGTATATAAATGCCAGAGGGAGCCTTGGATATGGCAGTTATTAGCAACAACATTTATTTAATGTATGTGAATGTTTTTTTCTGCTTTGTCAGATTAAAAAAGATGCATGAATAAAAATGCTCCCCATTGCTACCTTATAGGATAAAAACATCCTGCCCTAAAAATACTACATATCAATATTATTTTTGCGCTTTCACTGAGCTCACTGAGGGTTTAATGTCTGTAAATAAAATGTGTATTAATTTACAGACGTTTAACCCAATTAAAAGCCCCTTGATTTTTTTTTTAATGATAAACAACAACAACAACCCAAATTAAACAAATTTCTGAATAATACATGCAAGGGGGTTTTACTTTTCTTTCCACAGTCTGGGGCATGTTAATAATTAGCCGCAACACTGATTTTGATGCATTGCATCAGACACTGCAGTGCTCCATAATACAGCAGCAAGAACCCCAGTGGAAACCAGTAAAAATAGCATGCATGAGAAACTGGCTCAATCTGCTGGAAGGTAGCCAAAGCTACACATTTGAAGCCAGGGCTCGAGATTGAAAGATGATATAACAGAATGTGTGATTTTACACTTTAATGGCCACTGGATCAGAAATAGTGTTGTTAATGGGTTCCAATGGGGTTCTTCTTGTCCTGTAGGGTCTGAGTGTCTGTATTGTGGGTGCACAGTTTATTGTAGACGGATTCTAGCTGAGGTGCTAGTGTGTGTCATTGAGATCAAAATGAAGGCTGGGAGGTAGAGGGGTGAGAAGCTGGGATGGGGCCATTGCACCTTATTTGGTGTTAGACTGATGAGATCCAATCACAAGATGCTCTCTATTGTTTAGTTTATTTTTGTCACGTTATTAGAATTATTATTAGATTCAATCATTAAAAGTAAGCCTTATGTAATATGAGGCAGAATGTTAAATGTATTTTTGTATTTTTGTATGTATTTTTAAGCATGATTATCACTCTATATTGATGAGCTGACAGGTAATATTCATGTCTTTTAGGCATCCAGAAACAGTTAAATATCACCACCATACACTTCTTTTTTTTTATTTTTTTCAGGGTAAAACCTCATGAAACAAGATGTCTCTGTTTTGCAGACATCTCTCTTGCCAACAGGTTTAGAGAGCCACTTGTTTTATTACCAGCTCGACTTCCCTTTGAACGCTCTGAATCGGCACATGGGTTTCATCTCTTGTGTCAGTTTTCCTTCTGCACTTTAATGAGCTGTCCGTGTTGATTGTGAAGATGTAAAGAGGGAGTTTATTCACTGTAGTGTAGAGCTGTGTAATTGATCTATTTTTGGACACCAGAACATTTTCACCCCTGGGTACGCCGCAGCGCAGTGTCTGCGGTTGTCATTCTAATTTTGTTCCTGTGAATTCTCAAATGCTCCATTGAATTGAAGATCACACAACAGAGCCATTCATCGATGCCTGTATATATATACCACAAGCACACATCACACAAGGCTGTAGGCATTTATTCAGAGGTAACGCTTCAGGAGGAAACAGTGCTTATTAAAGTGAAGGCATGATTTATTACTATAATGGCCGCTGGATCAGAAATAGTGTTCTTAATAGGTTTCAGTGGAGACATTTTTGTCCTCAAGGGTCCGAGTGTCTGTATTGTGGGTACACAGTTTATTATAGACGGACAAACTGGAGGAGCTGAGGGCACGTTGTGTGTCGTTGAGATCAAATGAAGGGCGATTTTGCTCAAGCAAGGGCGTAGTAGGTAGGTTAAACAAAAGCAACTAAATGTAATTATTTTTTTAATAATACAGTATTTCCCACAGGCTTTTATGACACTTTGGTGGGTGGACTTTGAACCATCTAGACTTGTCCAGAGGTCTGCCCCCTCGGAGAAACTTTTTGCCGTAAAAGCCCAAACTTGGGGGCTCAGGGGATTTTGCCGACTGACCGGGGGTGACAGACACTTTGCTAAGGCTATGGCAACACAAAATATCTATTGTGTAAAAATACTTTCAGTACAGTTTGAAAATGTAATGTTAGCAGGGGAAATTACACTGTGGTGGGCTTCCACAGTCTAGGTAATTAATGGGAAACACTAAATGGGAATCTTCTTTGTTTTCTTTACACAACGTGGGAAGTAGAGGGGTAGGAAGTAGGGACTGGGCCGTAGCGCCTCTGGTACAATTTGGTATTAGGCTGATGAGATCCCATCACAAGATGGTCTCTATTGTTTAGTTTATTTTGCCACATTACGAGATTCATTATTAGATTCAATCATTAAATGTATGCCTGATGTACCACACAATATTAGACTGAATTTGTTATATTTTTATTTATTTTTAAAAGTAGTCATTCTAATTTTGTTTCTGTGAATTCTCAAATGCGCCATTGAATTGAAGATGAAACAACATAGTCATTCATTAAGTCTTGTATATATAACACAAACACACATCACACAAGGCTGTAGGCATTTATTCAGAGGTAACGCTTCAGGAGGAAGCAGTGCTTTTAAAGTGACGTCAGTCTGTGGTTAAAGCAACACGACTGGTACGGCTCTGCAGTCTGCAATATGTAACACACACAAGCCTTCAGCAGAAGATAATCTATCACATGGTGTCACATGTCTTTGTAACATTTGTTGATGTTGCACCCACCAAACATCTCTGTACAAATTTAATAAAGATAGGAAGTCGACCTTTTGAGGAAGTAACAATTAATGCTGTAAGCTGTCTGTTCTGTGGTCTAGCTGGGGCGTCCCTCTGGCCATCACTGTTGCAGCCGTGTGCCTGAACAAGATTGGCTACAATGCATCAGAGGTGTCGGTGGGCTGGTGCTGGGTCAGGATCCAGGCTCCGGACCGGGTCCTGTGGATGCTGCTGACTGGGAAGATCTGGGAGTTCTTGGCGTACCTCACCCTGCCTGTCCTCTACATCCTGATCAAAAGGCACATTCACATAGCGGTGAGCTGCTATGTAGCTGCAGATTACATTCACTGTTCTTATGCAAAGGTATTGAAAGTGGAATAGAAAAACAACCTCTCCAATATTCACAACAAATTCCACAAATACAAATCAAACAATGATGAATAGATAAACAATATATAAACACATTTTGCAGATTTCTCTTTTAACACAATACACACAGTGTTCTTGGCTGACTTGAAACTGAACCTTGATGTTAGAAGTGCATTTTCCTCTGTTGTCATGCAACAGGGCAGTGCTACCGCTGCTGTGTGTTTTATCCAAGAACAGTTGCAGCAGCAGATTCCACAGACACCAAGTTTACAGATGATACGTCCTTGGTTGGTCTGTGGAGGACCATGAAAATGGCTCAGTCCTGAGTGAGTTTGTTAAGGTGTGGTGTGAGGCATCATATATGATTCTGAACATATCCAAGACCACAGAGCTAAGAGGGGATTGAGTATAAGTACCTCAGACTCATTATAGACCCTAAGCTTTCCGGGGATCAGTGTGCTGAAGCTATATTTATAAAGGGCAGACAGCACATGTATTTTCTTACAAAACGAGACACCGTAACACCTATTATGAAAGTATGTCTCTATTTTACAAATCTTTATATTGAGAGCCCCCTTTGTTATTGTATTACATGTTGGTATAAAATCAGTCACAGGAACAGATTTGGAACATTTTTCAAGTTGTTTTCAGGCCTGGGGCCTCCAACTTGTTTTTGAAGCTATCCAGCGAACAAAGAGCACACTGAAACAGAATAAGAAGAAACACTACTTCTTTGACAGTGGCAAATAGTCATGTCAGCTTTATATATATAGCCCACTATTGCAGCCACAACTTTGCCTCAGGAGGCTTCACAATCCATACAGCATATGACACCCTCTGTGCTTTTTGATCCTCACTTCAGATTTGAAAAAGTAAAGAAAAATGGAAGAAATTTCCGGAAGGACAGCCGAGGAGGGACCGCTTTTCTAGGAGAGAAAGTTGATTACATTTAACCTTCTCTGTAAAGTAAATGACATGATGAAGGCACTTTACTTTAACACATGCATATCAAAAGTTCCGTGTTGCCATCTTCACTTTAAAGTTGCAACATTTCTCAGACATTAGTTGCAAAAGTTGACGTGTCACCAAAATTAACTCAACATAGTTGCTGTCATCGTGGTCAGGATGCAATCGATGTCGTCTGCACGGAACGGACTAACAAAAAAAACTGCAATACAGTCGATCCAAATTTTAGATTTCAGATCATGCGTCTCTAACTGCAATACAACTACAACAACACAACCTGTGCAACACAATGCATTGGTTGTGCATCCTAAAAAAAATGCATGGAGCGTAGCAATGAAAAAATGAAACATTTAATGTGACCATATGACATTGTTCACATTAGGATGTGGAGTAGCTGGAGCTAGAGAGGGGGCATCATCTGCTAACATCGCTTCATGTTTTAAAATGTTACTTTTTTTGCCTCTCACTCTGTGTGCTCTGTCTGTCCCAGCATGCTGCCCTGTCTGAGTACCGTCCCATCCTGGCCAACAGGCCTGCGTCCCACTCCTTCTCCTCCATGGCAGATATGAAGCTCACACTCATTCCAATCATCTTCATCGTCCTGCGCATTTGGAGCACAGTGCGCTTCATCCTGCTGCTCGCCGGCTCCACAGCCAGACAGAACCCAGTGCTGGTCACTCTACATGTGAGTTCAAATCAGCAATGAGCAGGGTAGAGGAGGTCTACTAATCCCCTTTAATCTCTTTTATTTTCTTTTGTTGATTCCGCTCTAATCTGTGGATCTTGTGTGTGAGTGTGTGGGTGTGTGTGTGTGTGACAACACATATGTGTGGCTGTGTGTGTAATACCATTAGTTGTTAAAGTTGTGATGGTGTGATTGCACGCTGTGAAGTCTGTGAATCATCTTGAAAAGTTCCTGTTTTAACTGATCCATTTCAACTTCTGAAAAGACTTTAGACTGCCTGTCTAAAGTGGTTAAAAATGAATCTATGAATTCCTGGACCATTTCATTACATGACATCGTTAGTGTGTGTGTGTGTAAAATATTTTCATTTCATATAATACAACAGTGCATAAGAAATGTGTTTTATTAGTCAATTAAAACAAATATTCTAGTCAAATAAATTGGATCTCTCATGACAATCGTTAGCTGAACTCATAATCTGATATCTCTTCATCAGATAATAACATTAGGAACATTAACATTTTCTTTTTACTATGAAATAATCTATTTCTGCCACACTCATCTTAAAGGCTTTTGTTTGGACCCAACAGGGAATTGGAAACACCTCTCAGGGAGCAGCCAACTGCATCATGTTTGTTTTACTTACTCGGCCGCTCCGCACGCGCCTCTGCGCCTCGCTCTGCTGCTGCTCCAAATGTCAAGCAGACGAGCAGCACTCGCATAACGTCCCTCACAGGCTGCTGCCGGGACAGGACACCATCACACAGAGAGAGGAAGACGGCGCCAGTCAAGCCCAGACCGATAGATGATGTTCTGTGGATGAGCAGACAAACAGAGGTGGACTCGCTGAGCCTCATTACAGCAGGAGCCTGTGGAACGGGTTGGAGATTCTGCAGGAACATGCACACGTCTGCACTCTGGGTGATTGGGACGATGCTGCCTCACTGTGCACTAGCATTTGGTGAAGCATTATGAGTGTTACATACTGAAAATGTTGCACATGAATATTGTAGTTTTAAAAGAAAAACTATACATCAAACTTTGAAGTGCCATTTAAATTTAAAGGAAAACTTCACCCTTAAAATGGCCATTTCTGTATCAACTACTCAACCTGTGTTACCTTGAATTTCTGAAGTAAACTTTCTCACGTGCCTCCATGGTGAATGGAAAATCAGAAAATAAAAGACATTCTTGCTGAATTGAAGTAAAAAGAAAAACTATAGTGAAACATCTGTTTCAAACTCACACAACCCATGCACTCTAATCCAAGTCTTGTTTGTCCAGTTTTTTGCTCATTAAATCCCAAACACATTCATTTTCACTAACACCTTACTATTTAAAACACTTCCACACAAACAGCATCAGCCTTTGAGCAGGCGCACCACTCGTCCGGACTCACAGGAAAGGCTTTGTTTACGCTCATGCAAGACATGGAGGATGTGCTTTAAATAGTAAAGTTTTTAGCAAAATGTGTGTTTGAGAACTAGTGCATAGAGCATTTGACTGGATACACGAGACTCTGTTTATATGATATAAGCTGTGTAAGAGTTTGTAAAGAGGTTTTGAAATAGTTCTGCTCCCATTTACTTTACATTACTGTTTTTGGATTCGCTGTTCACTGTGGAGGCATCTGAGAAAAACACTTTACTCAAATAATTCAAGCTAAAATGGGTAAAGTATTTCTTTAAGTGGTTCTATTTACATGTGTAAAGCAGTTTCTCAGCATTATTTATCATGTACTGTGTATAATCAGTTACATTCTGAAGTTTTCACTGTGAAATGAATGAATGTTTAGTTTTTTTGCTTGTTCAAACGAGTGTTCAAGTTTTGTATTAATGGCTGTGAAAAGTTTGAAAAGATTCACAAAGTACTGTTTAGTATTTTTCTGCTCAGTCATTGATTTGTTCAAATATGGCTAAATACAGCTCATGTTTTGGCAACTTCTAGTTTTTGTAACATGTTGAGTCGTAGATAGATAATGTAAAAGAAAATGATGATGTAGGTGTGTTTTGAGGAGGTTGAATGAATCTTTTGACTCTTATTTTCCAAAGTAAGAATAAAATATGTGATGCAGTGTAACTTTAATATCAAATTCCAGCTTTTGTCCAGTAGAACTTTGAGTCTGTTTACTGTTACACTTTCATTCAGCAGTTGTTTTATTCAAAGTGACACATTTGAGAGTTCAAACAGCGAAAGCAAAGATCTGCTTCAAAAGGTTTATGTGCAAGAAAGTTTCATTTCATCTCACCATCTCTTTAAATCACTGGACAAAGGCACAGTGTCTGTCAGTGTCTAAGTGTCAGTGTTGTCTTCTTCACTTCATTGTTGCAACATTTTTCAGACAATAGTTGCAAAACCTCATCAGCGTTTGACGTGTCACCTAAATTAACTCAACATAATTTCTGTCATCGTGGTCAGGATGTGTGACCTGTCATCACATGCCGTCCTTCCTCCTTGAAACCAGAGCCTTCCCCGTGAGCCTCACTTCTCCTTTGACCCCCGCTGTTTTTGGCTCCCGTTCCCCCGACTTGAGGCTGAACGCATACAAACGAGGAGAACTGTGAACCCACTGAACCCCCTGATGAGGCTCACTGGGTGGACCTGGCTTACAACCACAGAGCCACTTCCAGTAGTTCCTTCAGCTCTTTAAATTACTGTTGAAGATCTATTGAGTTTTAATGAGCTTGTCTCAGAGATGATGAGCTACCTTAAAATTAGATTCATTACCGTGGTGATTGTTGGCAAAGGTGAGGAAGGAGAAATTCCACCTTGTTGACAGCCAATTTTCTCTTATCCTCAAGTGGTTATTGTTTGTGTGACTCTCACAGAGGGCAAGTGCTTATTTGGGTTGTGAAGGTTGCAGAAGTGGATTTATGGGTCTTTGTGGTCCTTGTTGGGCTGTTTGCTGAATTTGGTGATGCAGTGGTCCGTCATATTGTTGTAATAGGCTTTTATATCAAGTCAGGCAGACTTTTCATTACACTGCAGCACCACTGTACTCTTATGACTGCAGCTAGTTCTCATGCATATACAGTATAACACCTTTAAAAACAGAGTGTCTGTTGACAGAAAAGCAGTAGAAGAATACCCAGAGGGTGATATGTAACACAAGGCCACACAAAAAGAAGACAAACTTAAGTTCATTTAAAACAAAAGACCTAAAAAACCTCATAGAGAGAAGACAAAGGTTGAAGGAAGATAAAGAGATAAAAACTATAAAAAGATATCTTTAAAGATAAATACAAATAAAAAGAAATAAAAGGGTAACAACTTTTAAGAGCAAGTGTATAAAAATGTGTCTGAAATGTACTTTTGGATAGAAGACACTGATTCTCTTCAGGCACGTTGTTCTAAAGTTGAAGCGCCCTGATGGCAAATTCAGTCACTTTTAGATTCAACTGCCAGAAGGACCCCAATTTCTTTCCTAAATCGGAGAAAGACACTGATTTTGTGATTGCGATTGCCTTTTTTTATTTGTTGGTGTTGTTTTGTGTGTCTTTGTGACTGCCTATTTTTGGGGCTTTGTGTCTCTGTGGTTGTTTAGCCCCATTTTGTAGTTATTTAGTGTTTTATGGCAGTTGCTTGGTTGTCTTTTTATGTCTCTTTATGGTTGTTTTCACCCTTTTTGTAGTTGTCTGTGAATCTTTGTGGACACATGTGTCTTCAAATGAAATTATGTAGGTGGAAACCTCCTTCAGGCTCCGTTAGCGATCCACACATGCATATGGTGTCAACATGTTTGCTGTGTAGCTCGGGGCCAGACCCAGATCTGCACTCGCTGAAATACTTGCAAATTCCAGATTTCAACCCTAGAGTGTTAGTGGAGGATATTTTTTGGAGACTGTTATCACAGTGGTGCGTCAGAGCCTGATCTCTGCTGATTGGCTGGGAGAAATCCATGTGGTCCTTTGACCTCACAGAGACATTGGGGACCCAGTTTGGATGTCCACAGAAGTTACCAAATATGCATTTCATCCAATAAAGGGTGAAAAATTTAAATCTTAAAATTTAATCAAAATCGAACAGGAATCTAACGGCGAGAAGCCAGGATTGGGGTGTGAGGTCGTCTGGTAAAGCCAGAAAGGAGCCTTCATGTTTATGTCCACAACATGGAGCCTGGTGCTGTTTGTACTAAAAATATTAGAAACATAAATGTTATTTATGAGATGAAAAGTTTTCCATCCATCTAATGTTATCTGGGATCAGAGGTAACGTGACTCAGTGCAGAGGTCGTTCTCTCAGGACCAGCAGCTGCAGAGGACTGGATACCATGTCTGGGAAAACAGAAAGAGAACGCTGTTTATGCTGATGACATCCAAAACTGCAGGTAAACAGGTTTTTCGCCCTTGAGGACGACAGAGGCCACACAGACGACCGACACTTACTGTATTTCCTGCAGGAATTAATCCATTGTGCAGGTTGTGAGATTTGGCTGACATTGGAGTAACTGGAGCCGTAGAAACACTTAGAGGAAGGGGTTTCTGCTCTCTCCGCTGCTGGCTCTCTGCCCACTTAATTCATTAAGTTAAAGAGTACCAGAGGGCCGGACTACACCGCATGGGGTGACCATTCACCAGTCAAGATAATGGAAGTCATTTGTTCACAACACAGGCTGCTCATTCGGCTGCGTCAGTGGTTCTCAGAGCCAATTCTCAAACACACAGTCCACTGAAGGTATGGGCAATAGTTCAGCGCTGAAACAGCATATTTAAATAAAAAGTGACAGAGCAAATTTAACACATGTAATGGAAAACATCAGAAACAGGAGATACATTAGGAGAGAGGTTACCGATTCCCAGATTCTCAGTGTGGGGATAATCAGGCAGACAGGTATTAAAGTGACACAGTGGAGCTGCACTTTTCTCCTCACATGTTATGCTTTTCTTCTTCCTCTTCTTCTTTAAATGTTGAGACACAACCAGCCAACACATCAGCTCCTCCAAATGTTAACTGCTAGAACTGCAACCACTACACATAACCAACTTATAATCACATCACTACCTCCACCAAGGAGGTTTGTTTGCTTTAAGAGCAAACAGCTGCCAGGGCCGTCATGTTGCCACACAGACTCAGATTTAGAGATAAGAAGCAATGCAGCTCATGACAAAATAAACACAGAAATTAAAACCTTTTTTTTTTTAAATCGTAGCTGGGGTGTTTGTGCCAATAAGGAATCTATTCAGTACTCGGTATGTGATGAACTGTGTCCAATGTGAGAACAGGTAAATCTTTCAAACTGCACAAGAAACCAACACTGACATCAGCTGTTTGAGATCTCAGCACTCAGTAAAAACACCTCTTCTGTAATCCAGCCTGCAGCTGGGGAAGCTTTTTATGAGGCTTTATCATTTTGATGATCACATAACTCCATAATGACAGCTTTAGATTTCATCAATTGAACCAATTCAGTTGGAGGTGCAGCACAATAAAAAGGTTTGATATTAACATTCAGCTCACAGCAGCATTTAATATCTTGAGTGTATTGCATGCAAAACTTCCTGAACCTGAGGGCACAGTCAGCAACATGAAAACAATAACTGAAGCCAAGCTGTAAACCACTGCTCCGCTCTCTGATCTCGTGTCCAAAGGGCAGGCCGGATCCAGAGGTGCAGTATTAACAAAGTGTTATTAGAGCCGACAGAAGGTCTAAACACAGCCATGGTGCAGAGTGAAGAGCAGGGGAAACCTGTGGAGAGGACAGGGGTGAGTTACACACCATCACAGGGTTTGTTTTGTCTGTGACAAACAGTGTAATCATGATCAAGGATGTTTGTGTTGTGAGAGGAGGATTCACATAGTGACCTGATGTCCCCGACAGAGATTAACTGCAGTCCTGGTCTTTGCAACGCTCATATCTGCATTTGGGTCTTCGTTCCAGTATGGTTACAATGTGGCTGCCATCAACTCGCCATCACCGGTAACAGACACACACACTTTCACACACCTTACTCCTTGGACATTTTATTTTTATATTTTCACCTATTTGATGTTTTTATACAGTTATTGTTACCTATTTTGATCTGTGTTTTCTTATATTATCCTATATTGTGATTGTTTTTGTAATTCTTTGGAGCAATCTATTACCAGACTTTCCTTCAGGATTAATAAAGTTCTATCTCTATTGTTATGCCCCAGTCTAGGGGGCCTAGGACAGAACATGAATAAGCCCCGTCTTCCCCATCTCCCCAAGTAGTCACATAAAATTTTTGGCTCCAAGGTCAACGAAAATATTTATTACAACAAAATCAATTCAAGATAGTACAAGTAAATTAGGCTTCAGAGTGGACAAAGGCCAAAATAACAAACAAAACGTTTCTATCTGAAACATAAGAAGTCTTACTGTAAAAACAAATGACAACAAAACTTACCTCCCTATCTAAATAAAACAGGAGAAAAGGGAATAACAAAACAGACAGTCCACCCTTACTATTCAAACGGAACCTATTCAAACAAATCACCTAGTTCAACTAAATACGAAAAGAGTGATGTTCGGAGACGAGGAGGACGAGGCGAACGCACGTTGCCTGCTGACACCAGCAACCGCCATCTTGGTCGCTTTTATAGCAGGTGGCTCCGGCTGCAGCCAATCACAGCAGTGCGTTGGACGTCTCCACCAATCGAACAGCGGCTATGGCACACCCTAATCTGCATACAAAAAACGTTAACAAAAATAAAAACAACAATGTATTTGTCTGATGATGTGTCTCTATCAGCGTTGTCCTGCTCTCTTCAGTTCATGCAGCACTTCTATAACACCACCTACATGGAGCGTTACGGCAGACCGATGGAGGAGAACTTCCTAACTCTGCTGTGGTCTCTCTCTGTGTCCATGTACCCGCTAGGAGGCTTCTTCGGCTCCCTGATGGTTGCCCCTCTGGTCAACAAACTAGGGAGGTAATATGTCACATTCATCATCCGCTATAAAAAACTGTGTACTTGTTTGTCTAACATGCCTTTGTTAAGCCACAGTCTAGGGGGCCTAGGACACAACATGAATAAGCCCCGTCTTCCCCATCTGACAGTCCACCCTTACTATTCAAACGGAACCTATTCAAACAAATCACCTAATTCAATTAACACAAAAAAGTGATGTTGGGAGACGAGGAGGACGAAGGGAATGCCCGCTGCCTGCTGCCACCAGCAGCCACCATCTTGGCTGATTTTATAGCAGGTGGCTCCGGCAGCCAATCACAGCAGGGCGTTGGACGTCTCCACCAATCGAACAGCGGCTACGGCACACCTTAATCTGCATACAAACAAATCTTAACCAACAGCGCACAGCACACATACACAGCAGTTTTACACAATGAATGACCCCAGTCATAACACTTTAAATGCTTCGATCCTGTGACAGGAAGGGCACCCTCCTCTTCAACAACATCTTCTCCATCGTCCCGGCTGTGATGATGGGAGTCAGTGAGATTGCCAAGTCCTATGAGATCATCATTGTGGCGAGGTTTATAGTCGGCATCTGTGCAGGTCAGATACGTCCAACTGTTAAATCAAAGAGTCATTTTATGTGTCTGAAGTTTGCTGTCTGCAGGTCTCTCATCCAACGTGGTGCCCATGTATCTGGGAGAACTCTCTCCCAAAAACCTGAGGGGAGCCATTGGTATCGTACCGCAGCTCTTCATCACGATCGGCATCCTCAGTGCACAAGTGCTGGGCATCAGAAACATCCTGGGCAACAGCACAGGTAAATGTCAGACATCTCTCACTGGCTACACGAGCAGAAGCTTTTTATGGATTACTGAATGGAAATACCAGAAACAGGCACAGGCACAGGGCCCCACCCGACAATGTCCCTCAACGAGACGCATAAATACCACGAAGAGAAGAAGAAATGACCACAAAGAAACATAAATGACCACAAAGAGATAGAAAAAGCTGACAAAGGGGCCAAACAACGACAAAGAGCAGCAAAACAGCTGCAAAGAGAAACACAAAACAACTACACGGACACAGCTATACAAAGGGGATACAACTGGCATCAAATTGGCATCAAACAACTAAACACTAGGCAGAAATAACTATAGTCTGTATCAGTGTTTGGGCCCTTTGCTTGTCTATGCCTCGGCTCTCACTGTCTCATAATCAGCCGTGTTCAGCAGAGATCTTTTGTGTCCAGGTTGGACCCTCATGCTGGGTTTGACGGGTATCCCTGCGGTGATCGAGCTCCTGCTGCTGCCCTTCTTCCCAGAGAGCCCGAGGTACATGCTCATCCAGAGGGGAGACGAGAAGACGGCAAAGACAGCGCTGCAGCGTCTGCGTGGCAGGGACGACGTGGACGCAGAGCTGTCAGAGATGCATCTGGAGGACCAGTCGGAGAGGGCAGAGGGCCACCTGTCTGTGCTCAGCCTGCTGTCCCAGCGCTCCCTGCGCTGGCAGCTGGTCTCCATCATCGCCATGAACATGGGCCAGCAGCTGTCCGGGGTCAACGCGGTGAGCCGGGCCCGTTGTCCTTGTCTCTGACCCTCTGATGTCCACACCAAATAATAGTGCACCGCCACACAGAACTACACTGCTGTCCCTTTAATGTTTGCATGCATTTCTCTCTCAGATCTACTACTACGCTGATAGCATATACGGCTCTGCAGGAGTCGAGCAGAACGACATCCAGTACGTCACTGTGGGGACCGGGGCAGTGAATGTCTTCATGACCATAGCTGCTGTGAGTGCCCTGTTTATATCCACAGTCTGCTGTTTGATCACATCAGCAGCACACAGCAGTCCTGAAGGGGAATTTGTTTCACCAGGTTTTCATCGTGGAGGCCTCAGGACGCCGGCTGCTCCTCCTCATTGGCTTTGGGATCTGCTGTGTGTCCTGTGTGCTGCTCACCGTCGCTCTCAACTTCCAGGTACCACGGGAACGTTCAGTGGGGTCTCCACATGCTGCTCTGCTGCCCTCTAGTGGGTCAGCATGCAAAAATAATCCATCACATGTCAGTTTCTCAACCTTGAGGTCAGGAGATTTGTTATGGCGGCTGAGTCACGGGAGATTTTTTAGACAGGTGACACATTATTTGTTCTGTGTACTTTGGCACTTTGTATTTGAAACACTGACAGTGAGATTGAAGTCCCGACATCAACCTTAATCAAAAGAGAAATCCACATCTGGTGTTAAAAAGTATTCTGATCCCTGACTGAAGTAAAAGTATTAACACCTGTCTATGAAATAACTCCGGTGCGTTCAGTCCAGCATTAAAATGTTCTTAAACTATCTATACCCACTAACTATAAGTACCCACTCATGTTCCTGTCTTTTCCTACTGAGTCAAGTCAAAATGTGAAAAACACCTTGAGTCTGTTTCGGGTGCTCACGGCACATAGGCCGACTTGTTCTGAGCTTTGACCGCTTGATTTGATTTGGGTGCATAATGGGTTGTGGAAGGGTGGAGCCAGACATTGTAAATAGTCAGGCTCAGCCTAAACCCTGGAGGGTCCGTTCCTGTGCTCCTCCAGGGTCTGATTGCACGTAAAGGTTCCTAACCATGCAGAGGGAATGAGGCCTTCAGTACTATGATTGGCATATTAGGCAAACAGAAGATTACTTACATACATTAGATTTATTTATGAAATAGCATAGCAGTAGTAGTAGCAGTAGTGGTAGTTGTTGTTGTTGTTGCATAGATCAACCCCTCATGACAATGTCAGGGTGGACCTCTAGATGGCAAAATGTTCCCAGAAGTTACAGCTTTTGTATTACTAACTTCCAGTCACAGAGGCTGAGGGGAAATGACACAAAGCTGATATTTTGGAAACGTCCCTGTTCCACCCTGGTACGAGGATAAAGTACTGTGCATTGACAATATCACACATTCAGTTAGAGTGTGACTTCACCCTGTTGAAAGGGGGCTGATGAAAGAATTGGGTGTCACTGGACTGTCAGGAACATCCACTTCTGAAGGAGTGAAAGCTTTTGTCTTCAGGACGTTGTTTCAGGGCTCCCGTTGGAGAGTCCAAAGTGCTGTTAGAGCTTAACAGCAAATACACTCTGCTGCATTTCTTGTACACTTGCACATTTTGTACACTTTCTATACTTTGTTGAATTTATGTTTCCTGGCTCTGTGGTTCATAGTGTTGTTGATGTTGCCTTTTTGTGTTCTGTTTTTATGTGAAACCTGCCAGCAAAACAAATTACTTCCCCTAGTGGGACAATAAGATAACGTTGAAAAGAGCAGTGAAAGGTGTGACAGTCTGAGTGTAAGCTGTCGTCATGAAATACAATAGAGAAACATCGCTTTAAAGCTGAAAGTCAGCGCTTTAATAACCTCATGGTCCAGTGTCTGCGGTACACAGACAAACAACAGGAAAAGCGTCACTGTGCTACAGTTTTTACTGGACTGTAATTTAAACATATTATACATTTGGAGCTTGGTCTGGAAAGTAAACGTGATGACTTGACATCTATATCTGCTGGGGTCATGAGAACTTTGAGATGTAAAAACAGAGTTGCCCACCACTAAAGAATGAGAAACACTGACCGTCAGACGACCACAAAGCCGGTGCTGCCCCCCTGTAACCCTGTAATCTCACCTGGACCCGCCGTCTGCAGACAGGCATCACTCTCAGATAACAGCAGCTTTGTGTTGACAGGAGACTGTGACGTGGATGCCCTACGTCAGCATCGCCTGTGTCATCATCTACGTCATAGGACACGCCATAGGACCCAGTGAGTCGGACCCCGCCGGTGGTTATTTACACACACGCTGATTACAACAGGGTGCTCCATTAGCCCGAGTGTTGTTTGGATGTGTCCAGACATGTAATGATATATGTTTTAAATCTGAGACATGAGCATCCTGACTGTGACCCTGAAGAGTGATGATGTGTCTCCAGGGTTTTGGCTGTGGTTAACCACATCTGTCTCTGCAGGTCCCATTCCTTATGTGGTGACCACCGAGATGTTCAGGCAGTCGGCCAGACCCGCCGCCTTCATGGTCGCAGGCTCCGTCCACTGGCTCTCCAACTTCACTGTTGGCCTCGTCTTCCCCTTCCTAGAGGTCAGTTACATCATTTCTAAGAACTCTTACACTGAGGGAAGGAAAGACTAATATTTTGAAACCTAATTAGTTACAGATGTTTTTTAAGTGTAAACAGCAAGGCAATTGAAGTCACATCCTGGCTGTTTTACGGTGATTCATACTGCATTTACAACACTATTTACTGTTGTAAAATTTGCAAACAAGCTTTTTATTTAACTCAAATACAAAATATCTATAATATAGACCCTCGCCAAGCATGAAACTCAAAATATAAAACAATGTTGTTGTTATACTCGGGCCATAGGTATGCCGTCATAGGAGTGCCATAAAAAAGAACAAATCTGTTAAAGAATAAGAAAATAAATGTGGTGATATAAAGAAAGAAATCCAGAGAAATATTATTTATATGTAATTTATATGCAAACACGACTTTTCCTGAAGGAAGACTTGATTAGACACAATAAGAAACAGAGTGGATCAAATGAAAGGCAAGGAAAACGTTTTATTTCTTTGTACAGTCCTTTCCATGGTGTTGTCAAACACTGATAAAACAATCAGAGCCTGTCAGAAGCAAAATCAAGCACTTTTAGTGGACCTGCAGTGAGTAATATAAGTATTACTCTGCAGCCTGTTTGACAGCAGCAGGCTGCAGCGCTCTCACTCAGCGGTGGACCAGTTTCAAAAATTGTTGTCCCTATTTGCCACTTAAACACAAAAACATGGTGAAATAGTGTCAAGTTTGACAAAAGTTTCCCTTTAAATATCAGATTGATGCTGATTCTGTAAAATCAAAACCAGTTCATGAATCAATCATGGTCCAATGTGAAGCTTACACAGGTGTGGTGTTCCAGCATGAGTCCCTGTTTATCAGGAGCATCAGTTTGTCTTTTCCAATGGACTGAGTGGCGTAATCGAGATAAACACAGTTTTTATACTTGTGTCATGTTTACTTCCTCTCAAGACTTCATCTTCAAACCACAAAGCAAACAACAGAGGAATTTGTTTTAGTAACAGAAACCAATAAAGTGCATTCCAACAAAAGTTATCCCACTTCCCCTCACCTTCAGCCCTGTTTATATCCAACCAACTGTTTCCAACGCATTTACATTTCATCTTGACTGACTCTTCACGGATCATGTTTCCTCCTCACAGAGAGGTCTGGGCTCCTACAGCTTTATCATCTTCTCCTTCGTCTGTCTGGTCACGCTGGTCTACATCTGGCTGGTGGTCCCAGAAACCAAGAATAAGACCTTCCTGGAAATCTGCCAGATGTTTGCCAAGAGGAACAAAGTGGAGATCAAAGTGGGTGATGGGGATCTGCCCCTGAAAGAAAGCAAAGACAGTCTGGAGGCTGCAGAGAGGGACACAGCCTTCTGAGGACAAATGAGAGCATTCAGAGGAGAGGAAGTCTTCACTCTGGGGAGGACTGCAATGGACTGGAAATGTCTTAATTTAGCCTCTATTTTCTATTACACAAGGAATCTTATTGTATCCATCTTATTCTCAGGAGGGAAGCTGTAGAAATGATTATGAATGTAACTTCCGATGGATGCAAACTGCCAAAACAAGTTCACCATCAATTCAGCAAAAAATTATTTTTTAAAACCAATATTTAAAGGGACGGTTCATATTTTTGAAGTGGAATTGTATGAGGTATTTGTCCAAGTGGTGAAAAATAAAGTCTTACATACTTTTACTGATATTTCTTTTTCTAGGTGGCTAAAATACATTTAACTTCTTCCTGCTTCCCCAAACTTTGCTGATGGCAAACTACTCTAGTCTGTAGCAGTCAAAAAGTAGCTAAATATGTCAGTGCATCTACTTATCTAAGGCCACCAATCAGGTTGTATGATCACATATTTCCTTTTGAAGTTTAACAAGTGGTGGTTCCACTTCATTGACAGGACACACCAGAAAACAGCCTATAATTCAAGCCAGGTGTCATGGGGGCGAGGATGGAAAGAAGATGGATGGCTTGTTTGTGGCTAGATGGATTTTTGTGCAATTCATAGCCAGTGATACAGTGAAATATAGTGATAGTTCATGTGTGCACTGAGAAAGAGTCACTAAACAAACCAAAGTCACTTGTAAGCCTTTATTGATGATGCAGAGAAATGAATACAAAACATGGCTGAAGATAACTTTAAATATTGACTTACAGGTGCCTGAAAGACATGTGATCCTTCATTACATACGTCATACACATTTCCAATCCCCACCCTCAGCAGTAATATTTTCTTTATTGCAGCATTTAAAGCTCATGAAACAGAAGCAGCTGAGCCTGTTTAGGAGCATCTGTACGGACTGTCCAGCTGCACCCCCCCAAACAGACCAAGCTTGGTGGTTCCCCAGCTGAACACATTTCCCACCGCGGTGCTGTTTCTCTCACATGACATCTGGTCCCGGATATCTGCTGTGGTCAGGACGTAGTCCCACACGTTGACATCAGTCATCTTACCCACAAAGGCGTCCGCATTGGAGATGCCCAGTAATCCGTCCTGGTCTTTGCCCAGGATGAACACACCGCCAGCGCTGATTGTGTAACCGCTTTTCAGGTACCGCTGCTCCCCCACCATGCCGTTGATCCACAGCTCTGCACCGCCGGTGTGGGAAGACCAAGTGATGCAATAGTTGGCCCAGTCGTGGGACCTGAAGTTGTGCGGCAGGTTGACAAACTCGTTGCCAATCCAGAGGCCCACCTCTCTGGTATCCCTGTCCTCGCCGATGGAGATCATCAGCTCGTTGTCGTTGCCGTTACTGGCGTAGGAGATGACGGTGTGGACTCCTTCGACCTGAGGCAGGACGTGCATGCACACAGTGAAAGAGCCCAGCTCCATGCCGTGGGTGAGGTGGGCCAGAACATAACTTCCAGCGTTTTTCTCCTGGAAGTTGAGCACCAGAGGATACAGAGCGCGAGGTTCTGAGGAGGACAGAAAAGCTGGAATCAGACTGGAGAGCGAGACGTACCTTTAAATATCCACAAATCAGTTACATTTAAAGTTCAACTCACCATATCTGGTAGGCCTTGAGTTACGCATTCCACCTGAAGAGATTAAGTAAGAAACAGATTAAATACAGGCACTTTCATTTCCCATCCAGCCATCTTCAGCAGTATGTATGACTCACCTGAATACATGTGCTTTCCAAGAGATGTTATCAGACCCTCGATCTTCAGGAGCCTGGATTCAATCTCATCCTGCCGACAGAATGCTGAAAAGACAAAAGGTGACGAGGATTAGATTCATACCTCTGCCCTGCCCCACATAAACCGTGAGAAAAAAATAATGTTCCTTTATTGTGCAATCAAACTATTGCATACTTCCTTTCCCGAGGCGTGGCAGGAAGGAAGACTCCACCACGCGGTCGTTGAGGGGCTGAGCGATGCGGTAATCATTCCACAGGGTCTTGTTGTCCATGTCCATCAGAGTGCTCTCCAGTTTCCTGATCTGAACACAACACAGATGGAGAGAAACATATGACATTGCACCTCAGAATATTCAAAATAAGACGATTTTCACCAAATGGGGACTTTTTTCATCAGCTGTGATATTTCAAACAGGGACATTTCTCCCGTCTGGTTCACCTGGTTGTGTGAGAGAGTGATGGGAGTATCGAACACGGTCCAGAGGATGCTCTCGTAGCAGGGCGGCGTGGTGAGGGAGCCCTGGTATCTGAAGAAGTGGTTCATGTTCTCAGGGAGCATGGAGCGCACATCGATGCTCGAAATGTTCATGGATTGACCTGTCGGGATCACATATCACAAAAACTTAGATTTTTTTAGAAGATCTCGTTGCAAAACTCTCGATCCGTGGAGAAATGACTTCACATGTCACACTTATATTAAATATGGGTAGAAAGGGCCACAGCAGTGCTGTTACATTCATTTCCCGGCTGTAATGATGATGCAGAGACTGTAAATACTGACCAATCAGAGCAACATGTGTGCAGTAACTCACCTGCATATTTGATTTTTTCCAGACTGGAGATGAAATCACTGTAGTAGGTGTTCTCAAAATGCCCGTCCTGAAAGAGTCAGATTCAAAATCAACAAGAAGCAGTAAGCTTCACTCTAATTAAAACACTTCAACCAGGGAAAGTTTGAACTGTTTACTGAAGCAAAAGTACCAGAACTAAACACATTTAAATCAGGTTAAAAAATGATGTTGCTCAGTAGATTTCAGTTCCTCTTCTGTATAAAAACGTTACAGCTACGACGTCATTTATATGTCTGTGTAAGCACTTACTTAACAAATATTCAATTCCTTAAAGTAACTAAGAAACAAAGTTGCAAGCTAAATATGTAACATTATATTTTACATCGTCAGATTATATTTTTTCATGTTATTCAAGATAAGCTCTTATATTTACGGCCCTAACTGGCTAGACAGGACGCGAACCAACTAAACTTTACAAACAACCGTACAAAGGGACTTTCTAATTCTAGTTTATTTTAACCTGAATCTTACTGTTTTTAGTTGGTTTGGCTATTGTGATAATATTCACAGAGGTCATTTCTAACATCTGGGACCACAGAAATAACCTGTCTGATCATCATCTGACCTCTTTTGAGTGACGCTGCTGTGATCCCAACATGTAATTTAGTGGAATCTTCTTTTAAACTTCCGCCGCCTCAGTGAATCTGAATCATTTGTTACTAAATAAGTGTCCAAACAGCACCAACTCGGAGCCACTCTGTGCTGCTATCACGACAGATGCCAGCGGTGGTGTTGCTGCAGCAGCAGCAGAGGCAGCGATGACGTCTTGCAGCTGAGAGCCGCTGCCTGTCTGAGATCCAGAGCATTCCTCTGGAAACAAGCACTCATTCAACATGTCGCCATGTAAATGAACTCAGTGGAGCCTCTAATGCAGCAGGATGACCAACACAAAGTATCATCGACTTCAAAGTTAGTCATCGTTTATCACTTCACACAAAGACCGTTATGTAAACTTCCTGTAGCAGGAGTGACGATCATTTATCAGACTTAACGCTGGCATCCTGTGTAGATGTTGAACAACTTGGTGGTCAGATAAAGCAGAACATAAAGGAAAGAGAACAAAAAGTATCTGAGGCTTACGTACATCATAGAAGAAGGCGAGCACTGCCAGCCCGTCCGGCTTATCTCTGGCTTCAGTAAAGCTCTTGTACTTGTCAGAATTGTAATGGACAACATGAAGCTGAAAGACAAGGTGGAAATGCAGAACAGGTTAGGTGCCAAAATATACCACAAGGACGTTGCTTTCCAAAGGGAAAGATCTCTATTAAGAGCCTAGTTCTACTAATTAACTTTGAAGAAAGAAAGCTAATTAACTGCTGACTTAGAGGCAGCAAAGAAATAAATTACAAACAGGATAATATTCAGAAGAAAACAAATGCCTGTTAAATAAATTTGCATGTAAGCAGCTCACAAATGGATGCAGAGGAAAAAATCGAGGATTAGTTTTCAAATTAAAAGATGCAGGTTCTTGTGTTTTTCTTATTTATGCAAGCCTGGCATTAATTTGATAATCTGTTATGATAATTAATTTCTGCTCACAGCGGGAGTGAACTGAGGCAGTGTAATCATTTCTGCACAAATGCAGTTTCTGTGCACGCAAAAGTGAATTATGTATTTAGTCACTGCACAGGTCTGTATACAGAAACAGCTTCTGTTTGATTAAGTGCAGGCTTAACGAAAAGAGGATGTTTGCATTGAGCATTAAAGGTCCCTCACCGCTGCACCCTAGTTAGTTTCGACCTCGTCTTTGATTATCAAGCCAAACTTAAGCTGTTTTTTGTTGTGTTTTGTTACCTCTGCCATGTAACGGATGCCGTCTATGGTGTGCTCTGCCCCGCTGGCCTCCAGGTCCCAGCCGCCCCAGTGCAGGTGCATCTGGACAGCTGTGTATCTCCCTGGCAGGCCCTTGGTGATCACCATAGTGGGAGGCAAGTCAATTTGAACTGATAGAAACATAAAAAGGTTCAGATTATCAATGATGTATCAAAGAGAGGCAGCATACAAGCAGACATAATGTAGAGAACTGCTTGCCTCAGATTTGGCTTACACTTATTACTTAAGACTTTTTTGAGTTGTGTAATTCACAATATGCAATCTGCAATTATTGTCATCAAACTTCTACTGATGAGAAGTGATGCAGTGTACTGGGAACAATGTGCAAGAAAGGTTTAGATCATGAAAAAGAGACAAAAAAACAACAATATTTCTTATTTTTAAATGTAGGACTTGACACATTTTTTTCTTATTGATGATTTTTATTTACTTCTATGATTCTTGCAGTTGTTTAGTTGTATCGTCATGGTTCAAAAGCAGATAGATAGATAGATAGATAGATAGATAGATAGATAGATAGATAGATAGATAGATAGATAGATAGATAGATAGATAGATAGATAGATAGATAGTTAATATTTGAAATTCTTATCATTAAAATGGTCAGGACTCACATACAGTTTGGTTCATATTTACTAGAACAGAAACAGTGGTATGGTCCTTTAACAGTAACTTAATATTGAAGTTAAGTCATATTATATAATAGTAATAAAACTAAAATCTGACCTGAGTGCCCGTTATTGGACATGAGAAAAGTCCCCCTCTGAGCATCGTATCCGTTGAGCTCCAGCTGCAGCATGTCTGGATTGTGTCTCACGTTGCGCCGCTGGATGTCTATGGGGGACTGCTTCTTACCGCCACACGCGGGGTACTTGGTTGCCCAGTGCATCTGGTCCAAAGCTCCCTCTGTGCGAAGAAAACCAAAACTATTATCACTTTGTGAAAATCAACCTGAGATTAATGGATCCATAGAATGATCTTGCGTCTTGCTGCAAGCCATCAGCGGCTGTTTGTAGAGTATCAAAGCAGGTCACATGTTGGTAGAGAAACTGGCACACACAGGACTTGATCAACTGGATATTGTGAAAGCTGCTGTGCGTGTCCCAAATGCATTCACTCCCAAATTATTTAGCACTACCGCGCTGCATACACCTAATAATTTGTCTCTGTGGCTGTCCTCCCAGTTATGGATGTGACCACAGGCTGACAGTGGGTATCCGAGGTATGTGGCCAATGTAGCGCGCGGCACCAGAAACCATAGCAGCTAAGTGCCTCTGGTGAGTGTTGAATGATGATAATAATAGCCAAATAATATCAAACGACATGGCAGCTTCTCATACCAAAACAAATGCGCATTGGGTAGGTTGTGACGCGCGTTTTTACGCATCAAACACCTTGAAATCCAATCACATTGTTCTACTTTTGGTGTTTAAATTAAGCGTAAAAGTAGATTTTTACTCGTGGTAAACACTTAATTTAAAAAGCCTACCTGTGTATGTCCAGTGTATTCCATCGTGAGGAATCCCAGCACTGACAACACACACCAAAACAGCGGAGACAAACAGAGAGAAGAGCTCCATCGCTGCGCCTCTGCTCCTTCACGCAGGACACTGACACCTCACAGAGGTTTTCTCTCTACATTTGAACTGCGTGAGGAGGGAGGTGTTAAAACCAGGGCTGAAAACGCCCAGAGCTCTGCCCAGCAGCCCCAATGTGTCACCACACGACTGTCTCTTCTGAAATATGTTTTTTTAAAAGCTTGAGTTGAAAAGTCCTCTCACAGTGTGAAACAACAGATCAGTGTCTGTAGATTATTCTACTCCTGTTGAATGATTAAAGGGCAGGTAATTTTTCTTCTTCTTATTCTTTAGTTTTTAAGTAATTTTTTTGTGCTTTTTAAAGATTTTAAGTCAGTTTAATTGATTTATTGAGTTAATCAAGTAATCGATTATTAAAAACATATAATGCAAGTTAGTCAGCAAACAATTATTGTGTCAAAGACAGCCCGAAATGTATCTTTTGCACAGAAGATGGTCTCATACATGACTTTAGAATATTAATTTGAGTGAGGTTAAGCAAGTATCAGTGTATAACACATGTTAATATTTTAATTTCACTTATCTCTGGCTACAATCTTTTTGCTGACTAACTTGTTACTTGAGTTGACAGGAAATGATGGTACATGCACATTCATGCCACTGACACTTTGTTGGTAAAGCTGCAAGTCATTTTGAAAACCCCAGATGCTCCTGATAACAACACAACACAAAAAAACACAAAAAAACAAAACAAAAAAACCCACGAGAACCAATGTTAGTATCATAAGACATTAGGACATGTATCACCTGTTCATGCACACAAGTCGCAGCATGTCTAACACCTAAACCTCACATGCCAGAGCTGCTCAGCTCCGAGGTGTGTTTGTGTGTGCAGTTTGCCAAGACGCAGTAAATGTCCACAGGGAAATGTCGATAAAGGAAAACAAAAGCAGAGGGGAAATCTGGGTCAGGATTTTAAAGAAATGACAGCATTTGGGGGGAAATATGGTTATCCACTTCCTTTCCAGGAATTGGATAAGAAGATCTGTAACAGTAAATATGAGGCGTCAGCCAGCAGTGCATAGCTGGGCTCGGCATGAGGACATCTTCAATGATCTTCAGAGTAGCTTATAGGCTGATTTTATAACCTGAACAAAGCCACACTAACTCCAGTCTCTAGACATTTTCCAAAATGTTGAACTGTTTCTTCAATTTACTGTTAAAATTACAACAATGTAAGATTACTCCACTACAAGTAAAAGTCCTGCATTCAAAACTTACTTCTCGATACTTTACTTTATGAATTATCAAGTTAAAAAGAAAAAGTAAAATTACTCATTATGCATAATGGTCCCACTCAGATTGTTATATATATTCCAAATATATTATTGGATTATTATTATTGATGCATTTATTTAAGAAGCATTTTACTGTTGTCAAGGTTGGTCGAATAAGTTAAGAAATATTTAGTCAAAGAAAGTCC
>CAFUXE010000999.1:206246-238724 GCA_903364295.1 Serranus cabrilla | reverse complement strand
TGATTGAGTTACAGACTGATCAAAGCACTCACCTTGATTTAAGACTCTCATTGTTCCACTCACATCCTTCCTCTCTGGTTTGGAGTTACAGCCTCTCAGCCGTCTGCACCTGATTAATACCAGTTGTGTTTGTGTTTGGCTATCGACTCTTTCAGGCTGATAAAACCATTTTAAATAAGCCCAGGTGGAGAAAACAACAGCGCTTTATGGGTAAAGTGATAGGACAGTGTTTTCTCCTCACATTAAGTCTGAGCTCATTAAGCAACAGGTTCGTTGCCCCGCGGCGCTCAGCTTGCATACACCAGCACTTAGAAATGAACCAAAGCTGTCTTCCTCCTCAGTAAATCACTGGGTTTATCTTTGCCTCGAGGACAATAATAGTTTTTAAAGTCTTGGGGACTTAAATGATGTGATTGTACCAGCTAAGGGCAAGCCCAGTAATTTAAAGCCCACATACGGTGAGCTTGACCTATATGTTTCAGCTGCAGGTTGTGTGTGCACTGTCCTGTGCTGGTCTCAGTGAAGAGGAGACAAAGCATATAAACACAACTAAAGCTAGAAAGTTAATAAAATAAGATTTTTCTTGAGTGCAACTGCTCAGTATGGGCTGGACAGTTCGTGAGTGCTCAAACTCCCCAGATACGACACCTCATCACAGGGGTCCTGAATCTGACCTTTAAAGCTTCTTCTTGCATTTTTCTCAGTCAGATGAGAATTTATTACACTTGAAGGCCTCTTTTTCCAGTTTCTCTGTCGGAAAAAAACACCAAGCACCTGCCGCTTAACAGTGTGTTGATGATGTGTGATGGCGGTGCAGTTAACAGGCCGATTCAAACCATATGACTCCCAGTACCTTGACTTTTCATCCCGTATATACTGTAAATACTGGGACCTCCTTCACCCGGGAGGTGAAGTCACTGTTGTTCAACTACAGTTTGATCTGAGAGGTGGGAGGAAACCTATTTTTATCTCATCATAACATCAGCCAAATTACTAAGAATAGGTCAATGTAAACCTCACTTTTAATCCAGCACTTTTCATGCTTCATATATAGCAAAAAAAAAAATTTATTAAATAAAATTGCAAGAGGTGAAGTATTTAATGTTTGCTTATCATTACCATACAAGAGGTTTGTTTTTAAAAATATTTTTCAGAATAGATGTGAAAAATCTAGGTTAAAACAATGTATTACATGTGTGTTGAATAAAAATAGTAACCATTTATATGATACGACACATGTGCATACGCTGCAGAAAAGCATACAAACACTGCCTGTTTGTTGGTGATTGTGAGGAGATTCATTATGCTTATAATGTGTTTGTTTCTCTTAACAGCTCACAGTGACTGTTGGCTGTTCTACACACATTTCTTTCATCTGTAACACATCAGTATCTCTCACCTTCAGCTGTCAGTGCTTTCTTGTTTGTGGTTAACAACTTGTATGACACCAGTCCACTCCGGTCCAAGTGCAATACTTTTGCGTTACTTTTGTTTTACGCACATAAATAGAAATAACACTGAAGAAAAATAAAGTATGTGTGAGGTGGTAGTCTTATTGTAAACATTTAAAATCACCAGTACATTTTAAATGTTAGTGTTCAGAAAATGCACACATAAAATAAGTGTAGGATTATATGCAAGAATAGAAAAGACAGAAGTAAATTGCACCATGTACAGTGTTAACAATACATATACTTAACAATAATATACAATATATAGCACAGATACTATTTTAGTTACTATTCACTATTTTTATTATTATTTTCTGCTGTTTTAACACAATTTTCCTTCATTCTTGATCCGATCTGAAGCTCATTTTATCTGAGCTTGTGAATACAAGCTCCAATACATCTGTTAAATAAATGGGTATAATCAGCATAACAATGAAAGTTTATGGAGTGTTTCCTAATCGTTTTGTCTACAGTTGCATATACGTACGTATAAGGTGAATAGACCTGATCCAATCACAGAACCTTGTGGAACTCTGTGACGACCTTCAGCATGCACGGAGAGCTCATCTTTAACATGCAGTCTCCTCAAACAACAATACGTATGCCCTATTTAGGAATAGTAATGAAACTTTCCTGTGATCTACTGCAGCTTTAATGCTATCTAAGTGTGCCAGCAAACTAAAGTTCCTGTTTCCTAGAAGAAGGCGGTTTGTCCTTTCTTTTAAAAGACTTATTGTGTCATCATTCATACAGCGTCACTGTTACTCATTGTGCATGTTCAGCTTGGTTCAAAGGTTCAGCAGCTAAACTTTGGAACAAACTGCAGGTGATCCAAAAACAATATAAGTAAATTAATTTCTTCAATATCATGTTGGTATTGAACCCATAAAGGTCGGAGCTGAGACCTCATCAGAGATCGCAACCACCTGAGCAGGTGGGACTTGGCAAACGGCTTTAATGGTGCAACTGAATCTGTGTGTAATGATATAAGTATTAAATTATTCATCATTTTTCTTCTGCCTGTTAATAGAATTTCCTGGAATTTCGTTGACCTTTTCCACAAATCATGCAAACTCACAGGAGAGTCGTGTTTCTTAGAACCATGTGTCAGTGTTAAAAAATGTTCTCATGATGACTCAAGTTATTCTACATGTATGACAGCATGTTGCTCTGGATTGTGATGTGGACTGCACAGAACGAATAGAAAGGTCTTTAATCTTTATTTACTTTATTTTCACCAGGGTCCACTGAGCATGAAGGCTCTTTCCAGGAACGCCCTGCTCATTCAGCTGCACACATTCACACCTGGAAGCTGCCCAGTTAAACCACTGAGTCACGGAGAAGCTCCACTGGAGCACATTAGTGTTATGTTCAGGGCACCTTAGCTCTGGCATTGACATTTTTATGAAGACATACTGTATAAACACGGCTTTCTTTGAAGAACTAAGGTTGTGGGCTGACAGGATTTCACTGTCATCATCAGAGCAATGTTGATGCATGCGTGCCATCTTTTATGACAATATCACAGCAGGTGTAGATTCCTGAACTGGGGATTTGTAGGAGCCAGAGGGCAAAGACGAAGGAGCTCATATTCAGTCAATTCCTCAAAACTGCAGCTTTCACTTTGGCTTGGCATCGCACCAACCTCCACCCAGGCTGCCTGACATCACAAAAGTTCTGGGAAAACACACACTGACAAAATACTTGGAGTTATTTCTTATTTCCTCTAAAATACCATGTAGGTACCCAGTACTTAGGTCTACTAGAATAAAAAAGCGTATCTCCTCTCTTTCTGCAAATGCCCGATTGCACTGCACACTGTAAGTGTTGGGTTGTATTGTAAAGTGTGACCTTTAAATTGACTGACATCCTACAAATCACCAGCTCTCCTATGCTTCCTCACATCCTGGTGCAGCTTTCTAATGTTGCCCAGCAGCTTAGCAGAGTGGCAGTGCTGCTACATTTCACAGGTAGATGGTACGAGCAGGAGCAGAAACAGCTGATCACACAAGTGGGAGAAGTTTCAGGTGCAGCCAGGTGACTGAAATGTGCGACTGAAAGAAAAAGGCTTTATATGTATACACACACATACATATAAAATGGTAAAATTGCATTTTTCCACTTCAGTGTTTGCACCAGTTAAACAAACAAGAGTTTTTCAAAAATGTAATTTGGATTCAAATGCTCAGCAGCTGTTTTCCTGAAGGTCAAAGGTCAGTTGGTCCAGAGAGTATTAATTCTGATGAATTTAAGAGCTATCAAAAGCTCTTTAATTCAGTTACACTTACCCGTTTGTACATTTCCATTCAACAAACCTTTTTTTATTATTCCTCAGTATTTCCACTTTCTAATTAAAGGAGAAGTGTTACAAATATGCGTCTTTCCTGCTCAAACAAGCTGTGAGGGGAGGCAACGATGTGCAGCTGTATGAGATTCAGTTCCCTCTCTCTCCAAAATCCTCAGTCCATTAACATCAGGGATCCAATAAAACAATTAGTGCACATAAATTAGCTTTTTGTATTTTGTAAAATAAATAAGCAATTGCTCCTTCATATATAAATAATTTCTCTTTATTTATGAAAAAAAAAACAGGTGTAAATAAAGAAATAAATGATGACTGAAAACTTCTGAGCACAAGATAGACAACAGGATTGTTGATCTTTTTCCCATTGGTGCCAAAATATGTCTTTAATACTCGGCACATTCTTGTTATGGGAGCATTCACTACAGAGAAAAGAGATTCTTCTGAGAGAGAATTTGTGGGCTTCTTGGATAAACAAACCAAGTCCATGAATTCCTTTATCCTTACATATATATAGTAAATTCCTTCCAAACTTGCACATGTGCTGGAGGCACTTGTTGCAGTGGCATTTTAATGAGAGCATGTGGGCAGCAGATGGCGCAGTTGGATTTAACACTGACTGAGTCTCAAGGTCACTGCAGCAGGCTTTCATCACTGTGAGTGGATGCTGCACTGTCTGCACTGCGCAGCTGCGTGAAACCCTGTCACGTCCTGTAATCAGGTTTGGGGAAATCCACGATTAACTTCTGTTGTGAATCATTATTGCAATCTCCACGTGAATTACCGTTGCAGTCACTTGTTAAAATACACAATTGTGCAAATATTCATTATGCAAGTAGTTCTGCATGTTCATACTCTGAAGGGTAAAATAATTTCCAAATTCACTAAATAATATATTGAAACAAAAATAAAGACATAACAACAAAAGGTGTTGAAATTAATTATAGGGCTGCGACCATAAGTGACTAATCGATCCACAGAAAGATAAACTACTTTGAAAATCGATGAATCATAGTTATTAATAATTCATAATACTGATTTCAGCCTCTTAGATGTTGGGATTTCTTGCTTTTGTCTGTTTCATGTAATATTATACTGAAAATTGTCTTGTTACTGACAAAATAAGACATTTAAAGACATCACTTTCATGAGCTGGGATAGACATGTTTCCTCTATTGTGAGAACCAAACCAAATAATCGGCAGATTAATCAAAACATTTAAATTAAAAAGTAGTTGCAGCCTCATGAATAGGCTCATTCTGTGAATCATAGTCTGTTAACGGAACTTTCGGGACTAGTCTAATGGGATGCTTTTGGTTGGAAAGTTTGCAGATGTATCGTTGGTGTTTTATATGACCGGAACAAAAAGGTCCAGTTAAAAGGCGACACAATGATATGTAGCCAATACATTTACATGCTGCTGATACATTCATTCCTAAACAGTTTTACTCTGTCTAGACATGTTTTGACCTGCAAATCACTGCACATCTTTCATAGCCTTGCTTGATATTTGGTCTCTTAAGAAACACCCACACCTTTGCATTTTTAATCTTCCTGATGTGAAAAGAAAAGTCATTGCCAAAAAACGTGACCGCAAAGTGACATGTGACCAACCACGAACCACTGCATCGGAGATCCCTGCCTGCCTCTCTGCACGTACTCACAATGCGTCATCTTTCCGCAGCCTCCCTCTTTCATCCTCGCACGAAAAAAAACACTCCATTACCCACAATTCACCTCAAATAAAACCATTAATTCCCTCCGTATTAAGTGTTTATGAAGTGATGCTTGTGCAAAGATTTAAAACATCTGCATCTGTGTGTCTGACTCCTGATGGCGAACGTGCATCCTACCTCGCACCAGGGAAACAACTGTTTCGCACTACGCTGCCTCGTGAGCCTCTCCCAGCCAATGGCGTGGCTCGGTTGCTCGGTCCTTCCTGATTCTGACCGCTTATCATAGACACCGGAGCGTCACGAGCGCCTTCTCTGCCTGCCCGCACGAGAGAGAGACAGCACCGTCCTTGCACACAGTTAGGCCTGAAAAGGTAACTTTAACATCGTTATTTCTCATTTTAAATGCGCATACTGAATAGGGCAACCGCCTTTAAGACTTAAAGAGTGTCTTCTAAGAGTGTGTGTTATCATTTATTACTTTTCTTCTTTTATAAATGTGAACGTGATGTTCCTCATTCTCGGCGGTCAACTCGAAGTGTTGTCCTTGTGTTAGCGGTTACTTTGTGTTACTATCGTTGATTCTAGACGCCTTTTAATTCCTCAGTTTCTGCTTTAGTGGCTCACAGGATGGAGTAGTTTGTAGCCCACCGTCTATTTTTAAACCAGGCCGTCAGCTGGCGAGATGTCTCTCCATTTAGAGCTGCTGCAGGGTGTGTGGGAAAGGGCGTCAAGTTGCAAGACCAACTTCCAGCAGTCTCCTGCATTTGTCAAAGAACCGCTATTTTAGTGTGTCTTTTGTCCAAAGCTTTCAGGGATGTGATGGTATGTGACACACTGTCTCATGCTACACTTGCTTGCTCAGGCACTGAGCTACCAGTTGCTTGCAGCAGACGTGGGGGTGTGTCCACCGGTTGTAGGAAAATTACTGTAAGATTGAACTCAGTGTCCCATTGTGATGACAAGTCCTTTCTGTACTGTACTTTACTCACTCCCAGGAGATACTTTCAGCAAGTAATTTAGAAATCTGGCTAGATTATAAGTGTATTACTTCAGTGTTAAAGGTATTTTTTTGTGAAAAAATGATTCAATTGATTATTAACACACAGATATGGCTTTCTGGCAGACCACAATGTTGCCCAATCGAGGATAAAGAGCAAACTAACATGCTTGCAAAAATATCAGGTATCAATCCTCAATTATTTATTTATCTGCGGGTGCCATTTTGTGCTGCTGGCTTTCCACCTTGTTCTCCACATTTATAATGATCTTGTAGAAGAGCTGAAGAGATTAATTGATTAGTTTTCAACTACTAAATGAATTAGCAACTGTTTCAGCTTGTTTTTTTTATAACAGAAAATGCAGACTTCGCAGAGTCCAGCGTCTTAAATTTACTCTATAATAGTAAACTGAATATACTTTAGTCATGGACAAAACAAGACATTTGAGGACATTTTGGGCTTAAGGAAACTCTGATGAGCATTTTTCATTTATCATTAATCAACCGTTAAAATAATCATGGTTTTCAGCCCAATCTGCCAATGAAAAACACAAAAGGAAGGAAAAGGACAATAGTTTTCATGTGAGAAATCCATAACAGAAAATATTTATGGCTGCCACAAGGCTGATGTGTCACGACTGAACTCAGACAGGAGAACCCAAATGCAGGACGAGTAGTCAGAATGAAAGTTCACAAAAAGGTATTTAATAATGAGCACAAAAAGGTTCAGAGGGGCTGATGGCAATAGTCCGGGGAACTTGGGCAAATACCAGAATCAACAGAAACAGGCCAGAGGTTTAGGCTGTCTAATTCAAGAGTCAACAGTCTAACTAAATTTCCCCTCAGGGGTAAATAAAGCCATATAGATTTGGTTTGATTGAGATAACCACACATGCAGGTTCAATGGGTTTCCAGGCAGAGGTGTGGCAGGACAAACACCAAAACACTACCGTCTGGGAGCTGTTGTGACATTATCAGAATTTGCATTATAACAACATCCATAAGTTTTGGCATAAACAAATACTGAAACAATGAATCAGTTATAGTTATTGATTAATTAGTTCATTGACTAAATGTGTCTTTGTCAGATATATTTTTGCTCTAATGTTATTTCTGTTACCACCAGTTATTGCACAAAAATGTTGGACTGTGTTGAATGGAAATGCAGCCCCAGTTAACTCTGTAATATTTCCATTTCACTGAAGATGAGGGACAGTGTTTGTTTTTAGGTGATTTTACCCCTTGGCTGTAGCCAGTGGCAAGTTTCCACACAGACTTTTAGGGGCAGAGGACTTTCCATTGATTCTGCCGCAGTTGTACTCCAGTTTATCTCTGTGGGCTGTACTCAAAGTTCACTCATGCATTCAGAGTGGGTAGATGAGCAAGTTAGTGCATGAATCCAGGGCAAGATAGATAAAACATTCAGAAATCAATAGCGCAGCGGGCGTCATGGTGAGACTGTCTGGCTTAAAACCTTCTCTGACCTCCACTAGTGGAATTTTGAGAGATAACGAACGCTCAGTGAGATTAAACCCCTTCTCAGGCCTTCAACCCATATCAGTGCAGTTCAACTTGCACAAAAAGAAGTCAAACATGCATTGTGCTGAGTCATTCCCCTATTGTTACGTTTAGTGAGCTTTCATTACTGTTATCAAAAGTTCCCTGAGTTCCCTCAGTTTTGCAAGCATGTTGCAATGCTATTTTGTAATCTGACATATTAAGTAAACTGACTGGTCTTGCAGAGATTTTGCTGCATAAGCCACGCCTTTCTCTGACCAATATATGTGCTGTCCTAGCCAACCCACTTCAGTTGGTTCAGGTGCTGTGAACGGCTCATGTATAAGCTTAAGTAGAGAATTCATTAGGTGGTTTATTGCTCTAAACTGAAGCTTAGATTATATTTTGTCCTGCATTTGTCATTGAGCGTTTACATTTTTGCCAACTCACTGTTTTAACCTTAAAGCTCTAATTCAGTAAGTAACGGCGCAGTCGTCTGTCTGCTCGACCCGTGACGCAGCACTATACTGATGTCTCCTCTCTGTCGTTTCATCTACAGATCCAGAACCAGAAACATGTCCATCCTGAAGGTTCACGCTCGTGAGATTTTTGACTCCCGTGGCAACCCCACTGTGGAGGTTGACCTGTACACCAAGAAAGGTACTGTAACATTTTTATCTAGTTTTTATACGTTTTTATCTACTTTATGAGTTTTAGAAATGGTGGTCAGCTACAGAAGACAGAGTTACAAAGTAAACTTTTGTACTTGTTCACACATTGTTTAACAGATAATTTAAACATATTCACAACTTGTAATTATTTCCCAGTATGTCTAATTGCGGCAGTAAAAGCATCATATTGGAAGAACATTTCATTCATCTTTTTTGTGTCTAGCCCTTGCTAGCTAGAAAAAATAGGACTGCCTGATTATGGCAAAAATCATAATCAAGATTATTTTGGTCAATATTAAGATCATGAATATTTTTTTTACTTTTTTTTTTACAGTGTATTTATTTTTACTTTAAACATAACTTAAAAAAATAATTTTAAAAGATAAAAACACATTGATTTTAAATTAGTAAGATCTGCTATGCTGTTATATTACACACATAGATTTGCTATATGGAATAATAAATACAATTAAATGAGACCAAAGTAGATGTTGGTGTTGTAATGCCACAACTTAAAAAAATATTTTCAACATAATCCATTTAATAACCCAGGAATGTGATGGGGCTCGATAATCGGTTTATCTTAATTATGAAAGACAAAATCATAATTGGTCCTAAGTGAAAAGTAGTTGTGGATTAGAATGGTCCAGCCGGTGTGACCTCTCTGTTGGCCGACTCTGTTGCCAGCTCCAGACGCAGAGTGGATCAGATCAGATGATGTGTGAAAATAGCTCCTGTAATATCACACTGCCTCTACAGCACTCTGTTACTGTAACGGTTCCTGTGTGTGAGCACCGATAGCTCATACAGTAGGTACCTCTAGCAAACCTATGAGTCGAGCTGAACTTGATATGCATGGATGGTAGCGATGTCGCGTAAATGAAATCTACGGTATGCTCCCGTCTCCTGTTTGTATGCTGGTTTACATAATGAAGCTGCTGAGCATAAAACATCTGAACTCTGCAAAGTTTGACACGTCTGCATGCAGATCTTCAATTAACTAATGGCTCGACTCTGATTGAAGTTTTTTGGCGAGCTGTTCTGCTTTGAGAGCTAAAACAAAGGACCAGCTCAACCCAATGAAATGTCCTGAGAATGTTAATGAAGCAACCTGAATGAGCACTGACATGGAAGTGAGCGGCGGCTCTGTCTTGAAAACATCAACAGGAAATCGACTGCTCTGTTCTGCAGCCCTGTCATCTTTTCATTAGTTGGAGATGTTTGCTTAGTGCTCCAGTTTACTGTAAATAGCACCTTTATTCCTTCTTTTTGACAAGATTCCCTTTTCAGTCCAGCTGGCCTGCTCTGCCATCATTAACGGCACAGACCACAGTGAGTGTGCTGCCCCAGAGCACGTCTGCCATAGTAACTGTAATGTGTTCTGCTGTGTTACATAACCAGACTCTCTTGTTCATATAAACCTACTATGCTTGTTGTTAGGAGTGCACTAGCTCCGGTGATCTAGAGAGACATTCACAGTCACTGTTATATGTTCTAGTTTTGTATTTGGGCCATAGTTTTCATACAGATAAATGTTAATATGTGACAGTAAGAAATCTCAGTTTATAGCCTGGTGGACTGTTGCCAGCTCCCGCAGCTGCAGCCAGGTGATGTCTTGATGCAGATGATTTGCTAAGCCTGAACTCATGGCCTAAGCCTCCTGTCCTAAACCCTAAATCCGCTCAGACTCACACCATCTCTGCCGGCTCACTGAGCAAACTGAATGGATTTTTTGCTCATCCCCGATTTCTCCTCACTTGGTTTAATCCAAAATGGCCATCCTGTTATGTACGGGGCGTGGCTTGGCATCCTTCCACGGATGCACTGCACATGCTCAGTTGGCAGCCTGTCTCCCCCTGTTACATCACAGCCTTCTGCAGCACAGCCTGTGCAGCTTCCTCCACACACGGGTTATAACTCTCTGTGGACAGAAAAACGATGGACACTGAGAGTGCCTTCAGCTGATTGGATGGCGTCCCATGGCTCATTGGATACAGAGCTGCCCCTCCTGCCCTTAATGCTTTGTCGGACATGTTTCTGTATGCAGAGTCTATGCCTACATACATATCACAGGGCAAAAATAATAATCACACTAATTTTGGTTAATAACGAGATCCTGATTATTTAACATTATTATTCATTGTCTTCGCAAACATCATACATTTATTGAGCTTTAAAACATGTCTTTTTTTGACTTTCTTTAAATATAAAAATATAATTAAAGTGGAAAATAATAATATAATAATGTATAACAATGTATAAAAAATTTAAATTAATAATATTTTAACAACAAAATAGATACAGAATAGAATAAATAAGATGATCAACATTAGTGCATTTCCACAACCTTCTAAAAACAACTAAACATATTTAATTCATCATATTCATTTACTCAGCAGGTAAAAGTATTTTGCCGTAAAGGAAAGGTTACATTGGATTTGTAACACAAGACAAAACAAAAGTTTAACTGTGAAACTTAATACGGCATAATAATTGTTTTATCACCATAAAATTGTATTGAACACTATGTGCTTATTAATCACATAGTTTACCATCATTGTTATCATTGTACTGGCTGACATGGAAAATTACATTTCAACATTAATGAAACTACAGTCAGCTGTCTTGTTGCACAAACATGACACAGCACTTCAGGAAATGACTTTTGCAAAACGTCCTCTGCTTCTCCAAGGTCTTTTCAGAGCTGCAGTTCCCAGCGGTGCCTCCACCGGCATCTATGAGGCTCTGGAGCTCCGTGACAATGACAAAACCCGCTACATGGGCAAAGGTAAGCCGTCCCTACTGTCCCCCTCTAAACTTTCTGTTTACCTGTACTCTGTTGCTATCTTTCATGACATTTCAACACCACTATACATTCTGTTGTCTGTCCTCGTCTCTTCCTTCTTCATTTACGTTTCCTCCATCTTTCTTCCTCCTGTTAGGAGTGAAAAGAGCTGTTAAATATGTAAATGAGTTCTTGGCCCCAGCATTGTGTAACCAGGTAAATAAAGTGTGACGTAACAGGATGACTCTTACATATCGGCGTGCACAGCAGCATGAAGAATGGCTTTGCCTTTGGAGACTAACCTTCACAGGCACTAACAGATGTTCACAGATCGAAAAAGAAAACAATAATAAATCATCAATGAATAAATGATATGTACTTACACATCCACATGAGATTGGATGAGGTGCTCTGTGGTCATCTGTCTCGCCTGCTCTGCATGGTCGTCTTCTGTCTGGGTCAGTCATGGTCTGCTTGTCCCTTGCAGGTGTCTCAAAAGCTGTTGAGAATATCAATAAAATAATTGCACCTGCACTGGTTAACAAGGTAGGACCATTTATTGTTTGACTAATATTACTGTGTGCTAGTGTCAAAAGCCTTAGCCAAGCCTTGATCAGTCTATTTAAATTATTATTTATATATTCTAAAAATTTAACAGAAAATGATGACAAAAATTGTAACACAGGCAGCAGTATGGACAGTCTTAAAATGACTATTTTAAAACAAGTGGTAAGACAACATGAACAGTTGTAACTATTTTACATTGATCTTAATGTTTTTTACCTTTATATTTATTTAAAATGATATTTCTCAAGTATAAACGGTTGCATTAGCAGAGCGTCAGTGATTCTGAGATGCTGTGATTATCCTAACATTATTTGTGTGTGTTCTTCTTATCTAACAAGACAGAATTAAACTTAGTTGGTCTTTTATTTTGAAACATGCAGTACAGTAACTTGTGATGTCTTATGCAGGAGGTGAACGTTACTGAGCAGGGCAAGATCGACCAACTGATGCTCGACATGGATGGCACAGAAAACAAGTGTAAGATGCTGCTTTTTATGTGTCAACTTTAAGAGATTTAGTGATGCATTCGTAAATATCTCTGGGTATTAAAGGCGTACAATACGCATTACTGTTTTATATAAGTGTCCACTTCTACCAAAGACAGTGGTAGAAGTGTCCAAATTCTGAGTGGGGAATTTATCCACTGTATAGCAAGGTTATAATAGCTTTACATTTTCATTTAGTTTTTATTTTATTTTGGTTCAGTTGTAGTTTGTTTCTGGAGTACCTTTGCTACTTTTAGTTTAGTTCCAGTTTTTCATAAAGGTTTAGTTCTAGTTTTAAGGTTATTTTATTTTCAGGGCCAAATGTTATGTCTCAGAAATCTGTAGCTACATATTCATACCAAATACGTTGCTGGAGAACTTTGTAAACTAAATATTTCACGGTCATGCATTATTTAATATTTACTTTATTATCCCAGAAAATACTCTAACTGAAGAATATAGATATCAAGCGAATATAATGTTTGATAAATACATACTACACTCTGTATTCAAATATTTCTTCCACCCTCCTTCAGCTAAGTTTGGTGCTAATGCCATCCTGGGCGTCTCCCTGGCTGTGTGCAAGGCTGGTGCAGCAGAGAAGGGCGTTCCCCTCTACCGCCACATCGCTGACCTGGCTGGCAACCCTGAAGTCATCCTCCCTGTCCCTGTGAGCATGATGGAGCAATTACCTAAGAGACTCTTAATGCTAATAGACCTGACGGACATGTTTGATCCAAAGAATCATAAATTTGGTGGTGATTCCATTAGGCTGAAAGCTGATCCTCTTTGCTTCCTTTCAGGCCTTCAACGTCATCAACGGCGGCTCCCATGCAGGCAACAAGCTGGCCATGCAGGAGTTCATGATCCTGCCTGTGGGAGCCAGCAGCTTCAAGGAGGCCATGCGTATTGGTGCTGAGGTCTACCACAACCTGAAGAATGTCATCAAGGAGAAGTACGGAAAGGACGCCACTAATGTAGGAGACGAAGGTGGCTTCGCTCCCAACATCCTGGAGAACAAAGAAGGTGAGAGGAAACGTTAAATCACAGCCCAAAGTGCTGTTTAACAATAAGGGTTTCTTTAGAAGCCAACAGAGTTTAGATCCAGCTCGATGTAGTATTTGTTATTTTACAGCAGAGAGAGAGTTAATAATAAGAGGTTGTTACTGCGTGCCCTGACTGGCAGAGTGTCTTGAAAGCACTACATTCTTAGACCTCCAAGGAAAGTACTTCACTTATCATGTCACTCTTGGGCCGACATATGGTTTCTAAATTAAGGGCTCGCCTCTGTAACCAATGCACTGACTGTGAGCCTCTGACTCCAGTGTCAGGTCAAGGTGCTGATATGTCAAATGCCCCAGAGGAGCAGAGTCTTCAGTGGTGACTCATTTCTGAAAAGTGAATGTTTTGATTTCATTAGCTTTATCTCTAGGCTAATTTTTACAGCAGCATGTTGTTTTTGTCTCAGCTCTGGAGCTGCTGAAGAATGCCATCGCCAAGGCCGGCTACACCGACAAGATCGTGATTGGCATGGATGTGGCTGCCTCCGAATTCTACAAGGGTGGCAAGTACGACCTGGACTTCAAGTCTCCTGACGACGCCAGCCGCTACATCACCCCTGACCAGCTGGCTGACCTCTACAGGAGCTTTGTCAAAGATTATCCCGGTGGGTAAAGATATTATACAGATTTAAAATAACAAGATAAAGGCAAAGTGCAAACAATAGACTCAAGTAAGACAGGTGAGGACACAATGCACAAACAGCATCCGGGCCTGTGCAGTACAGGGATAAATAGAACTGCATGTGCATATGCTGTCCGTTTCTACAAATGTGTTGTTTCACTCACAGTTCTTATAAGCTGCAGCAGGCAGCTGTTTTCAGTAAAAACACTCGAGTAAACCACTGTTCACTACTGTTAAAGTTAGCAGCTAGTGTCTGCTGCCACCAAGTGGTCAGAAACATAACTTACCGCAGGTTTTAGGTTTCTATAAATAATTAGTTAGAGATGCAACAGTACGATTCTTGTACATTACAATTAAAGTGACCAAATAAAAGGTTATCAGTATCATCCTGGTATTGTTGAATGTGCTGAATATGTTCAATAAATACTGATACACATGCTCAAACAATTTCACCATCAAATTGAAAACCACAAATAAAAGTAGCAGCATTTTGTATTTTTTATCTGCATACACATTACAATAATAACAGCATATTCCTTATTTAAACATAAGACAATTATATATTATTATATATACAAATGTACCTCAACATTAAAGATGCCATCGTGTGGCCATGAGAGGTAACTGCACATTGTGGACAGTATTTTAAAGCATGCAAACTAGATTTTATTGATCATTAAAATTGATACAGTAATACTAACCATTGGGAATTCTACTGTGGATTATTCAGTGGCTTCTTAATCAGTGCTGTCATGTTGGATTTGTGAGTCTAACATTACTCTCAACGTCCTTATATCCTACCAGTGGTGTCCATTGAGGATCCCTTTGACCAGGATGACTGGGAGGCATGGGCCAAATTCACAGCCAGCACCAGCATCCAGGTGGTGGGCGATGACCTCACCGTCACCAACCCCAAACGTATTGCCAAGGGTGTGGCTGAGAAGTCCTGCAACTGCCTTCTGCTTAAAGTCAACCAGATCGGCTCCGTCACAGAGTCCCTGAAGGCGTAAGTGTCGACATCAGAGCAGTGTGTTCCCCAAATCCAACAAACTAAAGTGCTGTTGAAGCTGGCTAACATGATGCAAATGTGTGGATTTATTTTAGCTGCAAGATGGCCCAGAGCAACGGCTGGGGCGTGATGGTCAGCCATCGCTCTGGAGAGACGGAGGACACCTTCATCGCTGACCTGGTGGTCGGCCTCTGCACTGGACAGGTAAAACCTACGCAGACAAGCTGCTTTTTGTATTTCACATGAACTAACTTGCTGTGAGTAATGGAAGTTTTCAAACGGTACCACTAGCTTTTACATTATAGATTGTCTCTTATATGTCATTTAATTCCTCTCCCAGATCAAGACAGGTGCCCCCTGCCGATCTGAGCGCCTGGCCAAGTACAACCAGCTGCTCAGGTGAGTCCAAAAGCATTTGTGTGCTTCTATTGGCCAGACCAAAGCTTGGTCCCATCTTTACAGTTACACTAAAATGTGAACTGTTAACTCATTCCCAACTCGTCACTCTGCATAAATGTTTGGTCAGGAGCCCTTGGCGTCACTTTTTAATGCACAGGGTATCCTAAACAGTGTCAGTTTTGAACGTAGAGAGTGAACGACAGATAGTGGTGTAGGTAAAAAAAAAAAGTAATTTTGTGACGGTTTCACAAACAGCAGTTTGAAAGCCCTGAGATTATTAGACCAATTCATCCACCCTGACCTCCAATCTATGTCCAAAACTGACCGCAAAAGGATACCTAGTATCCTAATGTGACGAGTGGAGATGAGTACGGGTTTGAAAAGTATGAAACTGTGTGCAGATTTCATCAGGCTATTGATCGATCCATTTTAACAAACTGTTCCCACTCTCCAGGATTGAAGAGGAGCTCGGCGACAAGGCCCGTTTTGCCGGCCAGAAATTCAGGCACCCCATCTGAGCTGGTCTAACTCCTCGGGCCGCTGTGTGTTCACTGCTCATAAATAATCCCTACACATATATGCCACGCTAGGTTGCCTGCTCTGTCTGGAGAGAAGATGAAGAGAATACTGATGAAATCCAAGGTCCAAGTCTGTGGTCTGTGGCGTGGAGAAGCTACAGTACGTCTGAGTTCAGCCACAGCTCAGCTCATCCTCAAACTATGCTTTAGCTCTTGAGTGTTGGTTCCTATGTTTGTGTCCATGTAACTGTGTGAGAGATTTTTGTTTAGCTTCTCGTGAGTTGTAGTGATTTTGGTCCTCTACTGAGTATTTGAGCTACTGTAACTGTAGTATGGCTCTGCCTCGAGCAGTGGTGACAGTTCTGTATGTGCAATGTGTCGCATCTAAAAAGGTCTTGTGTTGCTGTAAGCGTTGGCAGAAATATGTAATAAACAACATAGTTTGAAACGTTACTGTGATTTCTTTCTTTTTTTCACAAGTTCGGGAGCTGACTAAAATTGTGGGATTACTATACAGGGTTTCCACAGTCAGAGAAAACCTGGAAAATCCATATAAAAAAATTTGACTTGACTCATTGCTTGCCAGACTTTCATCCACTTAATAATGGAGTCCTTGAAAAGGTTTGAAAAACGTTTACATTTTGTTCATGAAAATGTGTGGGAACCCAACTATAGAGCTTTTTTCCCTACTTTTTATCTCATGAAGTAACAATAACCATATCAGTTCAAAGATAACAATGATTTGTATCAAGTAAAACAAGGTTATAAGCACGAATCATTTAGTATTCAAAGCTTTCTTGCAGAGAAAGTGAGACTATCTCCAGTAAAGGGCCTGCTCAGTAACTGCTCCTGTCTGTGTGAAGCGTGTGATGTAATCTGAGCGCCACAGAGAGGCAGAAACATGAGCTCAGTGCTCAGGGACGCCATTTCTGTCCCCCTGGGTAAAAGAATCCTGAAGCTCTGTGCTAGCTCTTTTTGTACTGAGCCTTGCCAAGATAAATGAGGCTCTATTCACCAGTGGTATGGCACCAGGGGGGATTGCCAGCTGGGTTTGTGCCACACCAATTCACTTTGTGTGAGCCCTGTCTGAACCTACCTCCATTGTTTAGCCGTCACCAAGGAGATGTATTACAAATCACTGATACAAAGAAACTACCAAGCATATATTACAGAGTCTATAAACATCCCGTGACTATCATCTGCTGCAGGTTTCCTTTAGCAACACATCTTCACACTTCAATAGACTTAACAATAGTGTTTTTACAGAAAGTTCAAAAGAGTAAGAGGGGGAATCTGGGTGACATGTAAACTGATATCACAGTGTGGATTACAGCCTAAAATACACAAGTTTCTATGAAGCTGTAATGCTTCACTTCTTTTACTTGAGTTCTGCGCCATCTAGTGGTCAAATATGTGCAGTTCACTTCACTGACAAATTTCCTGCAGAAGGAAACAGAATCTCTGAGGGGCTAACATGTTCAGACACTTAAAAATACTTTGTTGGACTTAATCAAAACCTAAAGGGAAAGAGTTTACCCCAAAATCATTTGAAAAAAATAAATAATATTATATATTTTTAATCACAGTTTCATGTCAGATCTGTTTTCTTTCTAGTGTAGTTCCCAGATTTCCTAGAAAGAGAATTTACTGTTGTTGCATTAAGTCCCAATATATTCAAGAGAAAACAGGTATCTCTACAGACAATATCTCCAACACTCACACCAAAACAAGATAGCTAGTAGTTCAGGTCAGAGGAAATATTTTTTTTTATTTGAACTGTCCCTTTAAGAGGCATGTTTCAAGGCCCATTAAAGTAATCAGCAAATTGATGCTTATTTAGCTTTAAAACAGGCTCCTTGTACAGAAATAACATCTACCTGCCCAAATTAACAAAATGTAAAACTATTTAATTGTAATTAAATTATACAATCCGTCTTTAATCTTAAGACAACTATTTTTCAAACAGAAGAGGCATGTGCCTCACAAACACAACTGATCATCAAATTAGGCTGCATAATTTTCTAAAAGCAACAGATTCTATTTCAAAGAATTCACAGATCGTATTTTTTTATTAAGAAGACGGGTGCTGCTAGCTTCAATTACAGTGTATTTAAACATAATAATATAACAAAACCAAACAAAGAGATGATTTTTAATCCCTGTATGACTGTCAAAAAGTTAACTTTTAGAGGGTTATATGTTTGGGTTACTGCACCATAAATGTAACTATTTCATGACCTGTTTGTATAACATTTAAATCAGTGTTCCACTTTGCAGAAGTATTCTATTTCCACCTATTTAACTTTTGTTGTTAAAATATTTAATTTTGTCTTATTCTTCTTTTCAAATTCAGTTATTTGTTTTTATAGTTTTTACTAACTATAGTTTGTGGCAGGTGTTCTGATCTGGTGTCTAGGTGTATTTAATTTCCATTTTAAAAAATTACGTTCAACTCAATTTTTGATAAAATATTGTTTTTAATTCTGTTCTCTTGAATTCTTTATGAATAAAATAATTTCTATTTACTGTATATTCAATATTGCAAACTCTATGAATAGATTCTGCTCTATTCTGCTGATCCTATTGTCATATTGCTATTTTGTAATTGTGTTCCTATGACATTTTACTTTCGAATAAATGATGCTGGTCTTTTATGTCAGGTGTTAAAATGTTCTTTTCTACAGGCTAATATTCTCAGTTGATCAGGAGAATTTCATTCCCCACTATGGAGATATATTCTTTTCTGCTGTATTTGTGATTAAATTGTTAGATTTGTATGTATGTAAATATTCTACTGTATATTTAACCCCACACTTGCCTCAAATCTCCCAATAGATTCTTACCTTTTCTATTTTAATCTATTTCCATATCGTTCATTTCTAATTGTGTTCATTTTTTCAGCAGCCTAGAGCTTCTACTCTATTTTGTGATAAGTTGTTAGTTTTGTTCATATTGTTTATTCAAATTCTGGTATTCCTTTACTGTGTGCCTTATAATATAGCTATAATGTTAATATACTATTTTCTACATTATTTGTGAAGAATATAGATTTTGTCACAATTTGATTTATTGATTATTATTATTTTATTAATTGTATCATGTCGTTATCTTCCAATTATTTGATCTGTTTACGGGTATATACTGTATGCCTTTTAATGAAAATATTCTACTGTATATTCAATACTACAGTTACCTGAAATCTCCCAAGAGATTCTAATCTATTCTATTTTATTCTGTTGTCATATTGGTCATTTCAAATGATGAACCACAACATTAACACCAATTCAACTCAGTTTGCTGTGTTCTAGCTAATAAAGTCAGATATTTAGGTGTAGCCTATTCATTCCTCGTTAAGACATTATATTATATTATACTTTATTTTGTGATAAAGTATTGTTCGATTTTATGTTACTGTTTTCTTCCAATTCTGCTATTCGTGTGCTTTAGTGTCTGTTCTACTGACTGTATATTCAGCACTGCAGTACACTCAGCTCTCCTGAGAGAGATTGTATCCTATTCTTCTGTGCTCACTGACAGGAGCCTATCACAGGTTTATAAGTATGAAGACAGACCAAGTGATGTTACAGAACAGACACCCTGAGGACTCCCTCCCTCCCTCTCTTCCTCTGTGGATGTTCCCAGTTTTGGCCAGTGGGTGACGATATTTTACCGGTTGAACTTTGAGAACCCCCCAACTGTTCTCACCCCAAGATGAAGAAGGATGCTGTCATGCTGAGTGCCCCTCACACATACTAGTCTGAGCATTTCGGCAACGATTACTCCCTCTTTATTCTCAAGTCCATCATTTATGACAGCATTGTATCAAACGTGGTCCGCTCCGTTATAGCGACATAAGAGAAGATATATACAGGTGGCACTGCAGCTGCTGTGCTACTCTGTGTAGTGGCGACACTTGGCTAACTAACGTTGGCTAATTGCCCCTGCTGCTGCTGCTGCTGCTATTGTTTGTTGTTGCAGTCTCTCATCAAACACATCACAGATGTTGTAGATCAAGCTCTTTAAGGTAAGTGTTGTGAGCTTCAAGCCGCCGTCTTCTTTGCATTTGACGTTGTTCAGCAAACGAGCAAGAAATGACAAATATAAAGGGACAGTTTGTAGACGTTGGACTGTTAACGTACACCCTTTGCTTGCTAGCAATTTGGCTAATTTGCCTATTAGCATCAGCTAGCTAGTTAGCTGATAGACTGGTTTGCCCCTGGTTACTATGAACTAACGTTAGCGGCTAGCGTCAGTGACTAGCACTGATTGGGAATGCCAGCAAGGAGAAGTGTAATGTCTGGATACTAACAGCTCGTTGACACCGGTTAGCACAGAGCACATGCAACAAACACAACATGGCTTCATTTTTATTAAATGCTTTGTGGTTTGTACGTGCCCGTAACCTCTCAATACATCATAGCAAACGTTTTCCCATTTTGAATCACTCAGTGTAGTAGCTCTGTTCCAGGGAGTAGCCTGAGCCCATTCAGCTATTGTCATTAGCTCATGGAAACGTTAGCTGGCGAAGCTAACTTGCTGTCTTTGTGTGCTTGTCTTGTGCTCAATTATTGTTATCTAGCTTACAGTTTGTGATTATTTAGAGCCTTAACAAAGCTAACAGTGGATACCGGCGCTCTAATGTTGACTTTTGGAAACAGAAATGCAAGGCTTGTTGAATTCTTCATGGGAGACATTTGTCAACAAATAAAATAAGCAGAATTGGCATGGACACTTTTCACCTCTGACAGGTTGAGTAGTTCAAAACATTTGAGCAGTAGAGAATACATAAGGGACAGTGATATAAATATTGGCTGGAAGCATGCTTGTATCTGTGAAGTGGAGTTTTGCACAAGGTTAGTTTAAGTTATTATGAATTGTGAGTTTGAAAATAGTAAACAAAAGACATTATTTTGGCTAGAGACAGCATGCATAATCTGTCCTTTGAATGAGATTCCAAGGATGGTTTATATTCATGTTAGTGTCTGTAACTTTAAAGGGCAGAACCATTAATAGCTCGTGATTTATATTTATTGAGTGCTTATGACTCACTCCTGACTTATTCACAGTATTGTGCCTCACAGACTACATAGCCCTGCACAGTTGTGGACTTCACAATAATGAATATACAGTACAATGTGCACAGTGATCAAACGCGTGAGAAACATTTGATTTGCTCCATAAACGCCAAGCTATTTTCAGAGAGAATGTAATTTAATGTTGACAACAAAGCCTACATTTCCTTACTTGTCAAAGTGTCACAACATTGAGCAGAATATAAGAAACCTTTAATAAATTATCTGATTTCCTGACAGCATTGTGTTGTAAAACACAGACATGCTCAACACCACATTATGTTTAATGACCATATACAACCTAACATGGACAGGTACTCAGCTACACTACTACACTATCTATTCAGCTGCCACCTGCTCAGGCCTCCTGACAATGACAAGACTATGTAGAGAGAGGTCACTGAACTGAAAAGGTTCATACCACACATATGTAATGTCAGTTACACACCAGAGGGTTAGGTAAGAAAACACACCTACATGCATACACCCATATGTTAAGAATATGTGTTTTGAGGGGAATACTGTAGCACAATTTTTACACAGTGAGTTGATTAAAACATTAAAACAGTAAAAGAATTAAAAGCAGCTTATATTCCTTTCTTGTAAAAAACAAAAGCAAATCACACCTGTTAAACCAAATCATACTGAATCCGCTTTAGATTTTACTGTCCTGTATAGACATGGCCAAAATCTTCTATCCTGATGAAGGTAATTTCATACCTCAGTAACTATATATATATCACAATATAGCAAGTTCTTTTGGTAATTCAGTAAATTAATAGTTGTTAGAAATGTTTTTTTTCTACACTCCTGTGTGAATGAAATACTTGGCAAATGAAAAGTACTGAGTATCTTTCTTCGGCTGGCTCCAGCTCCACTTCCAGATGACATAAATATTGCTTTAATACAGTTCGGCCACTAGTTTTTTTGACACCATGATAGAAACGATATAGAAATATATATATGACAGACTTTTATATATAAATAAATATATCGAGCTCAGTGATAGTCTGGCCATCTGGTCCGTGCTTATGTATTGTTTTGATAATATATATTTTGTAATATATAACAGCCCTAATTCTATATCAGTTCATTGCAGTTGTGACTACAAGGCACATTCATAGACATTTTTAGCCCTATACATCCAGCATATGGTTCATGTGATGTATTGGTGGCTTTTCTGCTGCCTGCAGCTTCGTGCTTGTAATTTAGATTTTCTTAAACTGCCACTTATGACAGTAAACATGCTAGGTTAGGTAACAGAGGTCTGCCATTACAGGCTATATGTTGATTACTACTTTAGCACAGCTCTGACGGCAAAGCACCTTAATGTTTGGTCTATAGTTTCTGCAGAAAGAGGATAATTTAGGGTCACTTAAAGCTGAACATGTGTGGTGTTCATTTTCTGTATACATTTGCTATGTCCTTTTTAAAACCACATTATCTGGTTAGTTCAGGGGTCAGAGGAGGTCAGGGTGTTTTATAGTGTTTCAATTTGAATGGGATCTTGAGAGCAGCAGTGGGTAAAATTACTTTGAGTCACATATCCAATGACACACCCCATGCATCGAATGTTAATCTAGCTGTAGTAGCAGCAGCAGCGGCAGCAGCAGAGTAATGATAAGAGAAGTGTAATAACCCTGCTATTTTCCTTTAATGACTAATGTGTGTTTGAGTAATGGCAGCTCTCTTATGAGTAATATGTGGCAAATGGAAGGCCAGACAATGTTAAGGAAAATCCCTTTTCACTGACACCTCTTTGTCGGATGATTTGTCAATACACAAGCTCTGGAATTCAGTGTTTACATGCTGCGCTCGAATGGCATCTTGCTGTTTTTCACCGAGATGCCGTCAGTACACCTTTCCTTTGCCATGAATTGTCATGAAAGATGATTCCCAATAACAATGGCTGGGTCTAGTCTCAGCTACTTCATGTTGTATACAGAGAGGCATTGTAGCATTGTGTTGCAGTATGAAATGGTGCTACAACCTGTCATCGGTGTGGAAAGCCTGTATTTTAAAAGGGGCATTTTACTCTCAGCAAGGCTATTGTGTTTCAAATAAAGGTGATTATGTGGATTTATTGTGACTTTTGCTCAAGGACTTCATATACAGTATGAAATTATGTTGGCAGGAGAGCTAGGTAAGCAGTGAAATGCCTGCTTGATGGAGGCCACACGGGAAAGGATGTGTAATCAAGCATCTTTAGACATCAGATTTGTAATTAAGAAAATGTGTTGCCCTGTTTTTATATTCTAATGATATGCATAGCTGCTGCAAAGGCAACGCAATAGGGAAGCAAGTGGATAAACTGATTTAGCTTTTTCCTTTACAGTGCTTGATATCAATTTCATTGCAAGATATCTGGCTGTTACATAGAAAATTAATGCTCTGAACAAAGGAGCAATGTTCACTCAAAGACCTCTTGATGGGCCATTCAAGTGCTGTATATTCATTAAAAATAACAATCTGTCAGCACTTACTGACAGCACGCACAACAAGCCAAGCTCTCTTTATTGTTCTCCGAAGATGTTTTTCAGTTCCCGTGCCAAGAGCTGGGTAATTGGCTGTAGCAAAGCCTTGCATGTGTTGTTTTAAGATATTGGACTGACACGCACAGGGCACACTGGCAGAAATGAGGCAAGCACACTCCCCCCTTCCTCCTCCTCCTCCTCCTCCTTCTGGCTTATCCCAGCAAGTCAGAGGAGGCAAGATGCTGGATGTGTTTTGTGTTCTTTGACAGCTTCCCTTCACCTCTCATAAGAGGAGATCCAAGCATGCTGCATCATATCTCATCTTTGTTTGATTCGGGCCTAGCTCTGCAGCTTCACAATTGTGCCAAGGAGATACTATCGGCAAACGCTATCCATGTTAACAATTGTGAGCTGTCTTGCTACATACTGCTGGTGGTATTTGATGTACAAGATGTGATCAAATCTGCTTTTTTTCTGTGAGCTCAGCCATCGTGAAGTCGGGCTCACTTCATCCTGCAAATGCTGCCTGTGTCTTATTGGGCTGGCTTGGCGTGGATTCACGTCTTAACCGAAAATGCACATTGTGTTTTGTGTTTTTGCCAGCCTCTTGGCAGGTCCTAGGTACAGCAAAAAAAAAAGTTATTTCCATATTTGCCTTGTTCAATTTTGTATGTGGCTTTAAAGCTATGAGACTGCAAAGTGTTGCAACTCACCACATTTCAGTGTCTTCTGTGATTTATGTACGTGAGGGTTTGTACAATGGAGCGTGTGGAAACTGGAAATAGAGGCTTGGCTAACATTTGTAAGAGATGTGAAGCAACAGCAAACAATGAGTACATGGCAGTAGCGTTGTAGATGTAATGATGGTGACTGCACGGCTGATTATCTTTTGTCTCCAATATCTGGGAGTCTTTCACATTAGATTCCTCATGCGTCACACTAATTATTAGTTAAAACACACCATAGCTTGCAGATGATAGCCTTTTTTTCAGCATTTGAGCAAGATAGGCTAATAATAGCACTTAGTCAATTACAGTGCCAAAAAGCATGAATTGTGTTAAAAGAAAAAATAACAGTCAGCCATTTGCCATCTCAGTAAAAGAGGAAAATGAAATGGTGTAGGATCAGCTGGCTGGCCCCTGAGGAGAGGGAGAGAAAGGGGGGAGAGAGAGCGATGAGGAGGAGGAGGAGTGCTTTGCCGATGTGTGTGTCAGTGCTGATTAGGTAAGAGATTGCCTCATGTAATGACACGGCATGGCGCTAGTGGTGCAGAAACACAAACAATGCATACCAGTGTTTTACTGCGCACACCCCCTGCAGCTGCCTGCCTGAAGATGTTTATATAGACATATACTCTCTCCCTAGAATATTTCAGCATCTTTAGATGATGCCCCTTTTTTTTTTCCAGCAACACACACATTTACGTCACCCAGAAGCCAATAGCCCTTTTCTCTGCGCGCTCTTTTTCTTCTGTAGCACAGATGAAAGATGGAGGTGATTAAAGGAGAGGAGCACAATAGAGTCTGTGCAGTTTTCTATCAGCGCTTATTGTTACTATTGACAGCAAGATTCTTCAGCACAGATATGTGTTGTTGAATAGGCTACATAACCTGCCAAACTCTCTGCTCTGTGGGCTGAACCTTAAGTATAAGGAAACATGTCAAATTCAGTATTGTGTATTGGACCCATTCCCATTATACACAGCAGTATATCTGAGTTTTCATCCATCAGCTTAGCTAATAATAGACCTGCTTTAGGCTAGGGTTGCAACTAAAGATCATTTTCATTATTGATTAATCCACTGTTTATTTTCGAGATGAATCGTTTGGTCTATAAAATGTCAGAAAATAGTGAAAAATGTCCACCCCAGTTTCTCAAACTCCAAGGTGATGTCTTTGAAATTGGCTTGTTTTGTGAGTCCAAAAGCCAAAGATATTTACAACCTCAATTCTAAAAACGTTAGGATGCTGTGTAAAATCAAAATCAAGTTAATAAAATTCAGATCTAATGTATGCATGTATCAGTTTCACCTTTCAAAAAACAATGTAGATTAAAAGGATTTGCAAACCATGGCACTATGTTTTTATTACATTTTTCACACTGTCCCAACTTATTTGGAATTGGGGTTTTATTTGGTATAAAACTGATATAAGCAGAAAATCTCCATATCCAAAGACTAAAAGAAATGCATTTAATCAACTAATCGATATGTTGAGTTATTGTAGTTCTATTCTGTATTCCATATTGGACCCATTATACACAGCAGCATTGTGTTTTTATCCATTAGCCTGGCTAAACATAGACCTGCTCAAGGTTAGGCTCCATAGGTGGCATCTTGGACTAAAGGTCCAACGTATTTCCTGACACAGTGACAAAGGTAAACAGTCACTTTGTTGTAATTATCAGAGAGCCGCCTTGATTAGCAAGTCTAAGCGATGCAGTTGATTTAATTGATTGTTTTATAGAGAGATTTGTCAATAACAGCAGCCTATTGTCCAGACAAACATATGTCTTTGTAATTAAAGTGGCTGTAATGGCTTGTTATGTTGTGTTTTTCTGTACCATACTGGGTATTCAGCAGGACATTGATTTCAACACAGTGGATGAGAAGAATCATACATACATCTTTTTACAATGCGCTGGTTTTGCGCTGTGGCTTCTGTGACATTGCATGTATTGCACTGATGTTGTGACTGCACATGAGGCACAGTTTGTTTGTAGAGCTGCAGAGCCCCCGACCTGTGACTGATGTTTTAATGGAGACGCCACAGCAAGCCAGTGGCGAGCTCAGAGTTCATGCAGCCATAAGGAAATGACCCGGGTGACAATGTGGTGCTCTCTACTCCACTATTCGCTAGGCGCCTCTGGTAAACTGTGTCCTTGCTCGCCCTTGCAGGTTAGGCACACCTATTGAGCCTGCTGAGCCTTCAGTTTAGACTCTGGGACTTAGGGCTGGATCGACCATAGGTTTAAGGATGGACATCTTGTCTCTGTGCGTACCCCAGTTCCAGCAGCCAGCACAGAGAAAATGAGTTCTGAGGATTGGGTTTAGATTTGCCACTGTAGCACTTCAGCTCTGATACACTCTAGCTACCATCAGGGGAAGGCTGTCAGAGAGAGAGAGAGGGAGAGAGCGAAAGAGAAAACAGCGAAGCACAGCAGTGCTATCTAATAGATCAATTTGTAATAAATCTGTTGCCTCAAGCTGTTGTTGTTCGCTTCTACTCAGTAAAAGGTGTCTGCGTTTCTCAGGCAAGAAAATGCTTGTCAGGCAGGGCGTACAGAGCTATCAGTGAATGAGACGTGCCTAAAGCACAGTAAATCATTTTCTCTGTGCTCAGTTTACATAGGTCGAACACATCGCTCTCTTATCAGCACATTCCATTGGTCAGAAAGGAGGGTTATAACCAATCGATGGGGCTGAGCGCTGAAATGAGGAAGTAACGCTCCCCTCACATTAAAGTTCCCCTATTATTCAATATGAGCCATTAATCATGATGAAGGAGCTATTGATTAGGCTATCAGCCAAGGTTGGTCAATTTATTTGCCAAGAGTCATTCCACAATGTGAGGATCTGTTGAAGTAGTGCTGCTTCACAAAAAACCAAGCAGCAGAATTGAAATGGCCCCATTATTATGACAACAGTTTGATCTTTAAGGTAACAAAAGAGCGGGCCTCCATAAGGACCACATGGGACCTCTCCTGCTCCTCCTCCACCAGCAGCCATATGGACCGTACTAATTGTGTTTTACGCCAACCATTTTCACCGATCCATTGGGGACTTGTGGAAGTGCTGTAGCTATAATGTCACCAGCAGTGGGCTGGCTCATGAAAGAAACATTAGCGAGCGAGATGAGAAGACAGGAAGGCAATACACTGCAAGTCAACACAATTATTGATTTTATTCAAATTAAATCTCTGGTTCTCTGTTCTGAATCTGATGTTGGACGCCTTTTTAAAGTATGATTTCTATTATTTCTTTTCCCAGTTGCTGTTGTTGGAGTGCAGCGTTCAGTTCAGTCTCACATATGCACTTTGTCAAGTAGTAAAATCCTTAATTCTAGGCATAATGCCAATGTATAAAGATATAGCTAAAAAGAGGACTTGCTCTTGTAATCCCATATATCTCCAAAGATGTTTTATCCTATTAATTCAGATGATGATTTTTTAAAGGAGGCAGTTTATTCTGATTCTAACCAGCATCACATGTAGTCAGCTGTAATTGCTCCACAGAGAAATTGTCTATCATCTGTTTTGTTTTGTGACAACATGAATATGCTGAGGTTTGAATGTTGAATGGAAATGTGACATTCACAGTATTTGCTTTGCCCTTCAGGCCAGGGATTGCTTGTAAAGCTTTTGAAGTGCTAAGTGTGAAAATCAGTGTGTGTTTTAACGTGTTTATAATATGCAATCATGAAAAGGGCACATCTATGGAAATTGGATCCTGTGAAGGAAGGGAGGAGGGGCGTTGGAGTGGTGACGGTGGAGAGATAAAAAAAAAGTGTGTGCTTTTCATTGTGTCCCCGCTAACAGTTTTCTTGTAATTATTGAAATTGATGTTTGCTGCGAAGCTGTAAATCTGCAAGATCTCTTGTTAATAAAGCGGCAGAGGCAGCCGAGCCGTTAGGCTGGGAAATAAAAGGCAATCAAGCCTCCAACATCCTGTCCCTCGCCCCAAAATGAAGCAGCAGAAATCCTAATTAACTGAGAGGATGAGCAGCTCTTACTCCAGTGCTCGGCTAGTCGGTGCCAGAGCTAGCTGCTATACTCTAATGAAGACGCTCTGCTAGCCGCCCGCAACCTCTCTCTTTCTTTCTCTCTCTCCCCTCCTTCCATCCTTCCTTCCAGCCCTCTCTATCTGGCTCTGGCTTGCCTGAGGTATTTTCTCCCCCTCAGCTCCTCTCCTTTCGCTACCTCCTCCTCCTCCCTCCTTGTGAGTGAAGTTGTGGATGTGACTGTTGCACTGATGGAGTGAGCGCAGCTTTGTTGCCTGGAGGTGTCTGGGAGTCCTGCACAGGAAATCGGTGAGCTAGATGATGGCCTCTGTGATGCTTATTGCTGCTTATGTAAAGTGCTGTGAGAGAGCGGGAGAGACAGCATTGATCTCCTCCCATTGATTTCATAGATCCCCTTTAAGATGACAATAAAGTTGTCTTTCTGTGTCATCTTCAAGTGCTCCTTTTCAAATCAGCGATGTGGCAAATTACTCCTGTCATCAGCCGCCCATATTCCAGCAGCATTGTGTGATCATTCGTGGAGTTGAAAGTCAGGTTAAATCTTGCTTTGCACACTGTGTGTTTGTTTGTGCATGTGTCTTTATAGCAACACTGCAAGTCTTTAAAAATGTCACCAATTCGTTGGTTGTGTGTTAACCAAAGCTCTTAGAATTTATAGGCCTGCAAAGTAGCTTTAATAGAAAATAAGATATGCTGCGTGTAGTGAATAAATACTGTACTATAAGCCCCCTCTTTGTTGTTGTGGAGGAGTGAGTGGTGATTGATTGTTTGAAACCTGAGCTTGCCTCAGCTCCTAGCCAGCTGCTTCTCACTATTTACCTGTAAACTTGTCCTTTCTGCTTTTGCTTTGTCTGTGGATGGCCGCAGAGCTCTTTCTCTGTCGCCTCTCCCCCTCTTTGTTGTACCAAGCAGCCCAAAGGCCTCCAGGGATGAACAGACAAATAGAAGACAGTGAGAGGTGAGGCTCGGTCCCCCCCATTCTCCCATCTATCTTTCTCCCTTGCGAGCACTCTGCCAGACAAGTTTCCAGGCACTCAAAAGCAGCAAATCGACTCACTGTAGGAATCACTGTCACTTAGCCGAGCTGGGGCATTGCAGCGCACTAGGAGGCCAAATCCTCCTCCTCCTCCTCTCCCCATTTCACCGCCTTCTCAAATGAAGAAAATGCTATTTGGCATGGCATTGCTGAGGCCTGGTTCTCTGTATAGATGAGCTTATTCCAGTCAAGCCCCTTCCAAAAGCTTCTCTTTTTTTGCCTCTTCAGTTATACATTAGCGGGGTGCTACCGATGACGACTTGATTAAGTGCTTGTGGAAGGGTCTGGTGAGCAGTGTTCCATCTTGATTTTCTCTGGTTTATTTTAAACAACACAATTGGCAGGCAAGATGGTGCGCCACTATTGCACGAATCTCTCATCAAGGTTTGGGATGTTTTGTTTGTGCACAGATTTCATGATTGTGATTGAGCACGAGGAGAGCGCTGTCAGAGTTGCAGCCTCTTCCTTTTATTCTTGGCACAAAGCAAACGATCTGCTCGGCACAAAGCCAGCGCTCGCTGCAAAACCCAAATGTAGTAAGCGGAGTAAGGTGGCGTGTGGCTTCGTATCACGCTTGTGCACGTGCACTCAGATGCATGCACAAGCGCATAGACATATGCAGCGGGTGTAATGAAAGCCAAAAAATTCTCCTGACAGCAGGAGTTTAAATTTCACTCCTCAGTGCGACAGCTTTGTCACAGGGAAGAGATTCACCACCACCTCTGGCAGCCCTCAGAGACCTTTCCTTGGAGAACCAGCAGTCCTCCCTTTCTGCTTCTTGTTTCCCTTTGTATTTAGCACTCAGCCTTTTCCTCTAATCAACGACAGCCTTGTGAAAATCTCTACATAAAACAATGCACAATGCTGCGATTTCTTTTTTTTCCTTCTCTTTTCCCTCTGCCTGACTCTTCCCCAGAGTTTTTTTTGTCTTGCCTGTGCAGCTGCTGCTGTGAAGAGGATGACAACAGGCAGAGAAAACTAAAAGGACACGTCGTCTTTACCCCCACCTTTTCCTTTCTCCTTTCGCTTCTCTGTAAGCAGCTGCTTACATTACACAGGGCTCGTCCACCTTGTATTTGCTGTTGCTGAGAGATAAAGACGATGAAAGTGAGAAATACGTGTGACGTTCTCTGGGAATTTGGCTTAGGAATGCGGATGTAGGTGTACGGGGGATGGGGGGGTGGAGGTCATATATGAGTGTATTTTATTTTTGTTGTTATTATTATTTTTTTTTTATTTTTGTGGATTTTGTTTGTAAGAATAATGGAGCTCATGGGGCACAGGAATCGACAGGCGTGTTTTAATTGTTTGTGACACGTGAAATGAGAAACAATAATGTGTGACTAGTGGACCCAGGAGATTACAATCCGGTCGGCCGCTTAAAAGAGTGTCAGAGAGATGCATTACCACATCTTTGTCTCCCTCTCTGCCCCTCTGAGCCATAAACCACTCACAAGCATTTAGCCAGCAGTGATTTCTCCTCTGTTCACCTCCTCGCCCTGTTCCTGATCCTGTGGAGCTGCTGGTGGAAAACCTCCCAGGCTTCTTGAATGAATCGTCTCTAGTGTGTGCGTGCGTGCGTGCGTGCGTGTGTGTGCGTGTGTGTGTGTGTGTGAGACTGTGCTTGCAGCCCTGGTTCTCGGCAAATCTCTGCAGCACCACCTGATTTGACTTGGTAATGGGGCATTGATGAGTCTTGGGGGAAATCGGAAAAGCAACACAAAACCATACAGCAAAAACCCACTACTGTGAGGCGGCAGTGAAGACAGCATCAGGTTTCTCAATAGCAATTGACAAAAGGGGGGAAAAAAGAGAGTGTGAGGTAAAAATGGAGGACTGTAGAGATATAGCTGTCATCTGTTGATGCCTACGGCCGCCCGCTCCTCCTGCAGTGGGTGAAAAAAAAAGCTTAGAGGTGAATATGGGCTTCAGCACCCAGGCTTCAACTTGATTTGTATTTTTACTCCACTGTGCTGAAAAAGCTGGTTCTCTCTCCAGGACAGCAGATTATTTACATCTTTAGCAGAGCTCATTGCTCCCTGAATATTGAGTTCAGTGTGGAGGACATAAAAGGTAGCCAAGCCAGGAGTAGTAGGGGAGATAAAAGCAGGATCGCTTAAGCACTCTGTGTTATTTGAAGCACATTTCTGCTGCTGTTGATGTAGCCACTAGCCTAATAATTCATCTAGCCTAGTTTTTATCACTCAGTGCCCACGCTCGCGCACACACACACACACACACACACACACACACGCCCACACACCGTAACTACTCACAAACACAAATTCCCCTCGCCAGCGAGGGTAGGCCCCCTCTAATATAAAACAAGCGATTCAAAGATGAAATGCTCATCATTCTGCTGCCTCACCACGGCCATCCAGCAGATGAGTAGTGCTGTGAACAAAAAGAAGGGGCTGCCTGAGCCCAGCTCCCTCACAGAGGCATCTTGTCTGTGTTATCACTCCAGCTAGTGCTGCAATTAATATTAATGTGCTTTAAAGCACGCTCCAGCAGCCCTGCTTCCCTCTCTCTCTTGCTTTGTGTGTGTATGTGTGTGTGTATGTGTGTTTGTGACTCAGGAGGAAGAGAGCAATAAAGCCAGCGGGGGATAAGAATCTAGGCAGGATATGACAGTCCTCATGTCAGCTGTCTTAGAGCTGGAGGGATATGTGGATAAAGACAAAGGATGAAACTGAATCCCAACCAGCCAGACAGGCAGGTAGCACGACGTGTAGGTAGAGACTTGCAGCACTCACAGCGGCTGGGCTGGGGGCTGTGCGCAGCCTGTTTATTTAGTCATGTCGTAATAATGCTTGACCTTTTCTTTCAAGTCCACGGCCTGACCTTTAGCACCTTACTCCTCGGCAAATCAGTGTGTGTGTCTCACACAAGCGCATGCACATGCAGAGAGGGAAACGAGCACCTCCTTTGCAGGGAGCTTCATGGTCTGCCAACTCCGGGAGTGGATTGTTCCAAATTAGTATGCATTAGGTGGTTAGTGCAAAGCATTTAATTATGCGAGATGGCACTAAACTGTCTATGTTATGATTAGCCCAACACGTTACAACCTTAATCTCTTCATTTTTTTCCCTCTCTCTTTCCATGGGTGAGGAGGAG
>CAFUXE010000999.1:173540-205583 GCA_903364295.1 Serranus cabrilla | reverse complement strand
GTCAGAATCGAGCAAGGCAGGCAGGCAGGCAGGCAGTCAGTCGCTGCAGTGGAGCCCCATCGGCTCCCCGGAGGAGCCCATTATACAGGAGAGATATCAAACCATGAATCATTTACGCCAGTCCTCCCCTCCCCTCCCTTCTCCTACCCTCGCACGCAGCCTTGACGCCCGGCCGGGCGCCTGCTTGCTGCTGTCTGCATCTTTAATGAATGATTATTACATTTCATAAACATGGGCTACAGTAATTAAAGTATTATTGATCCTTTCCATGTTAGCTCCAAGGTGGACAAAAATGTTTTTTTAACCCAACATCTTTTTTTGTCACTATGCTGGATAGAAAAAGTCCCTCCAGGAACAGTAGACTGTGATTTATTTAGCCTGACGGTGTGATTTTTTTCCCCCCTCCTGTTTAGGCATTTCAAGAATAGCCTTCATTCAGGGAGAGGGGTGATAATACAACAGGGTGGGGTTTTTTGGGCTGTTCTCATTGTGCACTGTGTCGTGAGTGTTGGTGTTTTGTGTTTTGCGTAAAAAGTGTAGGGACACGGGGGTTAATGTGCTGGAAAAGAGTGATTTAGGTCAGTGGTCGTGTCTGCATCTGTCACTCTGACAAGCTGCCGCTTTACGAGGCTGCGCGGCGTTGAATAAAGGACAGAGTGAGAGACAAGTGAGGAGAGAGCTGGCTCTTTCAAATGGAAAAAAGGAAAACCTGACTTGACTGTGATTTGTGCTCTCAGCGACAGGCACCGTGTTACAAGCAGCCGTTTGATATAAACCTAATCAGTTTCACCTCTTTATTGAGGATCAAGACAGTTAAAGCCTCTGCAAATAAGTGCATGTCTCCTTGCCTCCCCCCATCTGTTTTTCCTTCTCCTCTCCCAACCGCCTCAGCTCTCCCTGCTGTCATTTCTCCTGGTCATTTTTCCCACTTTCACCACGTCTTTAGCGCTCGCTACATCTTTCTCTGTTTCCTCATCCACCCTCTCCCCCTATTTCAATCAGGAGTGCACTTCAGTTTCTGTGTAAATTCCACAATCACTGATGAGGAAAGAGTGCTGGCATCTCCACAGGGGAATTAGAGGAGCCATTTTGTGTATCACTTATTAATGTGTCCATCTCTCCTTTTGCGCTATCTCCCCCTGAGCTGTATGGATTGTTTCCTATCATGCAGGAAAACATATAAATCTATTTGCAGCAAGTTTGTACCTCCATAATTGTTTGAGGAGTTTAGCAGTAAAATTTCACTGGTGTAATAAATGTCTACACGCCAATGAATTTCTTACCTGTAAGGATTTTTCCGAGTGTTATATTTTGATGGGATATTGGATAAACCTAATTATTTTTATTCACAGCTGTTGTTTTTCTTCTCCTCACAAAAACTGCTCAATAAAATCATCATAAAACAATGTTGCTAAACCCAACATAAAAACGAGAGATCGGATTGATCCGGCTATTAAAAGCGTGTGATAGCCTGTTTGTGCTAGCCTGTGTTGATTGCTAGCCTTCTCTCCCTGCCCTATGGCTTGCCCCTTTTGTTAGTGAGCCACATGGCTCTCTACAGGGCTTAGTCTAATCAGTGCTAAATATTCAGCGGTAGCCCATAGCCTAATCAGCCACAGCATAATCATTGTCAACCAATTGCATTCCTCTTGACCTCCCAGATGGAGGTAAACGGCACAGCCTCTCCATAGCGCTGCCTCAATTACTGCAGCAGTAATGGTGATAAAGAAGACCACGGGCTCAAATGAAAATGGCTGATTGATGTGGACACACATGGCTCATAATTGGATTATAAGGAAGGACGTTAATGGTGTTAGGGGCGTCGTGGTGGAGCAGGTTCCTAAACACTGACCAGGTATTTAGTGATTTACCCCTCCTGCCTCCTCATCTAATGCAGTTGTGCATCACAACAGCATCCTCAGGGGTCTTGGCACCTTAAGCGCAACCCTCTTGTCCAACCCCCCTCTGCATGTCAAGGGTGGGTGTGTATGTGTGTGTGTAAGTAAAATGCTTATGTGAGCTGCCAGTAACTGGCTCTCTTATGCTAGTGACAGCTGTGGGGTCAGAACAAAAAGCTGTCTATTTCCAAAGCAGCAGCCCTCCTCGTCCTCCTGTCCAACACACACACAGAATGAGTGAGTGGGAGAATTTGGGCAGATGAGATACGTCTGTCCCACCGTACTGGCTTTGCAGAACAAAGGCTGCAGCTAAAGCTTATTTTCATTATTGATTATATTATTAATTACACACTCTTATATTGCGTTTTTCCTAATTTAATCGCTAGCCTTCCCTAAGCTAGCCCATAGCTTTAAGACATGAGCGATTCTTTGTTATTTAGTATGACCAGAATTAAAAACAAAAGTATTGAATTTACAAATGAAGAAAAGCAGAAAATACTCACACTTGAGAAAATGTCAGGAGGGCAATACAGGCACTCCAGATCATGAAGAATAATATAATTGAGGAAAAAATAATGAAAAAGAACGTGTTTCAACCATTGTAGGTCTTCAGGACCCCAAAATCAAAACTAAATTATTTTTTCTTTCATGCAGTTTATCAATCTAGATTGTTCTGGTTTGAATTGCCAAGTGTTTTGGTTGTAAATATCTTCTCTCCAGTGTAGTAGAACTACACATTCAATGCACCAAAAGAAAAGAAAAAAATGTACAGCAATGTCTTTTTCTGGAAATCATGACCCGTTTACTCAAGATAATCTAGCTCAATAAATAGTGCTTCATGTAAGAGGAAAAGTATGTATATTTGATAATGGGGTTGAACTGTCGAGGTGGGGTCTCGTCATTATAGTAACAGCAGTCAATGGGATGCAATCACATGACCAGGATGATAACATGACAGGTGAAATGGATATAATAATAAAAAAAAACATCATAATCTTAAATGGAAGATATGTACCCATATATAGGTTTTAACAGGGAAAACAACGGAAACCTATACAAAGAAAAGAGAAGTCCATTCCCTTATTGAAACCAGGCTTTTATTTTGATTTGAATTGTGAATCATGTAATTAATTATTGTAAAATAATAATTTCTATACTAATTGATTTCTGAACAGAAGGAGGAGTTGGCCCCCTGCTGCTGGGGTTTGGAGGTCCAGCGCTCCCCTTCTTGTCAGACCGCTCTTCATTTATTCCTGTTTATCCTAATGGAGAGCGTTAAGAGAGGATGTAATTAATTGACCCTGGCAGCTCAGAGGGGCTGTGGTCGAGTCCGGGAGCAGGTGCTGACTGCGCTGCCCACCATTTCTTTCACTAGTCCTCATCTCAGTGTGCATATCTCGGCCGGGTGCCCATCGCTCCCCGCTGACCGATTGGCTCTTGGTAAGTGCAATGATGCTGGATGCCTGAGCCTGCGTGAGCGGCATAATACCATCTAATGCCTGAAGGAGTGCTCTCCCCATTTCTATCTCGCCTCTCCCCTCAGCTGCTGCTTAGCCAAGCCTGGCCAGAGCCGAGCAGAGCCGAGCGCCTCCTTTTCTCCTCTCACTCTGCTCTGCCTGGCAGTTTATTAAAGGGAATACTAGCTTTTTCCTCGCGCCCGGGCGTTTGATTTCGACAGCAGCAGAAGCTGTCATGGCAGATAAAAGGCAGCGGGCCCCAGAATTACAGTGCACACAGCATCTGTATTTACTGCGTCATTCTCCCTGCCTCTGACAAGGGAGGAGGAGGAGAGGAGGAGAAAATGGAGGACAGGCTGCTGCATTCATGTGTCTTTACATTGACATGTCTCATCAGGAAAAGAGGTGGACAGACAGTCTACAGTGAAGCCATCAATCAGCCCCTTTCAATACGCCAGTCCAGCACACTGTAATACTCACACATAAAGACTGAAGCAAGAAAGCATTATTGCTACTGTTGACATCTTTTTATAAGCCGCTTTTTCACTTGGCTTTGTCAGATGGAGTAAAATAGCAGGGAGATTGTGGTGTGCTGGCTAAAAATGAAAACAGTTTTATCTTTTTGACCGAGACGTGTGGATTGATATGATAGTGTTGCTTTGATTTTTTACAAACATATAAATGATACTAGGTAGGGGAGCATCGATCCATCAGAGTATTGAGATGTTTTGCGTGGCGTTTTAGTATCAATATGTGGACGATACATTCATAATTATGCAAAATACCAATGTTTTGGCACCAGAATAATAAGATCAGTTACTTTTTCAGTCCACTAAATAGCGCTGAGTGTTATTTAATTTAACGTTAATTGAAATTAAATAAACTTTAAGAAAAAATGAATTTAACATTTTTCAGATGTCATTCATTGTTTGTATAATTTGCTAGATATATACAATGCCAGAACAGCAACTATATTCATGAAAGAAAGTAGATTTGATAAAAAACAAAAATCCGATTCTTCACATTGTGATGACATCATAAAATAGGATGACAGACATTCAACAGCTTCATTCTCAAATAACCTCAGTAGGAGCTTCAAATGTAAGAAAAATAACAATAATACAGCCCTTAAAGATACAATCATCATATATCTATTGAAATATAGCGAGAAGTGCTTCATTTTCATCTTGGGTGTAATTGATTCCTCTGATGATTGCCTCTTCTGTTTAATCAGATAATTGGTTGAAATGATTTATTTTTATTTCAGCCTATAAAAATAGTTTGCTCCGTAAGCCTCTCCTTGACAATGACTTAACAGAGAGATCCATTTTCCTGGCAGTATCCCTCACTGAGGCTGTGGGTCATGCTAATTTTTCATCGGCATCATTTCATTGAGCTTTAATTAACACAACAAGGATTCGGTGTCCTCCAGTGTCATCCACTCAGACAGCTAATACAAACTCATTAGCCTAACTCCCAGCAACTCTAAAACAAAATGTTATTACACTGTTTACTGTTTTGGTATATATTAGAATTGATTACGCTGATGTATTCATCCACATAAATTAAGGTTTTCAGATCATATCCTGTAGGCCATTTCATCTGCTCAGCATCGGAGGTCGAAAGTAATTCTTTTATTTAATGCGGCACAATGCAATCCTGGTGCTGGTTTGCTTAATCTGCTTCAGCAGCGTTTCAAGCAACCAGCTGTCTGTCTTCTTCATGCGTCTCGATGCTTTAGCCCGTGGTGACAGCAAGACTAATGTATTCATGGCGCCGCCACGGTGAGAGGCATTACTTTACCTTTGCTTAATTGAGGGGAAACTCCCCTGACACCTGCTTAGCACAGCGCTAGGCTAGCAAAGCGGCCAAACTCAACCCTAGGAGCTGAGGCCACTGAACCCTGACTGAGAAATAACACAACCCGAGACCACCCAGGGACTGCCGAGGGGAGAAATGATTTAATAATGTTGATGAGATATTACACCAACCCTTCCTCCACTGTCTCCTCTCTCTCTCTCCCTCTCATTACTCCTTACCTGGGGAGGGAGACGGCTCTGACTCTGTGCCTGAAGGTGTATTTAGATGGGGCTGCTAAATATTTCACACCCTAAAGACAGACATGGAAAAGAAGTGAAAGAAGAAGAAGCAAAAAGGGGGCTAAAAATTGGTGCAGAGGGTTTTGACATGGATTGTGGAGGGAGGTTAGGGAGTGTAGTCAAGGGCAGTCAGGGCAGGCTTGTAATTGGCTGACACCAGAATACGGCGGTGGATTTGTGTGTGCAAGTGTGTGTGAAGTCAGACACTATAGACTGAATACTGGAAGGCCAAATATATCGCTCCAGCCAGGCTGCATTGCTTTCATTGTGTTGATGTGCTGCCATCACCTTGCACTCAAGTGAATGTTGATCTCAAGTACAACAGACATAGTGTATTATTTTCTTTGGGCTCCAATACAGAAGTCCCCCTACCTCTGCAGCAATCCGAGCGAGGTCCCCTATGAGACTCAGCATGACAGCTCCGACAGAGCTCCTGCCTCGTTTTTTAATTGTCCCATGCCCCAGGGGCTGCTGGGAGCCAGGTGGGTGGGGCTGCACATTTTCTCCAGGGGGGTGAGGAGAGGTGGGTGACAGAATGCTCGCAGTGTCAGGTGCAGGTGCGGAGAAAAGAGATGGAGAGGTTGCTGACAAGCTAACCGTGGGGAGCCAAGTAGTAGGAAGCCACTCACTCAGATGGGAGAGGAGAGGGAGCTTTATATAAGAGGAAAGCACACAGGAGGCATCCATCACCCCGCTCCAGCACCACTGCACTCACTGATACATATTATTCAGCTGTTATCAGCTGCTCTATTACCAGACGCTGCTGCTAGAAATGTATGCAAAGAGCACAATGTGGTACAAAAGCAATAGATTTTTACACCGTGAATGATAGTAGCTTGTGTCTTTTCATACAGAAAAGGTTTTGCTGTCCCTTTTGGCTAGTTAATTTATGGCCCAACACGTGGACAAAACATAATTCTGGTCACATTTTAAATCATAACCGTCTGCTTTGTAACTAAATAATCACTTGATTATTTTTAAATAGGCCATTTTGTGTCTTCTCCTTGTTTTACTGTATAAACTATAGACAAGGCTGTAACCAAAGAACATCTAAGTTGATTGAAATTGGACTGTAAAGTAACATTGTGTGTCAGTTGTGTGAAAGTGTTTTTTCTAAACCATTCTTTAATGCCCTATCATGAGAGTGCTATGTATTCACAGTACAAACGCCTGCAGTTTGACAAATATATATTAAATATATATTCTGTTCTGCCACTAGCAATCAGCTAACCAATGATAATCAAACAAGCATAATTGCCAACCAATGACCATACATTGCATATCTTTGAATTTTTGACCGTTACGTGCTGGTGGGCTGATGATGATTTGTTTTGTCCCTTTTTGAACAAATAATTAATTGAGAAATTGACCTGCAGATTAATTGATAGTAAAAACAGTTGTCTAGTGTAGTATAGTTAGTATATTTACTACCGTAAAGTTGCAGCGCTTGATGTGATTGTGTTATTATCACCTACGTTAACATGGCCTGCAGCAGTCATTCAACACAAGTATTGTTATTAGCTGTTTATGTGGGTTATTAATTCCCATTTACATGCTACCCGATATGTTTAGAAGCCTCCTCCACATTATGTTGCAACATCAGTTTCCTTCCAGCACTCAACCTCATACCATCTCTCTCTGTCATGTTGGTGCTGTGTGATAGCCTTTGCACAGATTCTGGAATAACACTGTGCTTTGTGCTATTCATCTTGCAGCTACATGAAAGCTGAGTCAGATGGTGGAGTCTGTTTTATCAAGCAGTTGGATTTCTGCAAAATACTGTCAAAGCTCTGCTTGTGATTCATCACTCCATTAAGGTGCACACGTCTCTTAAATGCTGCTGAATAGAGCGAATGGAATGCATGTCTTAATGTGATTATACCGTCTCTGAATGTGAACGTATTCAGGTTATGGTAATTGGAAAAGTATGTTTACATGGTGATTTATAATTCATTGTCTCGATTGGGTAAATGATTGAAAAATTGCAGTCCGTGTAAACATAGTTATTGAGCCGCTGAGTGTTTTTTGGTAAAACGTCTGAACAATAGAAAAGCTTTTCAGGGCTGCTGGATGAAATGTTGTGCAGCCGAGAGGAAGCAGTGGCGTGCTTTTGGGTCTTGCTCTTCCTGTGTCACTGGCACAGAGACGTCATCTGGCCAGTCATGCTGGGGTCAAAGGCTCTGAAAATAGCCCTGAGGGGATTCGGGCTGCGCTGATAGCATACCTGCTGTTAAACTGCGATGTTATCCAACTGCAAGCCAGCCCAGGCTCCCTCCCAGCTGCTTTGGATTGTTCTACAATACCACACGCAAAGATGGAGTGGGGCCATTACACCTCTGGCTCTGTAACACTCCCTGCAGACACACACACACATGCTTACTTACACCTGCACAAATATGCATGCACCTACCTGCAGCCATGCATGCACAGCATCACTGCACCCAAGTCTGTATATGTTTGCCTTTGCACGTACAGATCCTCACACATATGCGACCACACACAGACACACATCAAACCAGATTACGCTGTCAACACAAAAAGCTTCGTAGCGGCGGCACAGGCAGGCTGGCTTTTCGCAAAGGGTCAGAGTTGACTGCAAATTACAGCTGGTGGCTGACCAAGGCCGGTGATGGATCTCAATGCACTCTGTGTTTACCCACACACACACCTGCACCCCTGTGGATGAGAGGGATGGCAGCACAGCCGAGAGCACACAGCCATTTTGTAACACCTCAAGGAACTCTCTCTCCTCTCCCTGTATGAGGAATAGATGAGGTGGTGCCATTAAGTGAATTTGCTGTTATTTCCCCAGGCTCTTAGCTGAAGATGTCAAACCTCAGCCAGTGAAGCAGCCAAGGATGACTGCCGACTCAGGCAGAGGCAAATACACACACACACACACGCACACACACGTACTACACTCTCTGCCACGCAAATGATCAGCTTTCATGCTTCTGTGTAATTTATCAAATTGCTTGGGCATGTGATGAATGGGCCCAGATCTCAAAAGGAAAAAAGACATTTAGTTTGCATTAGGTTGCTGTTAAGCCCATGTAACAGCTTAGAATTTAATTACAGTAAATGGTAAACATCGTATTCACATTTTCTCAAACAATAATTCAGTAGGCATAATTGCTTTGTAGTTTCACAGACTTGCACTTGAGCGATTACACAAGTGAAATCGGCTTGTTAAACAAAAACTGTTCAATCCCATTACTTATAGTACCGACTACTATATTCTCTTAGAATGAGAAAGTAGGCTTAATGTACTCTACATTTTCTCACAAATGCCCGCGCTCTCACATCCGTACTGTAAAAGAAGCGGGTTCTCTCCTGGTTATTTGTCACAGTTCCCCATTGTATTACACACCACCTCTCCTTCACACTCCAAATCCACCCCCCCTCTTTTCTTTCTCTACCTCCCCTCCCTCACTCTCTAAATCATTTCTTTACATGTGTGTGGGTGCCCCCTCTCGCTGTGATTCTGATACTTCATAACGGCAGGAGGAAATTGAGCTGACCTTGAGGCTGCCGAGCTCCTTTTATAATGCTGATGTATGGGGCTGTGGGCGCAGGCAGCCAGTAAGTGAGAGGCATGTTTTTATTTGCCGGGGAGCAGGGCCCAGTGTCAGGACACATAACAGGGTTCATTTCTCGCCCACTCGAGCTAGCTAGTATGCCAGGGAGCTTAGTGTCAAGCATTCAAGTCCACTAGGTGTGATTTACCTGCATTAGCCTTTGTATTCTTGAATAAGTTGCATCAAACTGGCTAAACCCATAGCTAGAGTTAACCCCGTGGGTAGATTGGCCTTGCTGAAATGTGATTTTTCAATGTTGCTGCACTGCAAAAGCATTACTGTTGCCATCGCAGTTGGACTAGAGATTAATTCATACCGGATTGTTTCTGGCTTGTTTGCATTTTGTCGACAATAGAGTCTCTCTGACAACTTTATATCAGCCTGCCTGTCGTTGATGCCATTATTTGTTCAGCGTGGATGGCCCACTTTCTTCTCTTCAGCAGCCCTCCACTCATCAGCGCAATCAGCTACCTCCTAACACAATCAGCCCGCTCTCAAATTACAGTCATGATTGAGACCAAGTCGGTTGCAAGAATAGACGAGAGCGCTTATGATTCAAGCTGTTCAGGAGGTGGACTCGATGAATTGGTATCTGTAAAATATAATGCAATCCAGTGCAATAAACAGCACCTTTGTGACGCTCGGAGAGATGCATTCTATAAACGTGGTGTTTATTCAACACTGTGGCAATTTTGAGTCTGCTTTCTCTCATTTTGTTAAATTAATTATTATATTGTCAGCTGTTTTTTTTGAACAATAGGGTTTAATACATATCTGCAACACAGCCAAAATTAAACTATGACTGCAACTACAGATTATTTTCATTGTTAAGCAAACTGATTGCTTTATTCAGAACATTATTTAAAAATCGAATCTCACCACATGCTGCTGAAGAAAAGAGCGAATGATTGAAAATGTTGTGTGCTATTTAAACGTTCCCATTGATACAAACAAAAACTAACTTTGTCCACAACTTTAGTCATATGCTTCAAGATTGAAAGCCTTTAATTTGTCATAGTGTAAATAAGCATTTATATTTAATGCTATATGAAGAGTCTAATTTACTATGATTATTATTTTCTGTCTTCCACACTAGGATGCATGGCTTAACTGTGCATGGTAACAGAACCATTCTGCCTTTGCACAGTGTGTTATTTTTATTCCTTACTTGCAGCCTTGTTGCTTGTTTTCAAAATAAAACCACTTTGATATTGTGGTGGTGTGACTTTTCACAATGACAAAAGGACAACAGAAATACAAGTATTCATTTGTTTTCACTTTGTCAGGAATTTTAAGTAGTCGCTTTAGCCCTAATTTGAAGCTTTGTTTGTAATAGTAGTGGCTGTGGTTGACATTAAGATGAGCACAGGAAGCTCATCAGGCCTGCCAATTCGGCTCACTTCTCATATGGCACAGATCCACTTGCATAACCCCATGTCTGGATGCTGCACTCTGAAAACAGGCAAGGACCCAATTCATTCACAGCCTATCCAACAACACATTGACTGTGCGCAAAATATGTTTTAGCAGCTTAACAGCGTCAGACTAATCAATTGATCCAGATTTTGCCGCCCATTGATCTTGGCACACCCTGGGTCCAGACTATTACACTGCATGTATGATAATGATATCATTAGCAGCCCATGGCCCATCTATTAGGGCAGAGGAAATGCTTGTAAAAGCCATCCGAACCATGCATAGAAACGTTTGCGCTGCCAAATGCTGGGGCGAGTGGTCCAAATCTGTTTTGCAAATGCCTCCCTGTCAGCCCCCCCGCTCCCCACCTAACCACAGTGGCAGAGAGGCGGGCGGGCCTGCTGGTGCTGCTGACTGGCATTCTGTGTGTTGATGAATGTGTCGGCCTGACGGCTCAATGTGCTTACCTAACAGGAGCTGCTCTACTGTCACACTGAGTTTCTCGGTGTCTCTCTCGCTCACTCTCTCACCTCACTTATGTCTTTTTTCGGAAGTAGTAAGGAGAGCGTTGCACTTGGCTAGCCACTGCAGCCTCCACACTGTTTCTCAAAGGTTAATGGAGCTGCCTCACAACGCACACTAATCACCAGGTAATCGCTTGATAGGTGGTAAAGGCCAGCTATGACTACCAGCTCTCTCTGGATGAAGGAATCAGGTTGCCAAATATGGCTATTTGTGTTGGGCTTTCTTGTAGCAGTATGTTGTCCTCTTCTGTTTAGAAACTCCTTTTGGAATCGTTGCTCATATCCTAGCACACTTGACACCCGCCTCTTACAGCATGGAAATAGTGAAGATGCAGCACAGGCTATCTTTGGTTTCTTCATGTTGTGTTGTGGAGGTGTTTGAAGTGGTTAGCATGAGCCTGGTGTTAAAATAGTGGCTTTTCTGATGAGCATGTGGTGGACAGCCAGAGACACTGACAGACTGAGAGGCGGACTAAAGTCATGAAAGCAAAGCGCTCGTCTTTGATGTCAGCCAGCTTCCGAAGGGCCATGGTGGTCGGAGGGGGGATTGAGGTTTCAGTACAGGATTTGGGGATTGTCGTGTCAGAAAGGTCCCACTGCAGTGTGTTTGTGTGAGTGTGTGCATGTTCACATACTAAGACTGAGACCATATGGTTATTTTTCAGCCAGTATCGATAACAAATACTTTCCCACTGTAACGGTCGGCAACAACATGATAGTTTCCCATTTTTGTGTTTTAAAATAAGGTTCATAACCTGTAGTTTATTTTAAAGGGACAGAAAGGCAAAGTGTAGTCAGAAAAGATGGATGTTTTGATATTCCTTAGCTCTGGCTTAACCAAATCTAACTACTGTAAAAACAAAGGACAATTTGGACATTTCAGATGTTCTTTTTTTCAGTAAAAAAAACAAACATAATAAAGCTTCACAATTAAGCTTTTACTTTTATGGAGCATTTTGCCTCAGAATTCAAACTAAATGCATAATAAAATGTATTTATCACTCAATACGTGTTTATTGTTGCTTTAAAGGTGCATATTGCAACATATTGTAGCAAAGTGTGCAGATGCTGCACTTATTAAGGCAATGAAAGAGATTTGTGTTATTGGCAGATCATTTTTCTTATATAATTTTCTTAGCGAAGTAATACATAATAATATACATTTCTGGTTATCAACCAATAATATATTGGCCCAATATATATCATCCATAGCCAGCTTGTGTAGTCACCACACACATCACCCCACGGTGCTCACATACAATAACCCTCAACTCTTAGAGGAATGGAAGCGATCTTGCTCTCACATGAGCACACATACTAGAATATAGGAAAAGACATTTCTAGGCCCGTTGAGCTTGTTTTAGTTGCTCTATTGTGACTTGTGGGAGCGACTGGATGGATGGGCAGTTGGTTAAAGGAATGATGTTCTATGCCTTGTGCTATTTGGATTCAGCTTCTAGGCAGAGATAAGAGCAGATTAAAATGAAGACAGGTTAGTCACAGGCTGATTTTTAAAAAAAACAACAAAAAACTGGGAGGCAGATGAGTCCCCGTCTGTGTGTGTGCGGGCTTGATGGCCACATTGTATGTCCCCATGGAAATTCCAGAGTTACTGAAGGGATTGCAAAATCAATGTGAGCTATTCATACAGGGATCTAATCCTCAGATTTACTGCCATTTAATCTGTGGTTATGGCACGGCTCTGATGGCTCTAATGCTGTCAAACAGATGTCCCTGCTCAGCCACCCAGGTTAGGCTGCACCTGGTAAGATCATTGAGCCCGGGCACTAGGTGGCCCACTGCACATTTCATCTTCTCCTCAGGTGTCAACTATTGTACGAAAACATGCATTATAGTGTCACGGAACATCTAAAAGAAAATCGAGCCAAATGTTTACATCGAACATCTCCGACCCCAAAATCCTCTTTAGTTGAGTTTGCGTGAATATAAATGTTATGTGCTTATTTGGATGGTTGGTGTGTGTATTTGTGCTATTTTTGACAGTATACTCTGCTCGCTGTGCTGAGATTGCACAGATAGAAATACTTGGAATTTATTCAATGCACACCTGGTGTTATTTTCAAATTCAGAAAGGAAACAGACCATTTCACTTCAGAATGCAGGCTGAGTTCAGGAGGCGTGTTGCATCAGGAGCAGGGAACAACTATAACAAACAGTATCATTTTGTACATCCTTGTAAATATCATAGGATGCTGCCTTGTTTTGTACTAGCTTTGCCATGAAGGAATAATTGGTTAGGGGAAATCATATGCTTATTTTAAGGTTCATACTTCTATAAATTGGGGGTTATTACTGGAACATCTTTACATACTTTACTGTTAAAAAACAAGTTGTTTTCATAGATTCTGGATATACTTAACTGTCTTAAACACTCACTTTCAGCACCTGTCCTGAAATCCTATCCTGAAAAAGCCCCATATATATATATGAAAGAAAATAAGTAAGAAACCAGCCACAACCACTGTTAAAAAAATTGTTCAGACAAAACAACACATTCAACCTACAGTGTCCTATATATTCATTAGTCTCACATCATTTTATCTTGTATGTAAAGTGTCCATTTTCTCATCCCCATAATATTCACAGCTAAATATAATGTGTTCTACAAACACACTATTCTAAACCATGGTGACTAATTTTCCTAAATTATCCTCATCATTCATTTGGTTTTGCAACCAACCAAAACAGTGGCAAACCATTGACTCACATGAATAGACTTAAATAATTGATGGATGATAATTGACTACAATGAGCCGTTTTCATGAAAACACAATTCTGCACTACCCCCTTTTCGACAAAACCATTTAATTAGTGAGTTGTTGTAAAAAAAAAAAAATTATCTGTTATAATCGAGACGTGCATCTGGCAATTAATTTGGATCGTTACATTCTGTACATGACTGCAGGCCCTCATGCAAGACATAAATACACACATATACACATGCTCAGTCTGCGCAGTATTAAAATGCTTGCCTTGAAATGTAGCAGATTGATAGCGTGTGCGTGTGTGTGTGTGTGTGTTTCGTTTCTGGGTGTTAAAAGAGAGTAAATGCAGGGAATCTCTCAGTGTGCGGATGCTGAATGTGAAATGTCAATGTTATTGAACAGGTGCTGCAAGGCAGAGCTGTGATGTTTTTATTTCCAAGCTCTTGTCAAGCAAGGCAGAGAAGAGAGGGCTCATGGGATAATGGGGGATGTTCAGGGGTGGGGGGATTGTGTGTGTGTATGTGTGTGTGTGGGTTTAACAGTGTGTGTAGCAGGTATGAGTGCCTAGATCTGTGTGTATCCAGAGAGGTTTATTGAGAAGAGGGAAATGAATACTGGCTTAGAATAAATGCTAGCAATCTCCTAATAGAAAATGTTAACTCTACTGTGAGGGATATTATTATTATTTGTGCACCTTCTTTCAGTTGCTACGATCACCACATGTTCAACGTGAGGCCAAATATGGCTGCCGTCTTCACCCATGCATACACCTCTACTGTCAAGCTGTTATCACCTCGTTTGTTCCATTTGCACATCATTTATGTTTTTTTTCCCCTGTCCTCTGTGTGTGTCTGTTCTTCCCCTTCAGTTTCTCTCTTGCAGACTGTCGTTGTGTCAATACTTGTTGAGAGGCAGTGTGGCAGTGAGCTAGGAGGTGAATGCAGTCAAGGTTAGTCAACAATGCTTCGTGACACTGGAGCGCTGACTAACACAGCGTTTTTTGTTTTTTTTATTTTGCCCTAACCCCCCTTTCCCTCCCCCAATATGTATCTATTTCCTGCCCCACCCAGTGGACCTCTGTCATGTTCTCTACCTGCCCTTGGTGCTCTCCGTCATCATCTAGAGCTGCTCAATTGAAGCAAAAAATTGTAATCACATATTTTAGTCTATATTGATTATTAAACACTATTACTCAATGAGATTGGAAACATTGTGCATTCATTACAAATAAAAAATTCATATTTTTTTAAACAGGATTTTCCTAAACTTTAAATATATTTAAATGAAAAACAAATAAAAATCTGATAAATACATAAAAAATAAATGATTGATAATATAATGATATATATACATTTCAGATGTAATGTATCGGATAAATAATGTATAAGGTAACTGCACTACCATAAACTACTGAAAACTACTATTTAATATATAAAAATAATAAATACAAATAAATTAGACCAAAATAACTTACTACGGAGAACTCCTCACCCCTCATTGTGCTTCGTCCTCTCCAATGTCCTCCCTTCTCCTCCCCTTCGCAGCCATCTTTTCCCTCTATTTCTGTTCCAGTAGAGTGAACAGCTCAAGCCTGTCAGCCCTCATTCATCTCTCAACTGCTAACTCATTGTAACCCACACCTGTGTTTGTGTCTTGATGCATTATTTCCTATGTTTTACCTTCACCAATACACACACACACCTTCCTGCTTCCTATGCAGCAAGTGCAATGCTGACTTTGGTGACGTGATGCCTTTAAGCCGCCAATCATTTTCTTTGCGGTTTCACTTGTGAGTCTGCATTGCACTTTTAATTCCAATGAACGCATGTGAATGTGTGATTACCATCTTGCCATTTACACTTTCCTCTGCTGGCATTTAAAAAAAAAAGAATGGCAAGAGTGAGACCAGTGCCTATCTGAATGTCCACAACCGCAGCAGGGAATCCAGTCACGATATGGAAGGGGAGCTGCAGTTCAAAGCCGACTAGCAGGTTACTTAATGAGTTTGGTAATTGGCTTGCTGTGGCCTCCGCGCATCCCTGCCCTCCTGCTGCTGATGTGTGCAGGAACAGGGAGAGCACTCTGGCTAGCACTGCCTCCCTTGCTCAGTCTTTTCCTTCCCTCACGCCACCCATCTATCTTCCCCTCAGTCCATCCCTCTTCCACGAGCTGACTTAAGGAGCTAATGCTGCACCAAGCCTCCTCTGTATACTCCCCTCTGTTCCATTTATAGACAGTTAGCATGCTGCATGCTAGCTTTCCACTCTGCTCAACGTCGATTATCAACTGCAGTGTCCTTTCTCTTATTTCCCAAGTCTCTCCCACTTGTTTGCTTTCTTTTGCATGCACACCCACTTCCTACCACACACACACACAGACACAAAACTATTACATGTAAGATGCTTCATGCATTATGCAGAATATGTGCCTCCAAACAAGCAATTTGCAGAATTTCCAGCTCACCACTTCTGAGTAGTAATTCTCTGTGTGTCCACAACAGCATAATGAGAAACACACTTCCATGCTCAGTTGATTCATAAGTCCAAACAATAAAGACAAAGAGTAGCGGGCTTGCCATGTAATCATAAATGACACCTAACATATTATTCTCAGATTTCAGCACATTATATCCTCACCTGAGACATCAAAGGGACAGCTTTTCTTCTTGTCTCATTGCTGTTGTAATAATGTGCAGTAGGGGGAAAAACTGCATTACATCTGCTTCAAATCTCATTAACTTGCGTATTAAATTACAGAGGTAATAGTTGAAAGAAAAATATCAAAATGACCTTCACGGTTCAGTTGTAATTGAGACAGGTATAGTTTTTAGTGTGGATTGTTTATTGCTTTGTTTGTTTATAACAAGCATCTAGATTTAGCGCCTTTAGGGATCTGCACGAGTGAGGCTGACCTAATATATATTCTGGCTAATGAGCAAGCTTCCCACCTTCCTACCTATTCCCATTAATTTCCATTTTGTATCTTTAAAAAGCCATAAATAAAGCCGGCATGCATTAGTAAATGTAGCCGTCTCCAGTTGCAAGACTGCTGCCAAGCTTTTTATCTACTCCCACAGTTGAGCGGTTGATTCTGAACGCTGTAGGGGTTGGAAGGCCAAAGCACAGCTAAGTGGCTCCTCTTGACCTCAGCACTGATCTCCCAACTGTCTGCTCCGACTGCACACAGACACATTTTTACCCATTCGCTCCCACAAAAACAGTCTAATCTCATAACACAGCCTCAACACCCTGTCTGTGTGCTGTCTTTTTAAATAACACATCCTTTTCTCACAGCACCCAGTGTTGACATGCTGACCATACATTTGCCTTTGAGATTACTTCTCTCTGCTATTATTCATGCCAAGTTGAAAAAAAGCAACGTGAGGAAAGCGAGATGGAAAATTCCAAATGTGAAAAATTAGCTTGAATGGCTTGAAAATCTTGTTCCTCTGACCTATAATGGCTGTGCTTATTCTAGTTATCACTATCTATCTGTAAACTAGATGGCTGAATCATTAGCGTACACACTGAGAGCAGCCGAGTGTGACCAGAAGAGAGTAATTGATTTCTGAATAAGCATTGGTACTGGAGGAAAAAAAAAAGAAAAAAGATTTAGCTTTGTGGGCCACTGCACCATCTTAATACGCACGTCATAAATTATAGTGTCGGGAGTTCATTTTTTGTTTTAAACATTATGAGCCTCCGCTCGCCGACTCCTCTCCACCTCCTCTTTTAGCACAGCAACAGCATGGAGCTGCACCTGCACTCACTGTCCATAGGGTGGCAGTGTATGGAGGTGAGACAGCCATGTGCTCTGTGTGAAATGGAGCAGTTACTGGCTATTTGAGCAGATTAGCTTGGAGACAGTAACCACACAGGAATCACACACCCCAACCGCCACTCTCTCTCTCTCTCTCTCTCTCTCTCCCACTCTCTCTTGCTTTCACCATCATGGCACCCATTTGCTTTGCTGTCTGCTGATGTCTTTTAAACACAGTTTCACCCTGCCGGAATAGGATTTTACTAACTGCTTCCAGAGTTAAGCATCAGACACATGTACTGTTTGTTTATCTTGCTGCGTCTTTGTTCACAAAAGGATTTGCCTGAAATGTAAACTTCCTCTTTTTCCGCCACAGCCTGCAGTCTGTCTCTCTTCTGTGGCCCTCTTGGAAACACAGTTTCATTCCTCAGAGTTTGTTCTCGGTGCAGCCACGGCAGGCTGAACTGCTCTTTTATTCAGATGAATGAGGCCCTGTTTTGCCTGGAGAATCAGACAGACACAGACAGTCCATGTGAGAGCTCGAAGAATGTGTGTGGAAAATCAGGGGCTTAGTGAAATAGCATCTAAGTTATTACACGTGTGCATTTGTCTGTGTCTCCTCACTTCCTATACGTGTCAGTTTATGGACACACTTCGTTGATTTTTCTGGTTAATAAATATTTCACACGCATATCCTCTTTTACTTTCCCCTGATGTCAGCAAGCCAGTAACTGTTAACAGCGAGAGCTTCTATTAAAATCTGTTTATTTCTCACTTACATATATCATAGCCTGCAAATGAGAAAACAGGTTTTTCTGTATTTTATAAAGAGAAAATGCTGTGATTCCTCTCACCAACATTTGATGAATTTGTCTGCCAGGTGGCAGATACCTCCATCTGGAATAAGGTTTACTTACATTCATTTTTTTTAATATGCAATAGTTTTACCAAATGGCTGCTGCGAGCAAGTTTCACTCTCTTGAGTAGCTTGTGTAGCTTGGCAAAGAGATTAGACATATGTAGCCTACAAGTGTCTTGGTTTTCAGAGTGTTGCGAGGCTGCCAAATGTGACTGTGAATAGCTATGTAAACAAGATAGCTATGTGAGCCTAGACCTTGCACTGATTGCCTAAAGTGAAATACCATTCCTTGGCTTCTTTCACATTTTTACAACTGTGTTAATGATCACAAATAAAGGCTTGCTAGGTAGCAGGTTAATTACTAGCTGTCTGTTTGGCTTGCCTCCAGAGGACATCTTGATTTTCAGTTAGTCTTTTGTCACCATAATAGGGCTGTTTTCTTGTGAGGAGAGAAAAGTGTAACCTCTATTCTTTAAAGGTCCTTTTTTAGTTAATGAAATTTTGCTCTGTTGAGTACTGTTTTTTCTAGCTAAGGCAATAGTCCTTGAATCTTCATATCCACAAGCGTGTAGTTAACCATATTTAGTTGAGTAATTTCCTTGAGTTACTTTGTTGGGAGATTGGAGAGGATTGTTTTATTGCTTCCCCTTCTCTCAACCCCCTCCAGGCAAAGTCTGTGTTTTAATTAGTCGTGTAAGACCCAATTTTCCCTTTGGATTCCCCAAACTTGTAAAGTGCTCTCTTAAGAATCCATGAAGGCTAAAAGGGGCAATGAATGATTTGAAGTCAGCTTTTTTTTCTTTTTTTTTTGCTTGCCTGCCAGCAGTGAAGAGGGAGGCCTATCAGCACTTGCCGTCAGTATGAAGAACAGTAACTTGAAGCTGCAGTCACACAGAGTCTTTGTTCTTTATGGATTTAGTACGTGTGGCGACGAGAGAGTCACCGCTTTAAAGCCCCATCTGGAAAAGCACTGTTCAACTTTTTAATATGAGAAGAACGGCTCCTGTAGATAATACCTGCCCGAGAATGGTAAAATGGTCTCAAGGTTCAATCTAGTACATCCGTTTTTGTTTTTTTTTCCTCCTCGTATTATGTTTTGGCAGCAGGGAAGTTAGCTTGTTACACTGTAGAGATTTAGTCATGTGTTAAAGTCTTCTGAAGTACACCCCCACCACCGCCACAACCTAACCCTGCTTTTGGTTTACAAGTCTGTTTTCTTCTCTCAATCCCTTTTTCCTTCAACTTGTCTGCTCATCCCTGGTGAATGTATTAAATGAAGTTACTAGATATGAGTGCTTAAGAGGCCAGGGCCTCTGAGGCTTGCCAAGTCTCTCACAGCCTTGGCTCAGTCATCCATGTCGCTTTTTTCTGTTGTTTCAGCTACTGGTTCACTTACTTGTATCGCCGAGCACTTTCTCTCTTTCTCTTCCTCGCTGGCTCTCTGTGTTTGCTGCCTCTGAGTGGCTTGTTTTTCTCCAGTGTGGAGAAATCAGGCTAAAGCAAACAGTGTGTGTCAGCCACAGCTTTTGTTAAGTATTCATTTTTAATGAGCGTAAGTGGCTACAGAATCCTATAAACCATAAATGGAGTAGTCACACTGGGGAGGGGTGAGGAGGGGGCCGTGTTGGCCTTTGATTCAGTGGCTGTCTTGCAGTCTTTTTGTTTAGTAACACTTGTACTAATTATGTTTGATGTGGATGAAGAAAACATATTTCAAAATGATAGTTTGCGTTGCTTTATTGTGCCTGTTTTCCCCCTCCTACGCCCCCTCTGGTTTTGTTAGCTCTTACAAGGAATTGTTCTCCTTTAATAATCTTTAGGAAAAAGACGGTTGCAGTAAAGTGTCATTTTCTCTTTCGAGCAGCGCGCAGCTCTGTTAGATTTCCTTTCCTCTGAATTCAGAGAGAGGCAGCGAGGAACCAGTTTTTGTTCTGTCGGGATCGAAGGCACTGTAGCTGTAGAAGGGGGTGCTCAGGGAAAAGGTATTGTGATGGGCCGTTTGAATGCTGAACAGAATTGAATAGACACAGTCAGCTTCCCAGATACATGCTTAGGCCTGTAGAATGTGGAGTGCTTTGCTTGTAACTGCACCGGTTGTCTCCTTTCATTATCGGTTAATGGTGCCCAACTTGACAGAGCCATGTGATAAACAGAGGAGCTGTGAAATCCTGGAGGTGGAGTTCTCGTCTGCCTGATAATGGGATCTCATCTGCCAGGGAGGGGAGCCTGCCCCGCCAGCCAATCCAGCTTTGCTCTGCACTGCCTTCAGAAAGGATTCACTGCACTCACCCTTCACTGCTGTCTTGGCCCAACTTAAGCTTACTGAAAATGTGTTGGCTGGTTTCTTCTTGTGTAACACATGATGGAATCATTTTTGGAGCCTGAAACATCATTGAATTACCTTTTTTTAGTTGCTTTAGTTGTGCATCAGAATTGGTGGGAGACATACTTGTCTGCCTCATTATCAATCTGGATGTTTGTGTAACTCAGGAAAGGAGGCAGACTGTGTGTAAATATCATAAACATTGACCTTGTGAAATGTATACATACTGTGATAAGGGAGGAGCTGTGGTGTTCAGTTACTATGTGGAGGGGGAGCACGGCTTCTCAGGACAGTTGCCTCAGGAGCTGGAAAAGGTTTTACCAGCACTTTGTTGCACACCCCCCACCCTCTGCCATTGAAACGAAGACGACCAACATGGTTTGCAGCACAATGAAAGACCCCCTGCACACCACCCTCAACTCAATTGCTATTGATCCTCACTGCCTGCCTCTCCTGCTGCCTGTGTTTGGCTTCACTGCAAAAAGAGCCCAATGCTCAAACTATTTGCTTTAGTTAATTGGATTCTGACAGTGATCCAATATCATGTTTAAGACAATGAAAATGTGTCATGCTCAGTGAAATGGAAATCATCCTATTAATTTATAACTTAATGCAGTCCATCTATTGTTCTCACGCTCCTCTTATGTGTCAGGGAGATTGTCAGACTTCTTTTCATTGGTAGAAAAAAAAGAAGCGTGATGTATATTTTCTACAACAAAATGAGACCTTGGAAAATAACCCGTATCACATTTGATGTGATGTGTGCAGACTGGCCATTAAAATCATCCTCCCAAATATTGCTAATGGACTTATTCACATTATCAACCCCGCTTGTTTCTGCCTTTTTAATGGGTGGGGTGACTAATTAATTCATTATCCAAAAATGCAAATGAGCTCCACAAGCCTGAGCAGCATTTAGTCGCTTTCTTTCCTCTTGTGTATTTTCCAGCAGATGCGCAATGTTTCCAGATATAAATCAGGGACCTGTATTTAAGAATATCCTCTAATTATTTAATTTATTTGCCATTAAAACGTGTGCGGTGTAGCATTGGCAGAGAGGGTGAAAAAAATGTAGTGTGCTATTAAGCCATTATTAACAAGGCACTACTACTAGCTTTCACGCTTCTCATTGTCTTGCTTTAGTGTTTCAGTCACATTCCCATAAGCGTTACCATTGATCGGCTGATGGTAGTGGGTCGGGCCACTTTGGCTGCCGTGCATCTCGCTTCCTGATGCAGTTGCAAACACACACACACACAGTGCGCTGCGTTTCCCTACGGGGCTGCCATCAATCAACAGCCCCATTGGCGTGGCCCCAACCACCACCACCACCTCCTCCACCCTTTTGTCCCTTACGATTATTTGAATCCAGTCCATGTTTTTGTTACGCTCGGATTTTTTTCTCTCCTTTTTTTGAGTGTGGTCGGGGTAATTCTCCTTCACTAGTGTCTGGATAAAGAAAGACTAGGTCAGCCATGTGGATGCGTCTGTTGAACAGCTGAAGAGGAGGAGGAGGAGGGGAGGAGGAGAAGGGGGGGTTTACAGAGACTGAGGGAGCGATAGGGAGAGCGTGGAGAGTGTGTGCATAGGAAAGAGAGAGAAGAGAAGAAGGGGGAGCGCGTGTGTGTATGCGAGTGTGTGTGTGTGGAAAAAGGAAGCGGAGCCTGTAAACGGCGAACTCGCTGGTTTCCTACCCCTCGAAACAAGCGCTGTGTTACTTTTCATGTGGACACTATCATCGACAGCAACAACAACACGGCCGAAGGGAATAGGAGCAGTTTCGAGGGGGGACTAGCTGGCGGTATAGTGCCTTTGCTCGGACGCGAACAGTAAATCAGTAAAGTGAAACCGTCTTTTGTTGAAGCAAGTGCTCGCCTCAGCCCCTCCGTGCGGGCAGTGGGTTTAAAAGAAAAAAACGCAACGGGGGATAAAAAAGTGTCCGTGTTCGACTCGTTTTGTCCCGGTTCTTGGATTTGGCCCAGCTGGCGTTAAGTTCGGTGGGTCATCTCGGGCAAGGATTGCGTTTTGAACTTGTTTGCAGCAGTCTCTGGGACTCCAAGAATCACCAGACTGGCGGGTGAGTAGTTGAATACAAAAAAAGATTGCAGGACGGTTGTGGTTGGAGGAGGAGGAGGTGGAGGGGGGTGCAGACAGGGAGAGCAATGTGTGGGTGATAAAGGAACGGAATTTGGCAAATAGTGATGAATAAAGTCGGGTTGCACTTACACTTTAAGCTAAAAGCGTCCTAATTTTGTTTCTACCCTGAGAAGGAAGTGTGTGTGACCTCCAGTCAAATGTTTCTGAGTACTCCGGCGAGCTGAAAGTTGGCTGCATTGTTGTAAAACTTGGCTCTCTGTGGACTGTGTAGCAAACCCCCAGGCAACCTCCATGACCTGGCCAGCCTGCAACAGGGCTTCAGCAGCTAATGGCTTTAGAGTCAGAATAATGAAGTAAACAAAAAGAAAGCTGCCCAGGAAGCATACATCAAAGATGTAAAAACTACTTGTGAGTGTGTATTCGAGCAATTAGTCAACTTCGAGGAAGTTGCATATTGACATGAGGGTATAAATTGAAGAAAAACTCATCTTGATGAGTCAGTGGGACATAAATTTTGACGGGTGGGATTTCCCCAAGTTTCACATAAAAAAGGATTGGCTGTTGGATTTACAGCCTTGCTCTGGTCATAAATTGATTATTGGTGTGTAATAATGGAAAGAAAGTTGGGTGTTTTTGTAAGAATGGTGGGGAGACCATGTGCGAGAGACCGGCTGAACCAGCAAACTGTTGAAGGACCACCAAATTAACTTGACTTCCCCCCTTCAGCACCCCAGAGGCTATGAACTCTGGCCCAAGCACATGCAGCTCTCACTGTGGGGGGGTGAGGGGGGATATCTGTGCCTGTTGTTGAAAAGAGCAGGGGGGTTGGTGGTGGTGTGTGTGTATAGGAGGGGGGCAGCTTAGGATTTGAAAGCAGACTACAGTTATTTGTCTGAAAGGCAGCTTATCTAATGTTTTCCAGTTATAGTAGAAGGGGGAGGAGGGCTTGTTTACTTAAATGACTGTAAAATTGGTCATAGTAAGTATTCATGTGACTCCAGTCAGAAGCTGAATCCACAGGGTATGTGGCCACATAAGCACAAAGAAATCTTCAGCCCTGTAACAAGATATAAATCGAGGAAGGAGGAGGAGGGGGGGGCAGTGATTGCCTTCAATCTCCGCCATATAAAAACAATCCCTTCCTGAAATCCTCCCCCTGCTGCTGCTTTTTTCACCGAGCTATTACATGGACTCAGATGTTACATTGCTAATTGTGAGGAGCTAATCTCCACCAAGCTCAGCTTCCTCTGGCATTTTTTTGTGTCCCCCTGCTAGCTGAGAAGTGACCTCTAGCTTAATGATTCAGATGTGATTAATCCACTTGAGTGACACGACACTGCGTGTGCTAATGTATGGCACAAGCACAGTAGATAATGGAGCATTGCTGGAACATAAAGGACATTTGCTCCACCTAAAAATGTTTTGAACATTAGGAGCCTTCTTTGATTTTAAAAGCCACACGGATGTGAATGTGGGACACTGTAGAAGTCATGAGGTGCAATTATAGTTAAAAAGTTACGAGCGGTTATGTTTTTTAGTGTTCTTTTAACTCAAACCACTGCACTGCCAGCTGGTGCTCTGTAATCTTACAAGGGAGTGATCTTTGATTTAGATATCATTAACAGATCAAGTGTGAAGAGTTTACAGTTATGCACATTTTGCTTCCCTTTTTATTGATGATTTTCAGATGATGTCACTTGTCATATGAGTTTATACGCAGCACCAATATTTGGAGACACTATAGCAGCATAAATAAAATGGGATTTAAACATTCCAGTCATATGGGTGAGAAGACACACACGTTTGCTTCCTGATTGGGTATTTTCCGAAAGCAAACAAAAGACGTCAGCTTTGACTGCCACTGGTTATTTCAACATGGATAATGAATTACAGGTTTTGCTGGCCTTGTTGTCTATATTGGCAGCTGCTGTGCAGTGAAATCCTGCATTTTATAATGCTACCCCTGCCTACATGTGCAAGAGGCAAGCTATTATTCAAAACTTCCTGTGTCCAGCGGCATTATAGGCCCTACATGGGTTACATCGTTCATGTGATGTGCATTTGTAGGCGAGTTGGTATAGACAGAGACTATTTCAGTGCCAAAACGCTCATGTGGGCGGAGATTGTTTTAAAATGGCGTTTCAAATTGTATAGCATGGACGTAGCCAAAGGCTTTTTCTGGTTGATTCATATAGTGCTAAATGTTTTTTTTCCTGTTGTTTGGTGGTCATTGAATCAAATGATAGACCAGTCTCTGAAATGGTAACCAGTAGTGTGGCAGAAATGATTTTGGTTATGTGGGTAACATGCACTATCATGTAAGGAAACATGGCTATCTTGTCTTTCTGAGCACATTTAGAAATGTTCCTCACTTCCCCAGAGGTTAGGATATCCATTTAGTTCCACTACTTGTGGAGTTTATGAAAGAGGAAGTGGTCAGACCTCTTAATGGAGTTTTACACAAGAGCCCGAGTTATTCTGCAGTGTGGGATTTGTATGGGAAGAGAGCACTGAGGGTTTCATGGTACGACTGCTATCAGATGAGAATATAGTGGTCTTAACCTTAATTATGTACACACTACCATACTGCTGTCGGTATCATTTCACATCATCTCTATTTGCAGTGCTTCATACCAGTGTTTGTAGGAAATTAAATCTGATGTGCAATTTGATCTGGGTCTGAGTCCGCAGTCTGCCGTTGTTGATTCATGTAAACCAAGGGAATCATAGTAGCGGTGTGACTCACCCCCTCTTCATAAACACAAGTCTCACCGCTGACAAGGTACAGAGAGCGAGTAAACATTCAGCTCACATACAGGCGCGTGTATGAGTGTCACCTCTGAGGAATCTGAGGGGCGATATCCGGATCAAAGAGGCTGTTTCTGGCCATACAGAGAGAGATGCTTCATAGAGTGAGGCTGTAACGGCTGTCTAGCTGCTCAGAGGCGGCTGAATGTTTGACAGGGCATTGGAAAAACGTTATTTAATCTGCTCGCATGATGGCCCTCACTGGGATTGCACCACGCTGCGTCTCTGCCCCCTTTTTCCCTCCCTGTGTCAGGATGATGGCAGTTTCTGGCTGGTAGAAAAACACTCAGGTTGTCTGTGTGTTGTGTTTTTTACCGGCATGATGTAATGCATAAAGAATCAGAGAAATTGTAATTGATGCAATGTTGGCGGGCCTCTAATTGTCTTTCTAATGAGTAAGTCTGCTGGGGTCTTGATATCTTTTCCATCGGGGTAATAGTCTGAATGACTCAACTGTATCCCATTGTAATTACAAAGAAATGACCCAATTGTTATTATAATAAGCTACATAAATGAAAACAGATGGAGTTTTTGACCCATTAAAAACAAATTGTTTGTAGGTAAATTACAACTCTGGCTTTTTCGTTGTGTGAATGTGGCTAGACTGCATTTCTGTCAGCCACATAAAAGGTACACTCACACTTTCCCTCTCACTTTTGACCCCAGCATTACAGAAATGCAAGAGCAGCCTTATAATAAAGCCAGGCAGAAAATCAATGAGAAGTCATGGCGTCTATGCCATTGTTGGTATCATTTCCATCCCCCTACCAAGAAGCACACTCATAGTTTTTTTAGCAGCGATGATAAATCTCTTCAGGTCCTGTTGATTCTTTTGACGGGTTTCATTTCTAAATGGAACGAGCCAGCTCGCCACTTCCTGACCTATTGTCCTTGCAGATAGTGGTTCACCAGTGACGCATTTAGAATACATTAGCCACTGATTGACATAGTACACATGAAACAGTGGTAGCACTGCTAAGGAGGCAGTACCCTCTGGTGGGTGACTACTGAAATAGAGAATGATGAAGGACTGGAGAGGTGCTTTGATTGTTCACAGAAAATTCCATCTAAATTGTTTTGTGCACAGAGGAAGGGGCCGATATCTTTAATTAACATAAACCTCGGGAGCCAACGATGAGTGAGAAATTGGGATAATTGAAAATAGGCTCTGTTTCCTTTTCCCCCCACTCTGTCTGTACATCCTTAAAGCAGCTGAGCCCATCGGAGGGCACTTTCACACATGTTAAGTGGGGGGACATCTGGCCTCGTTAATTCAGTGCATGGTCATAAAGTGGAATGGCGGTCCCCACAGGGCCGCCTGCTCTGAACACCGTCAGACGGAGCCTGTGCGTCCTCGCTGCCTCCTCCTCATCCTCCCTGTTGACTGTCCCTCTGACACCAGCTCTGACACTTCAACGAGAACATCCTCACAATCCTGCTGTGATGTTTAAACACACATGCCGATGTCTGAGGACGATAAAGCGACAGTACATAAAATTTCATGTGCCAGAAAAGAAAAATGTGTATTCTGTAAGGCTGTAATGTGTGCTTTTACTGACCAACCCTAAATTGTATTTGTTTTGCAGTAGAACTGGGTGGCATGGCCAAAATAATTTCATATCTCAATATTGATAAAATACTCTTCATGAAATAACCTATGGTAAAGCCTTTTTTAGGGTACTCCATGTTAGCAAAACATGCCCTAGCTTTACTTCCATGTGAGGTAGGGTGGAACTGCTTCTGCCATTTTTACATATAGAATTGCTTTAATAAATAATGAATTATTTTAAATAATTGGGGATTATTTTTTAGTTGATCGACTAATTGAGTGGTCGGCTAATGGCTGCAGCTCTACCCAGCACAAAAAAGAAACGAGAATCTCTGTGTGATTTTAGCAATGACCTGCCCAGGCACAGCTTACCCCGCTCCCCACTGTATATTGTATATCAGAAGCCGGGGTCCATTAGATGTGTGTGTTATGATGAGTGGGCTGTCAGAGTCTATACTCCTGTATCCACCTTACATCTCTGCGTCCTCAGCAATAGCAGCAGAAAAATCGAGTGACAGCAGCAGGGAAGCATTCATGCTGCGCATTCATATCCTATTTTAGCAAGTAACCATTTAATGTGTTTAAATGTATCACAGCTTTATTTATGCATAGGATCTGCTGTTAAGTCTGAATTATACATTAGCCGATGAATAATGCATCAGTGCCATTCCTTAATGATTACTTGCCAGGCAGCGAATGGTAATATTTGCTGATAAATTTACCCATTGATCTTGCTTGTGTTTAACCAGGCTTGTAGAGATGATGTTTGCTGCATTTTGCATTTAGGGAGGGCTTTTTTTTGTCAAGGATGTAATCAAAAGCAAGATAATTGTCTGGGTTTTTCTTTTAATAAGATGTCTTCTTAAAATGACAAATGAGCCCAAAGGAATTAAAGCAAAATGGATACAATCTTAATTCTCTGAGCAGACTACATTTAGTTCTTAATTCGCCCATTTTCTCTAACATCTCGGTAAGGTTGGTGTGTTTACATACTGCTGTCTTCATGGCTGCTCTTAGGATGATTTATTTATCCTTAGACCTCAACAGATCAATGTCCAATTACAGTTTTGTCTTTGTTGGCTTGTAGCCCTTACACGACAGAGTATGTTTGTTTGAAGTACGGAGTCTAGACGATGTCTGGTGAGTAGGTAATTTAGCCCATACTTGGTAAAGGTCCTCTTTTGATACTGCGTCTTTGTTGGCACTGGTCTGAAGAGCCGCACCGAGCCAGATTATTGGCACATTATCCCAATAATACTGTGTGTCTAGAGCTGCCTAAGCCTTGAAGCACAGCCCGTTACTGTGCAGATATATTGCTTGTCCACACAATGAGAAAATATTGACTTGTTGTCACTCACTCATTTGATTAGTTGTGCGGGTGATTCTGCTTTTCATTTGTCACCCTGGCAACGTAAATGGGGAAACACAGCAACAGCCTCTGTCTATCCAGTAATGAAGCACTGGAGCGTTGCAGCCTATCACATCTGGAAAACCTCTCTCTAAGCAGGAATGAATGTCTTTATCACTCACGTTGTATCATTGGCACTTGTCAGCTGCTCTAGTATCCACAAAAAGCCAACAGTTGACAGCTTTTCTCACTGCAGAATGTGCAGCTGCGTGGGAGGGATGTACTCCAACAATTCCACTTTGATTTTTCAGCTTAGTTGAGTGAGATTTATCCGTATATTTACAGTGTTGGCGAGTTACTCCATTTTCTTTTGTCTGTAAGGAGAGCAGTTTAAAGCAGTCTGCCGCTGCTGCTGTGTGTGAGCCAGGTCATAACGAGAGCACCTTACATTTAACCCAACCGGATTCATCAGTGGCCTTGTTCTTCCAAAAATAATGAGGTAGACAGTAAGGGCTGCCCCGGGCTGCATGTAGGGAGATGATCTCTCTGAACCGGCAAATCATTCCTGTTTTTTATGCTAAAAAGACAGGCTAATGACTATTCTTGATGTGTGTCAGTGCTTTTAGTTAACTAGCTTTAATTCACAGAAAGATCTAATGGGCTTGATTGTCAAGCTGAGTTGAGGCAGTCAGCGAGAGGCTTGTGCTCGGGTGGGGGGAGTGTAATTGTTTTCGCTGGCGGGGATCCTCTCTGGAAGGGATGACTGCACAATCCAGATATGTAAACCAGGAGAAACTGGAAGGCAATATGCTGATACCTTGTCCGTTTCCTCTTGATCAACCTTGGTTTTTAAGAGAGAATTCCTAAGCTCTGCCCAAACACTCAGCTTGGCAGTAATGGTTGTTTTACAAACCCGTGTCTGCTCAATTAAGCATTTCAAACATGTAAATTATATGTGAAAAATGGAGATCTTGAGGAAATCATTAACTGTGACGGCGCACCATAAAACAAAGAGAGGGGAGAGTTAAAGACAACAGATGCTCAAAGGGTTTGATTCTGCTTATTGGAGCATGACACTTATTTAGTGCAGCGGAGAATCTCAGTGCGTTCATGGGAGACAATGATTCTGTGTCTTGCCAATGCACTGCCATTCATCTGTTCTCCAGAGGCATTTGCAATATTCATTTAATGTTTTTCTGCATTCATCCAAACCTCACATTTCTTTGTTTGCTCGAGCCTAGTGTCATTTTTTCCGAATCAGGTTGCTTGTTTGCCTGCACAAGACAGCTTGTAATGTTTATCAGGCTGTAGCAGAGAACACTTCCACCTCTTATGTTTCATAAATAACAAAGCCGCTCAGCCCTGCGCCAGTAAAAGAGAAAGGTTGCTATGATAAAGAGAGCTGACTCTATTGGCCTGATAAAGATCAACTTAAGACCCACCAGGAAGCAGTCCAGTTTGCAAACACACAGTTTTTGGGGTTAGTGTTTGAGTCAGCGTCGGGGCAAGACTGGACATCTGTCTCCCAGTGATCTATAACGCCCACAATCCCTCCCACAGACTGTCGGCTTTGGCACTCAATCAGTACACCGGTTGCTGTAGTACACCCAGCCACCCACAACAGTGGCTTATCTCACTAGCATAACAAACACCAGCCTAACAAAGAGGATAGAAAGCAATAGGACACACGGCAACAGAGGACCTTAAGAGTGCCGTGCCATCATAACTCCACTTCAAAATGGAGGCCTTTGTTCTGAGATTGTTGGAGAGGACATCATAGCAAGGTAGCAGCACATCTTTTCATCCTCAAACACACTCACTCCCACTCTCTCAGTCTGCTGTCGGTGAAGGAGATCCTCTTCCTGATAGGGCTTCAGAGAAAGGTATTCCTCTGGGGCAGTTGTTGAGGGATTTCTACAGTCCTGCCATGCGCTGATTAAAGGAACACTTGTAGATAATCCTTTTAAAAATAGGGTTTTGTTGTGGCCATGTTGAGGTGTGAGGGGGAAAAAAAGCCCCACATTTAGATTTTGAAATGGTTATCACCTTGGTATGATCGGCAACTCTGCTAAGATAAATATTTAATGACAGGGTGGCGGGAATAGAGCTGTTACTGACTGCTGGTGAGAAATGGAGCTTCTATTTAGAGCCCATACTGTTCCATAAAGTCACGGCACTGGTAGACAGCCCAAGGTTATTAGAGTGGTATGAGAGTAGTGTGTGTTTGCGGTGTGTCTGTGGGTTGCCGAAGATATCTCACTATTTTCTTGCTGCAGTGATATATAAAGGGGAGAAATGCACTCAGTTTGTTACTGAGTATTCACTCATGAATCCTTGATGGATTACGGGTGTGTGTGTATGTGTGTGAGAAGGCGCGGTAATGCACGACAACGATACTATTCGGCGCCCTTCACTTGAACTGTTTCCACAAGCGAAACAGCTGTATGTTTTGCCCTTTACTACCTTAGTTTTGCTCTGTTTCATTTCACATGCTCCCTGCCCTCTGGGTTCTTGTTTGATGTCATTCATGTCATGCAAAATTGATTGCGAAGGCTTGCATCAATGCTTGCTCCAATGAAGTTATCACAGTGTAAAGACAGATTTCACTGCATTGATTCTCCAAACCTGACGCTTTCACACTCCAGTGAATAGAACCTTTAAATTGATGTCAGCCTAGCTTTTAGATTTTTGGTTTGGATTATGAAGTGAAGCCTGCATTAGGTCTGGAGTTTTTTACCACACAACTCATTTCAACACAGATCTTGGCTCCGCTTGATTCATCCTGTTTACTCATTACATGATAGCTATGGCGAAAGCAATTACTTTCAGCTTTCAAGTACCTTGCTTTTGGTCACACTGCGGCTCTTATTCATTTCACTGGAGCTCCCAAGGCCCCGTGGGCTTCTAATCAGTCCAGTGAGTGGCGTGCACTAACATCTTGCCTCTTTGTGTAGGAAATAGGTGGGTAAACACAGCAGAGTCCTTGAAGCACTTCCCATCCCTGCTATTGGATTACCAGCTGCCTTTCCGGGTCTCATCTGCACAGATGAGTGCCAAGATCAATGGAGCTCTTAGTGCAAAGCTAATTCGATCAGGACTGGCTTTGCTACTGCTGATCAGAGATTATTTTTTTTTACGTGAAACAAAAACTTAATCAAGTCAAGCCCATGTCCAATAGCCCGTATTTTCAGCCGCTCCATCTCCCATAGACATCAATTAGGAGGCATTTCATATTCATTATTGAATTGTTGAGTTGGCCTGCTGAGAAGAGGTGTGGAGATGGAAGTAGTGAACTGCTGTGTAAAGTGATCTGGCCGGTTTTGCTGAGTGTAGCAGGAATGCTGCCTTTTTCTCCAGCAGAGCAACTGGCATCATAAATAAGCTAAGAGCATGTTTTTAGAGGGATGAGGTGTCTCCTGCTTTGACGGCGAGCAGAAAGAAAAGGGTTGAAGGGCATATTGACCCTCTTGTTCTGGAAAGTGAAAAGCAGACTCTTCAGTGCCCCTTGTTCCCCATTAATTATTGTTTGATGCTAATAAAGGAGGAGGGGGGGGCATGTTATGAAACATAATTATTCATTGCAGCATTTCCCCTCGACGAGC
>CAFUXE010000999.1:160425-173518 GCA_903364295.1 Serranus cabrilla | reverse complement strand
TTGCCCGAGTGATATATGAGAAGAGACAGCAATATATGTAAGGAGCTGCTGAAAGAAAGATAGAAGGTCAAGGCACATTACACTCTAGCCATTTATTGGCTGAGCACATAGTCTGACCTGGACTGCAAATACAGTTGCTCAGCAGCAGCAGCAGCAGCTTTTTTTTGTTTATATATGCATGTGTGTGCTTGTAAGCGTGCGTGTCAATGGCCTACACATTTTAGATTGACACGTGTGTATACACTTAGATGAATGCTGTACTGTGGTGAATATGCTCTCAGTGGGTTTTTATAAGCTTGCAGATGCAGTGGGAAGCTATTTTAACAAGGCTGTAGCTCCACAAAGCTGTCCTCCTAGATTTCCACTAAGCGACAGCAATGGCAGAAGCACTAGAGGCTGATTTCCTATGCATGAGCAAAGCATATGGTGTGCTTAAACACAATGCAAGGATGGGATTAGTTAACAATTGTGTCTCATAACGTTCTGGTAATTGAGTGCAGTAGAAACGGTTACTCAAGCACTCTTTCTTTTCATTTTAGTAAGTGTAAACAGAGCAAATAATACAGGTAGCATTCTCTGCATTTTAAAAGTGTGTTATTGGCACAGGCAGGCCTAAGTTGTATTTTCATTGTCATTAATGGCCCAGTGATGAGAGGAGAAGCCGATGAGACGGCCATGGTCAAAGCCTAACATTAACATTCCAAGAATATCTGAGGCTTATTCACAGCAACTCAGCCGCACAGCCAGCTGCGTTCACCTTCTGTTTAAAAAAAGACAACAGGCCTATAGTCTGTCGCCGAGCTATGTTGTGTTGGGCAGTATTTCTAATGTGCCATTGTGGTTGCACAGTGAAGGATGCAATGTGTAATCCAATATATTGCAGTTGCTAGGTGTTTGAAAAGATGAAAAATATGCAGCTTGTGTTTGCTTGAGGCATAGCACACTATCAGTCAGGGATCAAGTCTCCATTTCACACATGAACAGGCAGAGTTAATCTGTGGATCACTACAGTACACTGCGTAATATCCAGCCTCTATTCTCATATTTTCCCAAAAGCCCATTGTTCTAAACCCCTGCTGTTAATGTTTTTGGAAAATAGTTACCTTTTGTAGCTGCTGTGTATTTTTAGGTTAGGACCTAAGCATTCACTTGTGGTCCAGGTAGTAAACCATGCAGGTCTGACTCCTTCAGACTCTTTAAAATTAATTGTGTGTATGCGTAGTCTACCTGTGTGTGTGTGTTTGTGTGTGGCCTGTGTATTTGTGGCAGGGTGCAGTAAAATGCCACTGCTGTAAGAGGCCCAGTCCCAGCCACTGCATGTTTTATGAGCTGTCCTCAGAGGATATGGGAGCTCTGAGCTCAGATCCTGCTTGTTCCAGCAGCGTTTTCATCACTCCTGGCCACTTCCCCCTAGCCGTTTTTTCTTCTCTCCTTTTGATGAGGGAGAGTAAACGCATCCAGAATAAGGCAATATTTACAACATAGCACTGTCTGTGGCTGTAGTGTGGCTAGCTGCACGGAGACCTACAGAGTCATGATTCATATTATTCTCCCCATGCGCACTGCAGAGGGTGCTTTCCCCTCTGCCTAGGATCACTGGCCTGCACCACTGAGATGGTGGATGACAAGGCTCAACGCTACACTGAATATTCCACTCCTGTAGTCACCTCCCCCGCTGACTGCTTTCTAAAGCCGCCCTTTTCCTTGAACAAACACGTCTCCAACTGGAGAACGTTCACCGACGCTGTCTATTTACAGTGCTTACACTCGTGAGTTATAGCTCTGGTTGCGAGGAATGCTGAAATTAGCACAGAGGGTAACAAACAAAAGGAGGGTGTTATGCGTAGAATCCTTTGTTGCATTTATTTTCTAACGGCAGTTAATCGTGATGGCTGGTTGGGTTGGCGGTTGGTGGTTAGAGGAGAGGCGTTTGCATATGAAATAATAGCCTTTGCTAATTAGAGGTAATACCATCCTGTGGTATCTAGAGGTGGAGGTGTTTTTTGGCTCGGATCATTATAAGACGTTGAATAGAGGGATTGTCCCCCCTCCTCCCTCGACCATCTGCTCAAGGATAGAGCAGGGTTTGCCACCACATAGCTAAATAATTTAGGCGGAAAAATGGTTTTGTGTACTGACCTAATGGCTTTGTTTTTGGGAGCTGTTCTTGACGACATCCTTCGGTGCCCCTGTCGGCCCGCGCTGTCAGTCTGAAACCTCAGAGCTGTCTTATCTGTCACTCTAATCTATTTATGTTAGTTTTTCCTCTGTGTTGGCACGTCACTCTGTGTGGCATAGCGATTAGAGTAGCTGGAGGATGTAGGGCAGCCATATGAATACATTTCCTCCTCACCCACGCTCATTTAGACTACCAGTTGGAGTTGAAGTGACGGATAGGATCGTTAAGCTGATAGGCAGATCTGGGAGGAAGAGTGGGGATGTTTGATTGCAGAATATCAGTGCAAGTGGTGCATGATTGAGTGCTCAAATATTAAAATCTCAAGAGTCCTTTCATTCTAACAGACGACAAAATCACAGCTTTTTTCTTTCCCAGTAAATCTTTTTTTCTATATACATCTGATTGAGAAAATGTCATGTAACTCACTGACTCCTCCTCCTGCTACAGCGCTGCTCCATTTTATAGAGATAAATGTTTGAAGATACAAATATTTTCTTAGTGCAAGTCAGGCTGGAATGTGTCCCCAGTGCGTATTTATGCCTCCCTGACCCCAGCTTTACCTTTGGGTAAATTTCCATTACAACAGCATAATTCAGCAAAAAATTGAATTGTCAGTGCCTCTCCAGAGGTAAAAGATACCAGAAAGCCTTTCAAATCAGGCACTTTATTCACAGTGTAAAGAAGCAGCCCCACAGATCTACAGGGAAACTCAATTAAGAGCCACATTCATGATAGCGCTGCCTGCCGCCACATACCTCACATTCTCCTGCGTCTCTTATCAAATGACACATTGGGAGAGGTCCTTTACTGCCCCGCTCACGATTACATTTCTGTAGAGCGCCTCATTTAGAGGGAAGGTGAAGGGTGACAATGGTCAACCCTGGCATTTCCCTCAGGAGCCGTGTCTAAACATGATGCCTGGTGAAGCAGTCGGAGCTGAAAGCTGAAATGGCCTTCAGCTTTGCCCCAGCCAGACAAACGTGGCAGACTGAGAGGGACGGAGTCTCGAAGTAGCTGGTATTAGGCTGCGAAATGAAGTCCTGCTCACAGACCCTGCAGATAATGGACATCCTGGGTTGTAGAGCGGCCCCCTCAGGGCCATTTGGAGCCCTTGCAGAGAGCACACAAACAGGGAATAGAGGAGGATTTAGCCTTCCTTTAGAGATGGAGTAGAGGCTTAGACCCTGTGGAGCACACAGTCTGATCCTCGTGTCCATGGCTGAAAGTACCTGTGGACTGTTGAACAGAGAATATGTTTGACTTAGTGGGTGTCGGTTTTGATTACAGAAAGAAGGTAACCATTGCTGTTGCTAGCCCAGGGAGATTTTGTAAATTGTCCTAATGTTTTCAGACAGTGATAGTTTTATTGTTGCACACAGTGTCATTGTGCATGAGAATCTGTTCCTGTGCAGCAGTGTTTTGCTTTTTCACCACTGGAGTCTCAAGGCAGGTTTAAATGTTGATGTTGGAAAGCCCCAAGCTATCTTTTCGCGAGCATGGCTTTTACCTACTAAACTAACCCCGGATGCCAGCTAAAAATAGAGCCTTTGTGAACACAGCTTTTGCAGAGGGGGAGAAAAAAAAGATGTGGTTACTCATCAGTGAATTGAAAAACAAGTGGAGCAGACAAGTGTCTTTGCCCTGCCAATGTGAACTAAAACAGAGAGGGCCTCCGAGAATAAAGCAAGCCATGATTGCACCAGGTAAGACAAAGCAGGCAGCGTGCAGAGACCACAGAGAATCCCTTATGAAGTGGCCTACCCCTTGCCTCCAGCTGAGCCTTTCATTGTGCTGTTGTTTCTAGGGGGCTTGGATGGCAGCTTAGATTAGATCGCACTGAGTAATGGATTGGAGCTGACGAAAACCTGCTGCAGCTCAACATCACCACAGCAAGGATCCGTGCACTGCTGAGGATCTGGCTGGTTTATTCGGATCAATTTGAGTTGCCCTCATTGTTAATAACCCTGTGTATATTCATGCTAACATTGTTCTCCTCTAATCTGTATTCATGCGAGTATTTCATTCAATCCCTTTGCAAAGCCGGCCCTAAATCCTTGCCAATCACATTTTGCTACTTCATAATTCTCCAATTGAATATGCCATGAATGACTTTCTCAGTCTCTCTCCCAAAACTGAGTGGATCACTGTGCTGGTTATATTGTTGTTAGATTCTGTTTTGCATTTAAATGTAGAAGTTTCTAGGTTCTCTATTATTTGTTCTATAAAACGCTGTGTGAATAAATGTCCAGCTCTTGCAAATTTATAATCCAAGATAATCAATTACTAAAATTTGGCGAGATAAAAAAAACCCTACAGCTGTATAGGTACTCAAGCAAAGCGTGATAATTTGGATGTTTATCCTTAGACAGGTTTTGATTAAAGCTACAGAGATGAGCATGGATTTGGGTAAATGTGGGAGTGATTGGAATGAATAAAACATGGCTTTTTAAAAGGCTGTTCGGGAGACAGAGAGAGAGAGCGAGGAAAAAAAGCTGTGTTTAGTAACAGAAACCTGCTGTGTGGCCATTGTGGGGGATGATGTGTTAATCGAGCCACAAACTGTGTGGTTTTTCGGGCCAGAGGTCTCATTTAAACAGGCTCCGAAAAGAGAAATGTATTTGAGCCGGGCACCGCTGGCTGCTAGCCCTTGACTCCATTGCAGTAATGTAAATGGTGGATTAGGTGACGTTGGCTGGGAGCCCCTCAACCCGTCTCCAGCCACCACCCCCCCTTCTCTTTTCCATTAAGACAGCTGGTATCTTTCAAAGGGTCCTGGCCCAGTGATTGATGTGTAATAGCTCCAAGCCTCACCTGCCCCCTCACAGCGTTATTCATCGGCCAGGCAGCCAGCGCTGCTTTCTACTAACCACTTTGTTTCCTGGGTTGTGGGTGGAGAGCTTTCCCCCTCGCTTTCTCTCTCCGTCTCACTTTCTCTATTCTCTTCCCTGTCAGCCATCAATACATTATGACTTTTCATTGCCACAGTGTTACTACTTCACTTCACACTGACTCACTCCTTTTTACTCACTCAGTTTGTTCAACTCGAAATTGCTCTTTTATCTGCATCAAACTGCAGCCACTGATGTGCGGGAAAATAAACCATAGGCGCTTGAACATGTCGTTAATTGACAAGTAAAAGCTTTAGAGCCTGAACAATTCGATCGACCGATGTTGGCCTATCACAGTATCTATCTCTATCTGCGGATATGTTTTCAGATAGGCGCAGATATTCAGTGTTTTTTTTATTTATTCTTTATTTGAATGGTCATAAATTGACTGATACTGAACATACACTGATGTTTATTTAGCTATTGATATTATTTTCAATTTTTTATTTAAATTGACAGCAATCTAAAGAAAACAGCCTCCTGAGCACCTTTGCATTGTCATATTGGTGCACAATCCACATAGAAAAGGTCTGTTTTTATTCCAGCTACAAAATCCACTATATCTGCCGCCATATTGATTATATTGGGAATGTAAAGCTTGTATATTTGGTACTGGTCTCACAAATTGGTCGGGTTGAATTAAAAGGAAGGAATTTTTTAAATAAATACAATTATGTTAATGTTAGCAAGGTAATTGGAGACGCGTCGTTGGGAATGAGGCAGTTGTGTAAAGTGTATCCAGATGTAAACTAATAGCACGTAGATTGTAAAGATACTTATAGAGGCTTATAGCGCCCATAACATCAAAGGAGAACAGGCCAGCTCTCCATTTGCAACAGTTCAGGGTCCTCGTTGCTCTCAGTGGAAGAGGCTTATGTTACTGATTAGAGGAGAAGAGAGGTGCTTAGCTCATACACAGATTCTGGCAGCTCCCAGGATTAGAGCTGTGCTATCAAATGGTACCTTCATCAATGTTTTCATGTTCCTCACACCTCTGAGACATGCTGCTGGATATGGACACAGGAGAGGTCACAGTATGCATTTTGGCACACCAACTGAGGTGTGTTTCCGTGGTGGGTGCGAGTGTCCTTGCGCGCACATGCGCGTTACAACTCTCCTGAGCCCTTGCGTCCTGTGTGCGCACTAATGTGTTCTTGTGTGTATACGCTGGCAGCCCAGTGGTCGCCGTGGTAACTCATCATTAGGTGATTAATGGGGCTGTGACGAGGCTGCGGTTTAATCAGGCCCGGTGTTTGTGTTGAAGCCGACGACAAGAGCAGCTGCCCTGTCAGTTGGTGTCTGCTCACGAGATGACAGCACCCGCTGCTGAAGAGAGCTGCTGAAGAGCGCCGTTGTCAAACGCGCTTCATTGTGTGTGTTTGTGTGTGTGAGTCTGCCAAAATCCTTTCTTCCACCTTCCTCTTTCCTTATATTCTTCACCTCACATTCTTTCTAGCCCTCTCAATGAACGCACATCCACTTGCAGACATGCCGTATAATTTTCACTCGAAGCTGGGTCGGCTTTACCTGGCTCTATCTCTCCTCCTCCTTTTTCACTCTCCCTCTCCCACCCTGCTATCACCACCATGGTAACGCGGGTGCTGATTGCCTGGTCTGATCCCTCTGGGGGCTGTAATAACTATTTCTAGTTAATTTGTTGCGGTGGGGGTGGAGGGGTAAACACTGGCAGTAAATGAGAAGCCTCCTTTGTAGGCGCAGTGTGTAGGGGCAGTGTGGTTCAGACAGCGTGCTGCTTCAGCTTTGCCCACTTCACTGTTTATGGAGGATTTCATTATGGCATGAGAAAGTAGTAGCTGGGTTCCTTTTGAGTGAAAGACGAGAGCTGAAAATGGCAGTGGACTGGGCATGGTAAATGACTGGCTCAGCCTCTCCCCTCTTCCTTTCCTAACCCAGTGGATTGCTGTGTTCTTCCCTCCAGAGCTGTCACTTCACATTAACACAGTGGTGACTGTCAGCCAGGGCAGAGGGTTGGGGTGGGGTGCAGTCCAGTAAACCAGAGTGTACACACAGACACACACAGATGAGTAAAATTCAGCCTGGTGTCATCACAGATGGTCTGCAGAGAAGCTAGCCAGTTAACTCTGTCATTGAGTTTTATGCTGTGTATCTCCCGTGGCATTGCAAACGACAAGCAGAGTCTTGTGCCGAAAAGCCCCTCGACACATTATCTCTGTGGAATTCTATTGGCTGCCGGCCTCATCCTTCGATGCAGCACCACCTCTTTATGCTTATTCAGTTACGACTTCCCTCAAGCTTATTGTGCATGAAGCACTTGTTATTCTACTTTTCTCACTCTCTGTTTTTCCATTCTTTTACCCTTTAATAACTCTGTTTTACTGCCTCTCTGAAAGAATGGGAATATGTCTGAGCAGAAAGCTACGAGGTTCTGTTCTTTGATAAAGCTACTCAGCGCTCTCCAGAGTATACATGGTTGTGCAGGGAGTGCCAACAATTACTGTGATGTTGAGAAGAGTCAGCACAGCTGCCTGATCTCTAGGAACTATTCTTGCATTTCTCACCCACAAAAGATCTCCTCCAGCATAAAACATCCATTTTTACTTTGAAAATGTAGCTTCTTTCCTGTAAGGATAATGGTTATTGACATATAGTTATGCTAATTATGTATCTTTTTCTTTTGTCCACAGCTTTTCTGAAACACTGGGGTTGTTGGTGTGGCCAAATTTTCCCTGGATTTGACTGGTAAATTCAGAAGACTGAAGCCCAGGCTCACAGTCTACCTTTCACGGAGGCCCAGCCGTGAGAGGACTGAGGAAGGCACGTGGCGGATCATGACGGCCGACAAAGAAAAGGAGAGGGAGAAAGAGCGGGATAGGGACAGAGATAGGGACCGGGACAAGAGAGAGGCCGGTAAGTCCCGCCGGCAGGACGGGGACCGGGGCGACCGTGAGAGCGAGAGCTCCAGGCCCCGACGCAGCTGTACGCTGGAGGGCGGGGCCAAGAACTATGCAGAGAGCGAACACAGCGAAGATGAGGACAACGACAATGGCAGCACAGGTGGAGGAAGCGGCACGGCAGAGGAGGCCGGCAAGAAGGGCAAGAAGAAGACGCCTAAGAAGAAATCACGCTATGAGCGCACAGAGAACGGAGAAATCACGTCCTTCATCACAGAAGACGATGTTGTTTACAGACCTGGAGGTAAGTCCTATTCATGGCTAATCTAATTTTGTCAGCAGGTTCACCAACTGCAGTGGACAAAAGTCCATCTTCATTAAACTATTGACCCTTTGCTAAGTCCCGCCCTCGAAAGCAGACTGGCCAATCATAGCATTGCATCAGCTCCGGACAGGGTCCAACAACTGTGCTGCTCTGTCCCATAGACACTAATGCAGTCCTTTCAGATTTTCTTCATTTTCTGGCATTTATTCTGAGCTAGTCATATCAACCCAAACCAATTCCAATTCCAAGAATTTTTGTCCCTATTAGGTATTATACACCAAAAATATGTAAACATAGGACTCAGGTTTAAGAACCCTGGAACTGCCTCTTCTCATTGTTTTCTGTCTCTGTCACTGTGGGATTGGATAGTAGAAGCTTTTTTTTTAGGATTTAAGACACTTCTTTTAACAATCAATGATTTATTTCTTGGATCTTAAAGAAACAGCCATTTTTGTTGCTATAAGCTGCTGAGGGAATGCAGATTCTCCAGAGCAGCGACTCACTAGCAGCAGAAGTACTCCTTCAGGCTAGAGGCCAATGCATCATACAATCAATTCCAAGTTGACCCACTCTGTGCTTTGTCTTGGCCTAAGTCAATAAAGCAAAGTGGTGCTTCACTAGATGATGTGATAGTGACGACAGCCATGATAATGATTTCATCCCAACACCATCTGACTCACTGAAAGTATGCTATCTCCGCTGGGGCCAAAAGGTACTCTAGTTTCCTGGAGAGATGTTTGAGCCGCGGTACAGTGTCTTTATTACGTCTGATGCATGAGGCTAAAAAGAGAATCAACCTTTTCCGCAGCTGTAAACATGGCCTCTCTTTCACCTACTGTTTAGAAATTGGTTGTATTAGAGGGGTGAATGTCAACACTCGCTGTCGGAGAGAAGCCAGGGTAGCTAAATGTGTGTGTGTGTGTGTAGTCTGCACTCGCTCTGCTTTCCGCATTGCAACTAAATCATAGCCACTGTGTCTTTTCGTTTATCTAGCAGCTAGCAAAAGGTCAAGTAGTATGTGGGGGGGTTGGCCCACATTGCCTGGGTACTTAATAGTAAGATGTGGGAAATTACAGCCAGTGTGTTAGGTTATTTTCTGCTCCAACTACCTACTCATACACACATCCACACAACACTCTGCTCTCTTCTTTTCAGCTTCTAAAGAGATGGCTTCAAGTAGGTGCCGTGAAACAGCTAGACCTCCCCGCCCTACACTTTCTGTCTAGCTGCGTAATCTCGTTGGCTAAATTATCTCTGCACTGGTATCAGTGGAGGTCCTCAAGCGAGCAGTCACACTGAACCCAAATCTTGTTTTTGCTCACTATTTCTGTCTTTCTAACTCTCAACAACGCACTCCATTGAAGCATTCTTTGCGCCGCATTTCATGTTTAATAGAGAGAGCACCGGCGCTTTGTCTCATAGTTAACCATGCAGAGAGGGAGAGAGGGGGGATGAAAAAACGGAAGCAGTCAGTCACATCAATGAAACATTCAAAAGGCATATAAACAAAGTCGACCGTCTCAGTGGATTAGTCCTGCCGAATATTTATATTTCCACATCCGAGCGCACAGCGCAGCCAGTGTCTGGTTGATGGGGAATATTTATGTTTCCTGTCTTCTCCTTCAATTAGTTTGACAGGTCTAGAGCGGCTCGAGTGTCACAACCTGCTCCCAACACATAGACTGGAGCTGGAGATTGGTTTGGATAGGGGATGAGCCAGAATATGGTAGTGGGTGGCCCCAGCTCCCGTACACAAGTTTGTAATTTACCTCCTATTGTCAACGTAGAAGATCCTCCACCTCACAACTGACCTCCTGCTGTCTCCTCTGCTCTTTGTTCAAGTGATGAGCCCTGTGTGTGTGTGCGTGTGCGCGTGCACTGTGCATGTTTTCCTCCTCCTGCTTGGTCATTGGTAGCAGCCTTCTTGCAATCAGATTTGATGTGTGCAGCTTAGGCAGGCACAAAGCCTGCAATGGATTATGCTTTACTAAATGTTAAATCCCTTTATAGCCGTCTAGTGACACACAATATGTAAAACTAACCACCCCTGGAGAGGGATTTGCACCGCCCCAGACATGGGGAGAGGGAAGACGTCGGTGATGGAAAGCAGTGGAGAAACGGAAAGAAATTGTGAACCAAAATACTGTTTTGATTGCTTTTGTCACGGGGAGCTTTAGAAACATTCAGGCCCGTGTCATCACATAAGAAATAACAGGTAAGCTAGTATTGAAACCGTCTGCACACTCCCAATCTGCAGCCACCTTCCAATCTCTCTGCTCAGCCTTTATATCCCTTGAAGATGGGTTCAGGCGGCTTAGTGCACATCGATTGGATGGGGAAGGAGAAGTGCAATCGGCCAGTAGGTGGGCCTGCAGCTAACTGTAGCTCTGCTGCTGTTTAAAAAGGACGGAGGAGTGTGTCCGTGGTGGTGGCCAAGGGGACTCTGTCCTGGGCCATTGGTATGGTCGGCTGCCGGGGTGAACAGCCTGATGCAGTGCAAACAGACATGCCAAATCGATCTGTGCCCTGTAGCTGAGCTCTCCCCACTTCCCAAGGCCCGGCCAGACACCTCCAGAGCCTGTTCTCTACACTCGTCCAGCCCCCCCCACCCCAGATTATAGATCCTCTCTCTGGAGATTATACACACTGCCATGGGGGGATCAATAGGAGACACCCTAGAAGCACAGAGACACACAAAAAACGTGTCAGTATACACACATACACAGTACACTGATAACCAGTATTTCTGCACACTCACAAGTGTGCTGTAACACATTTACATGCACACACTAACACATATACAAGGCATGCTTTTAACAGTCATAGACACGGTTCCTATCTCTGACAAGCACACTCCACTAACACACAGGCTCAGTCAAATACACACACACTTACACAGTACTATCCACATTGCTCATCCCTTCTCTCCACTGCAGCAGGACTCTGCTTGGCGCTGCAGGCGGCTGGCTGCCATAGCATGTCTCTTTCCTTCCTAACTGACTGGCTGGCTGCTCTGTTTAAAATGGAGAGAGCTAATGGAAACCACCTGCCCCCCTCCACTCCTTCAACCCTTCTACCTCGCTGTATGTCACACAACATGGCTGCCACAGCTTGCACATCGAGTTTCAGGACAGTTAAGACGAGCTTTGATTAGATTCAGTAATTTCCTCCTACAAAGTGATAGGTTTGTGTAATGACTGCAGTGTATAATGATACAGAGAGATTGTAGGAAGTCTGAGAAAAACACCTTGTGTGTACGAGTGTTGGGGGAGTTGTTGATGTGGACAGCTGGCGCTTCTTGTCGCAGCCACCATAGAGCCCTGGGGAGAGTGTGTGTCATGTGCACACACAGTAAGCTGTGCAGCAGGAGTATGTCTGACACACACATGTAGAGCTGGATAACCAGCCCTCTCTCCCTCCTCCTTTCTTCAAACTCAGGACCAACTGTTGGCAGTCACACAAACCTGCCATGTTCTTTTTGTTTGCTACAGCTTCGGTTTTTCTTTCTTTCATACATGCCGGCTGTAATTTTCTTCATGTTGTGTTTAATGTATATCGTCATTACTTCTAATGATGCACAGTGTCTGTATCGGCCCAAATGCTGACATTTATTAACCGTGTCAGATATTGACCAGATGCAGCAGATTCACATTAGAACACAGTTTCTAAGCCCCTTCAGTTAGATGTAACACAGTTATAAAGCCATGAATCATAACAAAATAAAATTGCAAGTTGAATTTCTTTTATAATTTAGTTTACAAAAATTGGAAATTGGCGTATGATGTAATGCAATGTAAAGTACCTCTCTACCTATCATCTATCTGAATTTACACTGCCAATTCTCTTTGTGCTTAAGTGCCTTTTTTCAGATGGATATTGATTCAGAGTAAATTATACTTTATAGCAACACAACACGTATGAATTCTGTTTTCAGTCTGGACTCTCTGGAGAAGCCTGTATAATGTGGTTCAGTATGTGTTAGATCGGTTATTCTAGAGCCAAGACACCGTAGGCTAGAGCTCGATTAGCATAGCATATCCCCTGCGCTACAAAGGCTAGCTGTCGATCAGTTTGCTTGTTTCCAGTCAGGCTAACATGAGGGACAAGCCCTTGGAGTCATCTTATATTGAAACATAGCAGTGTGAATCTGTAGCCTGTCGCTAACTGAACAGATCTATTTTTAAAAAGCCCTCTCTGCTCTCCCATCTCTCCCCACGCTAGAGACTCTGGGAAAAGGGCTTTTTAGTGAAATCCAACCACCTGCCGACTGCTAAATGAGAAAGCGTGGGCTAGCCGAGAGGGAAAGGAGAGGAGGAGGTGGAGGGAGGGGTGGGGGGTGTTGGTCAAAGAGCCTCTGTTCTCCCCTAGGAGCTCAGTCAGCTGTAGGCCTGCCCTATTGTAGAGAGCTGATGGTATCGCTTGCCAGGTATTTCCCACTGCTTTTCCAGCGAGAAGAAGGGAGAGTTGTTGGGCTTGTTGGTGAGGAGAGAGGAAGAAAAGTTGGGGAAGAATCAAAGTGTCCTCCTTTGCGCCTCCAGGCCTCGCCTGCCTGTTACGCCACCCCACTGGGACCAGCCCAGCAGGAAGTGGCACAAGACAGCCTTGGTCATCAGCTGGTCTCCGTTGCAGAGGCGCTGTGGTCTGTGTTGGATCAGTAATAACACCAGTCTGCCTCTTTCTCGCAAGCTCTGTCTTTCTTGGCCCTCTGGTCCCCTCACACCCCTGTGGTTCCATTATTGCATTCCTTGTGCTATTTAATTTTAGGATCAGTACACTCAAGGGGGGGAAGCTTTGCTAAAGCCGCGTACTACTCTGCTCTGTGTGTGTG
>CAFUXE010000999.1:145190-160399 GCA_903364295.1 Serranus cabrilla | reverse complement strand
GTGTGCCCCGAGCACCCCTTTTAACAATGCAGGTGCGTCCTGCCTCATGGCTAACACGCACCACCTGCAAGCACGGCTGAAACGAACCCTCTTCTTGATTTAATAAGCCTGCCTTGTATCCTAAAATATGCTCGTATTCTTGCTGTGTTTAGCTGATCTCATTCCACAGCACCAACCACCCCTCCTCCCATCACTGTTTACAAAACATTGGCATATATGACTGTGTTCACAATGTGACTTTTCCATTGTTGGCGGCTCGTAAAAGAAAGCCAAGCTTGATATTATCTAAGCGCTCCCCCTCCCCTCTGCTGAAACGCTGCAGCAAATTAAACAGCATCTTATTTGCTTGATACAGAGAGTAGGACACGGCTCTTTCACTCAGGCTAGGTGTGTTTTAGATTAGACATGCTTGGCAGCCATAAGAGAATGGCTGGCTGAACAATGAGCTACAGCTGAGAAAATTGCTGTGTGTATATGTGTGTGTGTCACTAGGTTATAACAATGAATATTCCGTCGCTTGAGCTCAGCAGTGACAATGTAATTGGAGAAACAGTGACCGGCAGGATCAGGTTTCAGTGAAGTGCTCGAGTCTGAGAAACTGCACTCAGTAGCTTCATGATTATCTCCCGGTGTCAAAGTATTGAACTTTCTCTTGCTCTATATCTGTCTGGGTGGCGTGGCGGTCGGTGGTGCAATGTAGGCGAGTAGAAGAAGTTAAACTTAACGGCCGAGGAGGGAGTCAGAGCTTTCTACTACAAAGGCCCTGCTGTGGTTCTCCCTCCTACAGCGAAGGCTACATCCATCCAGCGAGCACACACTTCAACCCTAAAAAAACTGCCCATCCCCCCACATAGACCCCCGCCACGGCTAAACCTCTCGTCCCTCCCCTTTCCACTTCTCCACTTGAGCGAGGAGACCCACTTCCAAATGCACAAAATGGCAGGAATGTTTAACAAGCCAGGCGGACCCTGGAGGAACCGGGTGGCCCGCTTCGACAAGCCCCCCCCCCAAACCTCCCTGAGCTCCGTTGCCTCCTTTTCGTTGAAACGGAGGAGTCCGAAGCATTAACTGGGTTTTTACTTCCACATTCATTGAGAATCCTGCTGTAGTCGCTCTCAGAGAAATGCCCTTGAGGTAGTCGACTTTTAGTGCCCAGGATGAATTCAAAATGTGCTTTTGACGTTCGAAGAATAGACTCGCTTGCTGTCTGTGAATGATTAAACTAGATCCCTGTCTCTTTTTTTTCCCACCACCTATCTTTTTCGCTCTCGCTGTCTGTTCTTTATGCCTGTTGATGTGCTCTGGGGTGTAGACACGGAGATCTGGCCCCTCTAAATGAATGTGCCGATGAGGTGAAGGGACACTAAACCCTAATTCCCCCGATTTGACTCCTCCGAAACATGTCATCTCATTCAGATTAGTCTCTTTTGTTCTCGGCCCTCCCCCCACACTCCCTCCCTCTGGCTCCCTCCTCCCCCTCCACCACCCGCTTCTCTCCGTCTCTCTCAATACACACACACACACTGAGTTGCTCACAGATCACACAATAGCACTGATGGATATTTTCATTCATGTTATCTTGTAAATGACTTCCAGGGATGGTGTAGAGGAGGGAGAAAAGGAGGGACAGGGGAAAGCGAGAAGAGGGCAGTAGTGAGAGAGATATAATGCGTCACTCAGAGCCAGCGAGGACGATAAACCCCCCCTCCTCTTAGAACAGCTCATTCAGCCCAGAGCAGATAACAAGCCCACCCTGGGGTTACACGCACACACACACATACACAGAGCCTCTCAAAAAACAAAGCCCATGATGTCACGGACACACTCGTACACACCAACCCCTCTACAAATGGTATCTTGGGTGTCAGAGCCATTTAATATCTTCGGCAACCCCTCTTTTCCTCTGCAAGCGGTAAGATAAACCACAGCCAGATCGATAACTCTGTTGACACAAACAAATAAATAACACATGATGGTACTGTCAGTCTCTGAAAGAAGGTAGCCGCTCATCTTTTGTTAGGGAAAGCATGGCTTCTGCAAAGAGAGCACATGCTGAGTGCTTTGGTGAAATGAGCACAAGCTGTTGGTACGGGGTTGGAACTAAGACTTGAAGTGTGTTCATTATTCATTTTTAGCCGTTATGTTTATAAGGTTAGGATTCTATTGAATCTGAATGTAGGTCCTTAGAAAAAAAAGCTTGATTTTCCGATATAATCTGACACAGTCACTCATGTGTCAGAAAATTCTTTAATATTTGAAATGAAACGGTTGTTGTCATGTTTGTTTTCTCCTGGTAAATCGCTCACAAACTGTCAGACACTGGCTGCTCCATTAGTTCAAACATAATAACATGTTAATCTTATCACCGTATCCACTTCTTCTAACATAACGCCAGAGACAGTGTCTCTATGTGTTGAGCATGTGTGGTAGAGTTACCTATGGTGCCTTTTTTATTTTTTAAATCAAAGCTTAAAGAGCTATGTCCGTCTACATGGTCTTGTGTGTGTTAATGTAAGCAGGGGTGCTCCGCTCCATTGCACATAACAGCAGGTGGAACCAGCCTTGGGAGCAGTCAAATGGCTTGTTGCATTGCTTCCATCTGAATAGAAGGTCAATTTTCAGTGTGTGATGTGTTTTTCAATCAATTAAGTGTCACTGGCTTTTGACTGCTTTGCCCGTTGAGCAAGCAAGAGCTGTCTTTTACAGGTTATTATTTAAATCAAAATAAATCAATTCTTTTTTTCTCTGTTTGATCACACTCCTGGTTTTGTGTTTCAGCTAAAAGCAAAAGGTGACTATTATGCTAATTTGCCTTTTGTGGATTCAAATCTCTTTTTCCTATAATAATTCTAACCCTTGGCTGTTTCTGGAAAGTACTGTGCCAGGCTTTGCAGTAACCATTAGCCGTGTCCCCCTCCTCCCTCCTCCTTTTCTTCTCCACAGAAGTGGCTGTGTGTTTTTGTCCTCTGCAGCGTGAATGTTTTTGTTAAGGAGATGAGGGTTCACGACCTGGCCATACCACTAGTCACATTCAATTTAACAGCACAGTCTGCGAGGGCCACCTCCTCACACACAATGGGAGGGGGCTGCTTTTAACACGTGTGAGGGTTATGTAATTTGGCAACATTTTAAAACATGAGGCAGAGGGTGAATTTCTTTCTTTTTGTTTCACCGCTAAGCTAACCCCAAGTTAACTGGACATATGTAGGTGCACTGACAGAAGTTGTCATTTTGTAGGAACGAGTTACAGTGATGACTGGGGGGTGGAATGGGGTTAAAGCCAGTATTACTCACTGGTGTATAAATGGAGTGGAACAATAACATAATTCCCCTTGGGCGTAATGTTTGCTTTGGAAAGGCAACCTTGTAGCGCTCCAAAAGTCCTTAATCCTATTACTCGCATTCCAATTGAATTTGACTCAAGGAGAAAAATGTCTTTTCAGCAGAGGTAACAGCACCCAAAATAATATATAACTGAATCTGGCTGCATAAAAACATGAAAGCTTTGGGAAGTGTGAATGTCTTCTTTCAAACTCACTTCTTTTCTCCTCTCGCTTGCAGATTGTGTGTACATTGAGAGTCGGCGGCCCAACACTCCTTACTTCATTTGTAGCATTCAGGATTTCAAGCTGGTGAGTACATTTTCACTTCCTGTCTGTCCTGTTTTATGTCCTTGTGTCTTTGAACTGGCCTGTGGTTCACCACTAATCCGCCCCTCCTGTGTCGCAAGCTGGAAAACAAACTACTGTTGTTCAGAGTGAGCAGAAGTGCCAGAAGATGTCATTGTGTGTGCATCATAATTGAAAGATAGAGGTGCAGAGTTGCTCATTTCAGTAACACCGTGGTAGTCTGAAGAGGTCATAATACAAATCATAGTGAAATACAATTTATAATCCGTGTGTATCCTGAGGTTTGTCTTATAGGGTCATGAGGAGAAATAAAAATCTCTCTGAGAATCAGACTCGAATATTAACCACCTTTGCGATCCACTGGCAGTGTAATAATGCTTGTAATGGGAATAAAGATGTTTGTCGATGCACTTAATTGATTTAATGAAGGAGACCGTCACCAGTTTTCAATTGATTTTTTTACAACCTAATGTGGCCAAATTGCCTCTTTTGCTGAATAAAGAAAGAAATTAGTTTTTAATTTGCTACTGAGAATGGCTGATTCATCAGGCTGAGTCAGTTTAGTGAAGTGGCGATTGTTTTCGCTGCAACAGGACACCTAAAATGTATCACACATACACACACACACGCACACACACAGACAAATTGATTTTCCCACAGTGCATTCTCTCTGTTTGCTCAAGGGGAAGTTGTATTTGAGTTCAACCGACAGATGTGTCTTTGTTCATGTTGATGAAAAAGGATGTAACCTCGTGGTTTAAGGAGTGTGGTTAGATAGTTTGCTACACTCTCGTTGACTGAAATGACTCTTCACAGCTACTGACAAGCCAGTCAGATTATCTTTAAAAAAAAAAAATCAATACTCTTAAAGTGCTGCATTATCAAACTTGCTTTTGCTTGGCGAGTAATGATTGACTCCATGTGGGAATTTTTTTTTCCACAGGGGTCATGGCAACCAAACAAGTGTTTCTTTTGGCTCGGGAGATTTGCCGGTCAAAGTGCAAAATTGGTTGTTTTTAATTGGTCCTTTGTACGGTTTCCAACTGCCATGAATGGAGAGCAGAACAGTTTTTGGTGCCATTTAATGTGTAAAAACCACTGGAATATGTAATTGATGGGTCTGTGTTGCCAAATGAAGCAGCATCTCACCCTGCTGGAGCGAGCATTGGCTGTCTTTTAACAGATTGGTTGTCTAAGCAGAGTGCAGAGGACTCGGTGAGGGGCGGCCAGGCCCCAGGGGGCCAAAGTAATGGCTGCCAACAGCCAGGGTGATGATGGGAGGTCAGCTGTGAGGCCACACACACCACTATTGGAAAAGGTGTACTGGTGTGTGTATATTTGTGTGCGTATACATTTGGTGTTGGTGTGTTGGCACTTTCATGTGTGAATACTTTTGTGTGTGAAGGGCAGTTGTTGTGTGTAGAAGGGGTTTTTAAGGTGAGCTGGAGGCCTCGCAGAGGGGAGGACAGCCAGGCCCCACAGCAGCAGGGCTTTAATCGGATTGCTGCTAGAGAGTGCTGAGGACGGCAGGAACCCCTCCGCGTGCACGCACATGCGCATTCACACTCGCACACAAAAACCCACGCACCTGCACCTTGATTAAGAGCGCCAGAAGAGGTCTGGGGCAGACAGAGGTAATTGTCCAGGGAAGGAGAGAGAATACTGGCTCCATTAGCTGACCCCTCTCTCTCTTTCCTGTCTCTGTGTCTCTCGCTCTCTGTTACTCCCCCTCCTTCCAATCCATCTGTAATTAATGAACAGCCATCTGCATGCTTGTATGTGTTTGAGCAGACTGTACCCTTGTCCTCCTATGTTAAAACAACAAGCCCCGCTGGCTCTCTTAACAAGTACAGCGTTTTTCAATGAGATCACTTTGTTGCCGGGCTGCAAATCACAAAAGATTGGCATTTCGCTTGCTACATTGAAAACTCATAATCTCTCTTTACTAGACTCGACTGATTTTGGTTGTAATCTAGCTGGCCAACCTAAAATCTACCCTGTCACCCTGCTCTGCAAACTGGGGCACAGACTTGTGCCTTTGGGAGAAAATGAATCCACTCATTCTGCTCTTTTGTGAGACATAATGGTCAGTGTAATCTCATTTCCTCCTCTTGCCACAATATATTGAAAAGTAGAGACAACAGGCAATTTGAGATCCATGTAAGTGAACCACGCATTACACATCAACTCGTTCTCTTTATTTCCTATCCTCTCATCGTTCCCTGCCTCTGTCTCCAACCCCCACTTTTTTCTTGCCGCACAAATTATCGATCAACCCCCCTCTGTGTGGGGGAACAGGGCTTTGGAGGCGCAGCAGAGGGGGAGGAAATTTCATTGGTCCTGAACCAAACAACCTCATCAATATTGCCCGTCTCGCACCCTTCTCCTTTTTCCAGTCTCTCTCTCCTCCCTCAGTCTTTAGGCTGTAACAGTCTCACTCATGTACTTTATCTAATGACCTGTGAATCCAATTAGTGCTGTGTAGAAATCCTGAATGCAGCCATCAATCTCTCCTGCGTGGGGAAGAACAGGGATTGAAGTCCGCCTCTCTGTGTATATCTCTCTTTCTCTCGCTGTGATTCTGAGGATCGTCGTGTTGGATGTAGGTGCGCTTCCTTGTTGCATCTCTCACATACAGCACAGTCATTCAGCAATAAGGCACGCAAAAAAATCCATTCTGCAGCATTATTGGGGTCATTTTGAAGATTTTCACATCAATTTCCCTCGTTTGTTTACTCAACAGTGGCAGCTGTGGTGCCCACTGTAACCTCTGTGACATATTGATCCAGCCGTATAGATTTCAGCCTCCTGCCTTCGTCTTAAAATGTCTGCCCAGATACAGAGGTGACCAGTAGGAGGCCATTTTAACCGTTAAAGGTATTAAACAAAAGCAGGAGGGGACGAAAGAAAATGATTAATTCTCTTCTAAGCTCATGTTTGTATTACCAGAAAAGGGTCCAATTGAACAGAATGGTTCACAAAATATACAGATAAAATAATTTAAGTACTTAAGGAATTTAAGTAAATAAAGTATGATTTCTAACCATTTAGAGGGCCTCTTGTTGCCATCAGTGGAATGGGGGAAACAAATAGCAAACACTCAAAATAAATAAATGTATTATATCTGTTACATTACTAATATTTAAATGTTTCTGTCAGAAGTGAAACCAGACAGCGCTGCATGACATGTGCGCTGGTGCATTTACTCGCACACAGGCATATATTTTAGAGACAACAGCAAAGCAGATGAGCTGCTTGACTGTGGGGTGAAAAGTTTGACTCATTTCAACATCACAAATGAGTGTGCAAATGAATTCAACTTGCAAACAACCAGACAAACCTGAAATACAAACATAAGGGCAGTTTGTGAGCGTTGAGCTCTGACTAAGGACTAAAATCTTGACTGTTACTACAAACCCACGGAAAGGAATCAATAAAAATGTGTAATAAGACGCATATTAAAAAATCTGTCTCTTTATTCCCTCCGATGCGATCAATTAGGTCATCAAGGGGCCAAGAATCCACCAGTGTGTTTTCCCCACAAGGTCTAGTTTCAGTTTCACCCGGTGCCATGACCTTGTGATGTGTTTACAATCTATATTTGATGAGAGTAATGCAGTGAGCCGGTCGACCCCTGTGTGCTTTGTGTATACATGGTATGTTTTTCATTGTGTTTACATGAAATCCATATCTTGATCATGCAGTTTGTGTATATCTATATATATGTGAGAGGAGACAATAAGCCATCTGACAGAGACTGAGCTGTGAACGATCTGCAGCCATATCTGCCCGTTGACCCTGGCTGCACCAATCCATCCTGCTTTTCTTACCTCGATTGTCTCCTCTGTCTCCATTTCTCCCCCTCTCACTCTCTCATCTGTCTGTTTCTACACTTCATTCCCCCCTCGTCCCCACTCCTCTTTATCTGCTGTCACTCACCTCCCTCCCTCGCTCCTCCCAGCCCATGTTCTAGTCATTGTGTCCATGTCCTCGACGCTCATTGACCCCCTCTGCCTCCCTCTCTGCTTGTATCTAACCTCATTTGCTGTTATTGGCCAAGTCAGCTGTGTTCCGTCCTCCCTCCCTCCCTTCCTTCCCCTCATCCCTCTCTCTTACTCCCTCTGTTTTCTCCCAGCATCCCTGTCTCCTCCCCTCTTTGGCTAATGGAGTGATTGCAGCGTTTCTCCCCCCGGGAACGTGGGATTGTGGAGCCCAGTACGCCAACACACACACCGCATGCATGCAGTCTCTCTGTAACACACACACATCTCTACTCCTGGATCTCCCTGCTTATGGACATTTAATTACATGCCATGTACAATGCAATTATCTTGCCAGGAGTCCAGCTCATATGTTGCAGGCCTGATCAGCTTAAAAGGATGAGGGATTTTCTTTGTCATATAGCCAGTGTACTTTGTGTATGTGTGTGTACTGTGTGCATTGGTTTTCAGGTTGTGCCCCTCATCTTGGCATCAGTTTCAAATCACAGTGTAAGGCTATAGCCATCTCCAGGTTGAGCGTGCTTTGTTTGCACTATGGGATGTGTGCAAGCAAATCTGTGACAAATCCAGTTTTTTGCCCCCACGTGTGTGTGTGTGGTGGAAACATGCAGTGATGGAGTGTGTTTGTTCAGGCTTCCAGGGCTGCACTTTGTACATGTGAGTGTAATTGGAAGTAATTGATGTGTGTCAATCTAATTGCTGAGATGTGTTAAAACAAAAGAGGTGTGCTTGGAAAGAAAAATGAATTGCCTGTAAACCTTAGCTCTTATTGATTAGGATTTGGCCTTAAATCTCACATGCAAGATTTGTCCATGTGGGGTCATGTGACCTCTGGATGCCTAATCAGAAAGGTTACGCTTGGTAGATTGTTTTTACTGATGCTGTGAAATACCGTGATCACTCCTAGTTCTAGTGTATCCCTGCGGGGTTTTTTCATGTTCTTTACACATATTGACTATTTTTATTTTTATTTTATAATCCGTTTATAAATGCGTTTTAAAGTAAGGATTGTCTGAATCCAGCTTTTCAAATGTGAATGTTTTCTTGTTCTGTAACTCCTTTTTGACATCTGTTTTACATAGTTTTTTTTCAGATTTTATTGAACAACAGCAGCAGACATTAATTTGTAAAAGTTCTACTAACTGTTAATAGCATTTGTGATTCAGATGCTCACCTCGTCATTTACACTTTGCTACACTTAGTGACTATTTGACACATTATCTTCTTGTGTCAGGGAAACATTTCTTGTGTTTATGAAAAGATGTTACCTCATTTATGTTGGTAATGGAAAAACCAGCACACTTAAGAGGCAGATATAGGCACAATTATTTATAGGACTATAATATAATTAGCAGCTATATTTTTTCATGCTCAATTCACCACATATCCCCTGCAGTAATGTATCTAGCTACATATTCTGCAGTAAAGTGTTTTTAATTCAGTCGAGGCTTTAAACAAATAATATTTTAAACAGTGACTTGATGTGATCACCTCCATTGATTGCATATTCAAATCCATAGTTGCGTAACCACACAGGTCGTGTGTGGTTACATGTGTATTTAGATGCATGTTTGTGTTGGATGGATACAACAGCATAGCTTTCCCAGTTGTCATGTAAACAACATGTGTACACCTCCACTACATACACACACGCACACACCAAATGTTAATTGTATCTCACAAAATGTTTCCTGATGGTTTTAGCTGGTGCTTATCATACAGCCTTGCAAAATGCCACCTATTCAAAGCCCATAATTAAAAATGTGTGATAAAGATGCAAATATATGTGCATAAATATGGATGCTTAACACAAGCAGTTATTAGGTTTTCTGTGGACCCTGAGTAGAGCCCTAATGGAATCCAAAGTGCTGAGAATTAGCTTAACAATGAGATCCACGAGCTAATTAGCTTGCGGCTAGCTTGTCTGCACATATTTAGATCCATGCAAAAAATGAAAAAATAAAAATCACTTAATGTACAATGCGGCATTGGTAAGTGGAGTTCTTCTGATCCCTCCACAGATTTCTTCTTTTATGTAAAGCTGCAGCGTCAAAGTGCTCTGTGATGTGTGCAGCAGCGAGTCAATGAAAGGAGAGACATCAGACTGTGATGCACAACCTTTCTGCTTTTCTTCCACCAAAAAGAGTGTGATTGGAGCTGAGCCATCGAGATGATAGTAGAAGGTTGACTAGACATGCATCACTTGTCTCTTGTCGCTGCCTAGAAGGCTGAGTTCCCTCTTCTTTATCTTCCCATTTCTCCCTTCGCGATCACCCTCCACCCCACCCCCATCGAACATTTTGAAATGCAATTATGGATCAGTGAGCACCGCCATCAGTCGCACTTCTTGTTAATATTTATCGAGTAGAGCAGCAGCCGCTGCCATCTCTTGAGAGAGGGGCGCTACCCTCATTAGGGGCAATTTCGTATGTGTGCGCGTGTGCATGTGTGCGAGTGTGTGTGATCCTCGGCTCTCCCTTTCATTCCACGGTCCACTCAGCTGCTTTAAGCGAGCTGGTACATTTTACAGACATGAACATGTGGAGGTGCAGCCTTTCACAAAATGTGTGTGGGGCTGTCTTAAGTGTCTGCTGTTCTGTGAGGAAGCAGCTTTGACAAGGGCATCTAGGCGTCTATAGACACGGCCGGCCAGCCGAGCCTGCTGCAAGCTGTTTGATTGAAGCATTCTGCCCGTAATGTTCCCCATTGAGCAGCAGCCTTAAAGCAATAGAACCACAGCACAACAGCTACTAAACCCTGAATGGCCGTTCATTGTCACTTACCTACAAAAGGAAAACAGACCGGAAATTGTTGCTGATATTATACTTCTTAACTGTGGTCGTCTGGAGCAGGTTACCACATGAAGTGGGATCATTTTCTCAATCCGAACAAACCAAATCATGTTCCGACTACCTCTATTTATTTGACAAATAGCCCCCTCCCTCTCCTCCCCTCACAGTCGGCTGTGAGCAAAGGATTTTTTACTGCTGCTTTGGCAGTATCAGGTGACTTTCCCCATTATGACCGTGTTGATTAATGCTCCTCTATGAGGAGGTATACCCCCCCACCCGTTCCCTCCTTCCTTTGCCGTCGCCACACACTTGAAATTTCATTGAGGTGAAGCTATTAATGCTGTTCTTTGTGGTAACATTAGGTCATTTAGCTGAGGTGTGGGGGGTCAGGAGCTGCGGCAGCTGCTGTTTCTATGCAAGCATGTTTTTAAGCCAGGCACAATCTGCAAGACTGACAAGTGCTAGTCCTTCTCTGGTGTCAGTTTGCAAGCTCGGTGCATTTCTCAAATCAGATGGAGACAGGCACGCATCTCTCAAACAGCTACACAGTTCTGTCTCTCTTTGGGCAGGCAGGTAAGATTGATTGTCCACAAGAGCGCAGCGATGAATAAATAAAGCAATACAAATGGCAAGGTTGAGATAACAACGCAGTTCAGACTCAGCGAGCGCAGGAGGCTTTATTCTCCCCCTGGCTCCTCGCTTCTCTTTTCCCGCGTATCCCCCTCTTTTCATCTTTTTGGACAGATAACACTTTTTTTCTCTCACCCTCACTGCCCTCCCTGTGCATTAGCTAAATGCTGCTATGGAAACTAGTTGTTCAGCCAATAGGATGATCTCTTTCTCTAGGATAGAAGATGGGAGGGGAGGGAAGTAGGGACAGACTGAAATCAAAATGGGGTTTTGTGTGTGTTTTTATGAGAGGTGATTACCTTCCCAGATGGAGCGGGTGCAGCCTCTGGACAGTGGGGGTGGGTCGGGCTGAAGGGCCAGGCCAGCGGCCATAGCATTTTCATAAGACTCTTTAAAAGCTCAATCAATAGCCACCTCTTTGACCCACCACTGCTAAATTATTCAGCGGAGAAGCCTTTTGCCTACTCTTTCCCCTTGGAGTTTCATTAGTTGAGTTTACTTTCACCGACTTGGCTCCACCTCTCACACACGCACAGATGCATGCAAATTTGTCAAGTCATTTTTCAGTGATGGATGACATTTGGGCCTTGCATATATATCCAAGTGCTAATTTCACCCCTTGTTGCTGAGTTGTTGAAATATTCAGCGGCTCCTCAGACACTTTTCCTTTTTTTTCTGGCACATCACAAGTGAAAATGTCTCCTCTGATGTCTTCACTAACATCTGAAGCAAATTCACTGCGCTGCGGCATGGAGCACTACATTTTATCTTTAAAGCAGAAGAGCAAACAGACAGTGCTATCTTCTCTGGCACCAGCTTTGATGAAAAAATTGGGAAAACAAATGTAGCTTAGACATCAATAAGACAGGTAGATTGAACGCTGTAAAAAACCTTCAGGACGTTGTGTATAAATATAATGACAGAGGCTTTTTAACGACCTGACCAGGCCTTTCTTTGAAATGAAAACAGTCGACTCCTCCAGTGGGGGTTGCATGCTAAATTAGAGGGTTTGGGGACCTTTGAAGTAGACTAATGTTCACAGTGTCTAACAATCACTGGGGTTTGATGGTTTCTTCAGTTGATGCCATAAAATTGCAGATGAGTCTCTTTATTATATGTTTGCTCATCATTTTCTGTGAGTTATGTATTTAGAGGAGAATGTCTCGTCTCTGCCTGGCCACCCAGGGCTGAGTGTAGTAACCAAACACTAAACACATTTGCGTGGATTGGTCAAGCTTTAATTGGATTGGCCTCTGCTCTGAAAATGGACGGCTAATTTTACACCACCACCTCGTCCTCTCCCACTTTACATTTCCACTTCCCTCATGTCCCCTATTTTTCTCCTTTCCACCCTCCACTTTTCCCTGCTCTCTCAGCTTAAGTGGGTATCTGGCGTGCTTCACCACTAGTTCTCAGCTCAGCTCAGTGTAATTTCCAGCTTGTCCAATGTGTGACATGCCAATAAAAAAAGAATGAGAGAGAGGGAGAACAGGAGAGGAGGAGGAGGGGTGAGAGCTGTGGAAGTAGAGATTTACAGTGGTATCGGGTTCACACGCTTCTACTAGGGCTCTTTTTTCCCCCCTCTTCCTCTGTTAAAGAACACATGGTGCAAATTAACTCTCACCAGTAGAGAGAGCAAAGGGAGGAAGGAAAGAGGGAACGAGGGCAAGGGCATCGGTCAGGGAGAGGAGCAGACACGAGAGGAGGAAATTTCAGGGATTGCTGTGAGGTCTGAGGAATGTCGACACTTTGTACCTTGGAGCCCGCTGCCTCACACAGCCTTTACAACAACAGTAACATCCCCACAGGCTGCCATCTTCAGCCGCTCCCCCGCAGCAGCAGTGCAATCTCATACAGAGTCTCAGACTTTCTGTACATGCACTGCAGCTTGACTCATTAGTCGTGTTTTCATTCAGTCGTCAAGTGAACTTTAAGCACACTTGGAAATGTTTGGAATTAAGCTGTGTTTCCATACACTGGTTTGGAGCAAATTGACTAACCAACAGTGTATTTTTGTCAGAAGTTGGTGCTAAAGGCTACACGTGGCTGAAATCCACCAGTAAACAGAGGGGAAGAAGTTGAGGGTGCAAACTGAAAAATATTTTTTTCATGTCTGCTAGTATTGTCCATGTTTCATGCAAAAAATCCACCTCAAGCAAGTGTGAACACTTTTTTCCCCCCAATTAAGAAAGTCTTCTGTCATTTCCATTCAGCTTTTCTAATCTGTAACTTCAAAATTCACATAAAAATAAGTAAATGGCAACACGGCTAGTGCTCGTGTTATCTATTCTCCATATTTGAAGGCTTGTTGATCTAATGCAACACAGCTGGCCCACATATGCTCACGCTCTGATCATTAAAAAGAGAGTATCACTGTTTTAAAGCTCTCATATGCTATTTCTCCTGCACATCGCTATCCAGTGAGTATATGTGAACAAGGAAAAGCCTGTTTAACTGAGAAATCAATGAGTCGTATCAGTCATGTCATCAAGATTTAGACACTGGAGCTGCTTCATAACCACGAACAGGAGACTTTTAAGGCTCACAGCTCAAACTTTTACTGTCAAATGAGGATTGTTTTTAAAGATTTGTAAAAATCCTCTGAACTATAAAATGCAGCAATATCCTTAGAGATTAACACAGTCGAGCCTCACCTTTTGTTACACAAAAAGATGAGTTACTAGTGCATAAAACATAAAAGGGTAGAAGAGCAGGACAAACAACAAGGTTTTTTATTAATGACAAATTTAGACTGGGCTTTCCTGGGACACAGAAGGGGGATTGTGTGTTTTTATGCTCAGTGCGTCACATTTCCGCCCGCAGTGGCTGTGCCTGGTGTTGCATGCACTTTGATGGGCAAGTCTAAATTGTGTTTGCCTGTCTGTCACCGCCAATGGATCACATGGACCAAGGGAACCACAGCTGCGAGGGCTTGGAGACGCTTCACCACACATGCACAAACACTTCATTTATACTGTGCATAGGTGTTTGTGCATTTTTGTGACTGGCACAAAAAACATTGCACACTTCATTATTCTTGTGTTGTGTAGCCCTCAAGTCCTCTGTTGTGCTTACCACAAAACCATCCAGTCCGAACCTTGAAATTCTCTACCACCTCCTCTGATCTGCTGTTTCTCAACACATACCTAAACCCCTGTCTCCCTCCCTCTCAGACCCATTTCTCTCCCGAACATCATTCTCTACTGCGATTTCATGCTACTACCAGTTGATTTTATTGTTGCCTGGATCCTTAAACAGTACGCTATGAAGCAGCATAAACACTATCCGTGATGGTAAAGACATTTCCTGGCATCAAAGGGCCGAGCTGTGCTATCCCCTCAGTAGCTGTATTCATTTCTGCTCCCGCCACGCTCAAACGCTCTTTGTTCTTCTCTTTATAGGAATGTACTTAACAGTTTGGCAGTGTTGTGTTTGTGAACAGAGCCGCCTTTGTTCCAGCAGGCAGTTAACACTTGTGCACAGAGCAGAGGGAGGAAAGTCTGCGTTATTAAGCCTACTGTTAAATTAGCCTGTCTTAATGAAATGATTAAGAAAATACAGACCTCCCCTAAGTCCCCTCTTTTTTTGTACAGTCGTCAAATCCCCATGTCTTTTTATCCAATGGCTTCTCCTCTACCCCTATACAGTTGTTAAGGCAAGCTGCTGCCGTGCAAGGCAATCTGTGTTTGGAGCTTTGTCTGACGTGCTGCTTAATTTCCTCTTCTTACTCGCTCTGGAGATAATTGAAATAATCAGAGCATTTTAAATACTTTTTTTTTTCAACCCAGATGGTACTGGCTGAGTGTTTATGGTAGGACTAACACAGTCAGCTATATAGACTTTCACTGCAGCAACAAGACACGCTAACCTTGGGCTATTGAGCTTAACAGCCCTTTTATAGATCGCCATAATGCCCTCCCCATTTGAGGGTGAATAACTCTTTATAGGCTCCCATCATTTGCTCTTTTCATATCTTACGGCATTCCTCACCTTCTTCAACATTATTTCTCTTTGACTTCTCCTTCCTTCCTCTCCTCTACTGTCTGGTCCTTGTGATGAATCTTGTGCCTCTAGGCATTGTGGGATGGGGGGGCTGATTTGGGCCCATTACTGATGGTGGCCCAGCACGTGGGTATGTCCGAATCGGTTCACACACC
>CAFUXE010000999.1:95874-116292 GCA_903364295.1 Serranus cabrilla | reverse complement strand
AAAAAAATAGGATGCTGTGCAAAATCTAAAGAAAAAGCATCAAAATAATTCTCAGATCTCAGTATTAGGGTTGTATGTTATGTTAGTGCATTTTCAACCCACTAAAAGCTGCCAAACATATATTCAGTTTATTTAAAAACAAGGAATGATACATAATAGTCGATATGTTGGTAAACTATCTCACACAAACCAGTCAGTAAGGGTGCTCTGGATTTATAGCACAAGACAAAACCAGAGCATCATTGTAAGACAGAATGCATCACAATATTCATTTTATCTTGTTTTTGTAATCATTGGAAGCTAAAATCGTGATTGAAAGTAACGTTGGATTAATTGTGCAGTCCTAATATTATTGCAGTAATATTTCACAGACGGTGACACTGAATTATAGCCCGTCCCGAGTCCTTCGCCCCTTTAATTAACACTGTAGCCTGTGTCAAGGCAGCTCCATCCACTCTTTGACAGAGGAGTTTCATCATGTTCAGACAGCATTATGTAACTGAAGTGGAGGAGCTGTCTGGGAGTCCACTACACTGTGTTAGCCCTGTTCAGTGGTCAGCAGGCTGTTAGTGCTCCACCTGCCCCACAGTGCCCACAGCCTGGAGAGGCAGCAGCTTGACTCTGGCCGGCCAAGGACACCGCTCCCAGTGATCTGATCACCAGTTGTGCCTTTTCAGGCCTGCAGCCTTGAGGGACAGGTGTGAATGTAGCTCCAACCTTGACACACTCTCAGAAACCAGCCCTGCTGCTCTTCATTTATTTATCACCCCTACTTCTGCCTCTCATCCCCTCCAGGACGGGCTTCATTATTCCTGCCTGCTCTTTTTTCACCCCACCCCTGCATTCTTTTAGAGATGTGAATAAAAGTGACAGCGGGGGCCGCTGAAATGACAGAATCAGCCTGTCTGCAGGGTCACTTGTCACCCTCCCCTCCCCCCTTTGACTTCTCTTGCCCCCACCCCTCAGCTCTTCCTCTCTCTTTCTGCAGCTGCTGCCACACAGCACATAATCCTGACTCTAAAAAACGTTAATCATTTCTCCCCACACAGTAGGATAAGACCACTGCCACGATCAATTGTAAGTCGTTTCATTACTGCCGCGGCGGAAGTGACAACGCTGCAATTTGTGTTATTGTGTTCTCGCAAGCACAGAAAATGATTCCACTTCATAAGACGTGTTGCAGTCGACCCCTGAACGAGCTCTTGTAGTTAGATTATTAGTACAACTTTCAGAAATTGAAAATCTATCACCTTGATGTAAGAGCCGGTTTCGTGCATCAGTAAGGTGATAACTATTGATTGCACCAACGAAACATCTCAAATGTTATAAAATACTTACTGTAAATATTTCACCAGAAACATCTTCGCCTGCTTGTGGCTATTTGCATATTCAGCAGGCAATGGCTGATTCAACCACAGAGAAAAGGGAAAATGTAATCTTTTATCATGGCAGACAGTCAGTCGCAGAATAGTCCTCTGCTTTTTTTAAAGTCTAACTGAGAGAGGCAATCCCACCACAACACGTCTTTCTGTGTGTTTTATCAGAAGCCAAATCAATGCTCACTGCCCACACACACAACTCTCTTTCCATCCTTTTGATTGTGCGACGGCCTCGAAGGCAAAAATAAACTCTTTCAGAACAGGAACAAAAAGCACTTCAAGTGAGAAGCAAACAGTTTGTTTCTTTTTGTTGACGTTAAATGTTTCTCCACTGATGCCTTAATGTGTAAAAGCAACACTCACAGTTCTCCTAGTTCTACTTGTTGAACAGCACGACACCACACTTAGCTCATGATTATCAACAGTGGGAGCAGTTTCTGCTGTTTAGATGAGAAAAATCCTGCAGTAAATTGTAAAAGAAAAGTTTTAGGTGACTCTTGTGCTGCAGCTGGTCTCTGCTGACACTTTCTGGGCAACTGTGGGTTCATGTTTTAGATTAAAATGCTTACACGTGTTCCCCGTTAGGGAATAAAGCTGCGGCTCAAAGATTGTGGAATCCTTAAAGTGGTAAATACATTTTTTTAGATTTATATTGTTGGTGTGAATATTTATTAGTTGGACAGACAACATTAGAAAACCCTGAAGCAACACAGAACACAGGAATTCTTTTGTTTGGGATGGGTCTTTTTAGACATTTTATGAGCAGTTTGATTTGTTCTATAGTTGCAAACTCTGTTTTATACAGATGCAATTATAAATCTCATCACCCACCTCTGTTTCCATTACTCAGATTAACTTTATTGAGTATTGTGACGGGATTGTAAGTCAGAAAAAAAAATGTAGCTACCATCAAAGTCCTCCCATGTCCAAAGTGTATTTAAATATAATGTATATTAAACCTTGCCGGGTGGCGGTCAGTTTGGAGTTTGGAGAAGCAGGCAGGAGTTATGTTCTGCCGTGGAGGGGGCCAGCAGCTTAACATATTTCAGCCATCTAAAAAAATCAATATAAGTGCGTGCTGTATTCAGAACATTTTCACCACTTAACCCTGCCCTCAGACAGGTCTGTTTAAGTTCACACAGGCAGGGACAGAAGCCGTTATCCATGCTCTTTAAATCCACCGGACTCCATTTGCAAAAACAGTAATTTTACCTTGCTGAACACAGGAGTTGCTGGTTTGCTGTGGTGTTCAGTTAGTTTGTGTGATGTGTCCCAAAAAATCTGTACCTAGTCTTGCTCAAGGTCATCAAAGGATTATTGCTCTCATAGACTTCATATTAGAAAAATCATCCGTTCTGATGAAGCTGCTGTCCTGCCTGAGTGTAAATAAGCGGTGCTAATAATGCATCGGCCAACAGGAGGTGCCATATAAACAATCAGGAGCAGCAGCAGTCGTGCTGTGTGTCGCCATGTCAGAGACGGAGAGGCTGATCTATGACTGCTGCGGGGCGGCAGGTCTATTCCTCCGCCAGCTGCACTGTGCCGCGGCTTATCTCCGGCTGTGTCTTCAGCTGATGGATGGCTGGAGCAGGCCGCCGACAGCACGGAGGTGGGAGGGAAGAGAGGGAAGGCGAGGGAGAGGAGAGAGTAGCGGCCCCCCAGTGGTTGAACACAAGCCTACAGACCAAGACACGCTGCCCAACCAAAAACACCACAGGCGGATAAAACCGAACACGCCGCCCTGCATCCCCTGCTGCAGGCTGTAGATTATTTTAAAGTTAGATGAGCAGCTTTAGTTCGGTGGTTCTCGTCTGCAGAGGGAGCTCTGTCTGCTCCACTGAAGATTTAGTGTCAACAGTGCATTTTATTACCCTTATGGTACCGTGCCAGCAATGCTTTTTAGGGTTGTTTAGTAACTAAATAGCAGGCAGGATGGGTGTGTGCTGGAATTTCCTGTCACCTTTTGTGTCAGTACAAGTGCAAGGAAGCGGAGGACGGCACTTTGCCTGCTAGAAGTTAGTTCATTATTTGGTAAATATAGAGACAGGACTTTGTGAAAGCATTTTCTTGGTTTTAGGTTATTTTAGTAGGGTATAGTAGGGTTTCTAATCCTTACACATCTACGTGCATTTTTCTAAACATAGAATGATTGTTGGTGCAAAGAGGATGTGGCTAGTCTGGTGTCTGTCAATGCGGTCTCTCCGTCTCTTCTTCAAGCATGTTGTGATTTCCTCTCTGCAAACCGTAGCCAATCTTTTTACTAACTGATATTTCATAACAGACAGCAGAGTTTTTTTTCTTTTTGGTTTTGGCGAGCAGACTGATTGTCCTCAGCCCTCCGGGTTTATACACTGCAGGCTTTGAAAGGTCAGCTTTTAACAACAAGTCAAGTATAATGACTCCATATTGAGTGAAAGTGGCTTTGTTTGCTGTTGGACGGTTTTGCGTCAGTGTTTTCCCGGGATGACATTTAGCAGGACTTATGTTCCATGTGTGAGCCTGCGCCCTGTTGGTCATCATGATACCATCATTGTGCATATGTCGGCATTATCTTAACCAGTTTTACAACTCCAAACAATCAGCTCTCAAGCAGGAAGTGCGCACACACAACAATGGCCTTTTGAATCATTTTTTCTCGTTCTCCTCCTCCTTTTATATGTCTCCTCTCCAGCCTCACAATAGTGCTCTGTTAGTCTCCGAGGGGAAACTTGGGGCGGGTGAAAAGCGCCAGCTCTCTGGAACACACTCGCAGAGAGAAGCCTGTTGTTTCTGCACAGCGGATGGCCATTTGGTAGCGCTTCCACCCAGCCCCCCCTTCTCCTCCTCGTCTCTCTCTCCTCTCTCTCTCTCTCTGGCTCGCTCGCTCGGGCCCTCTCAGCCCCTCCTCTGCCGCTCTGTTACCTAGCAACGGAGGGCTGGAGCAATCGGAGCAGGGGCAGAGCGATTCAGGGAGCAGATTGGCGGATGATTTATTAGCTGGGCTGGAGAGCAGTGAGCCCAGGCAGCTGAAATGGAGCCTTAAACTGGAGCCGACGTGTGGAGAGGGGAGGAGGGAGCCAGCGAGAGAAAGAAAACGGGAGGGAGGAGGGAGAGGGAGCATGCACACGGCTCTTCTATGGAGACGGACGGACAGACTGTGTAAATAGTACAGTTGGGCAACATAATTAAGGCGACATAATTAGGACAGACGCACAGGCTTCATAGGCAAGTCTAATTTTTATTATTCCCGTCCGCCAATGCGGAGCCAGAAATCTCAATCCAAACTCCTCTCCTGTTCAGTCCTTAGTGGTAAAAAACAAACTCAGTTTGAACAGCAGAATCCCCCTCTGTCTTAAAAATGACCTAAAAAATGTCTTTCTATAGGGACTTAATTCATGCACCTGCAGCTTTGTGATACTTGTGTCATGTCGAGGCACTTTTTCTTCTTCTCTGGTCAAAAATGTCTGCCAGATGAATATTCTAATTGATATCATTCCACAACCTCACTGCTGCTAAATGCATCATTTAGATGAATCCCTACTCTACCCAGCTCTGCTTCAGGATTATTCAAATATTTTTGAATTTCAATAAAATGTCTTTATTGCACAGTAAAATTACATTAAGTTGCAGTCCTGATGGTGCATTCACACACATCAAACATGAATTAAATAATATGAGAAAAAATAAAGCTATGTATTATAGATAAAAAAAGATTATTTTCTATGACCTATAAATGGTAAGATAGCTGGGATATTTCTCATCTGGATATTGCACATAAACATGTAATATGGTTTGTTATAAGCATTTACATTCTATATTCCCGTCTGTATTGGTTTTATATTTGCAATGTCTACAAGTTGACCTATTGCACATATACATATATATGTGTATAAGTAATTATTTACCTATTTTTGTCATCGCCTGTCAAACAGGCCCTGTAATGTTGATCCCCTGAGCCTCTGCAGTGGCGTTCCACTGGTCACATGAAGCTCTGTGGAAGTTTGACTGACAGTCCAAATGGTAATCTGCTCTTAACCCCTCGAGTGGTTGGAGATGGGTGTCGGATGTTGGGGGGAGCGCTTGTGTTGGAGACGGCTCCATCTACTGGCTAATCAACCGCTACACCTTCGGTGTGATTAATGCAAATTAACTGCTGTCTCATGTCACTGATGGGGACGGGCTTTTTGTTCAGCTGTCAGCTCTTTTACATCTTGCTTCTGATGTTTGATTATTTAGTCTGGTTTAACTCAGACCTATACTTTTATATTTAGTTCCTCACAATTACACTGTTGACCTCTACAACTTGAGACTTTTGAGTTTGTTTGCATAATGGAGAAAAATACAGTCATCCACTCCTGTTGTTGAGCTCGGCCTGTCTCTCTCGCCTGTAATTTTCCCTCCTAACAGACAGTTGTGTTTTGCAGCTGGCTGTGTCACTTCTGTAAATTTGGCCTTTGTTCCCCAGCAAAATCTGAGTATGTAAACAATCTGTGGTTACATAACGTACTGTACATGCCATGGAAAATTAACTCCTGACACTCAGCACAGACTCCGTGTCTGGTTTTCCTTCTCACTTGTCTCCATCCTCCATGTCCGAGACCTTTCTCCACACAAATTGTATCAGCCTGCCTCCCCTCTCAGGCTGGCAGCTAGTTGAGTTTGTGCCTCTGTGTGCCCAAAGCTCTGAATGCATTTAAAGGACTGCTGTAGTTTCTGTTTGAATGAAGTCGGCAGTTTCGGTGTAGTTTAAATAACAAACAGTGGTCTGGCTTTTCCTGTGCGGGGGTAGGGACATGAAGCTGCTCTTGCAGTGTTAGAGGATCGACAACAGGCTGAAATGAGCACCGTGGCCAACAGGAGCACGGAGCCCAGGACTCCACTCCGGGTTTTCCAGCCTGCTGCGAACCAGAGGCTCTCTTGCAGAAAGATCACATGTAAAGCCTTCCCCTTTGTAGTGGAAGAGCAGAGAGTGACAAGCTATTTCTTGCTTGTAAAAGAAAAGGAGAAAAAAAAGCTATGTACCGTCAGAGACACTGTGGATTTGTCCCTTAATTTTCCCTTTACCTGTGGTTGGACGTAGAGAATTTTGCCGTGCTCCCTGAGGACTTTTCCCCGCTTTTTGCTGGAGTTACTTGGTGGAAACGGTTGGCTGAGATCACTGAGGGACGGGGCTCGCCTCTGGAAGAAGAAAGTAAATCTGTTGGTTGTCTGCTTCGCTGGTTATGAATGTTTTCAGCCTCCGCTTTTTATGGCTCGCGGTCTGTGGCTCTTAAAGGAGAAGAAATGCATTTAAGGTTGTTCAGATTTCCGGTATTTATTTGTTTCTGATGTTGTTTTTGTGCCCGTTGATGTGAGGTGTTATGTTCACATTGAGTTTTCATGTCAGATTAAACCTGATGTTATGAAGTAGCAATTTGTGTCACCATGCCGTGCATCTCCTCTCACTCATGTAAGGGTGCATTTCTCTGTTGTACATTTTGGCTTGTTTTTTTGATTTTAATAAAATTGCCAAATGAACAGAAAAAAATAGAAACTGTTTCTTGCTTTACAACTCTCAAGTTAAGGTTTTGACTTTAAACTTTTCACCATCAACATGTACACTGTCAAATCTGTTTTTATATCTGATTCTATTTTGTAGCAGTATTTTCTCACCACTTGAAAAGCCCAGCGTCTCTCCCTGCCTCACTTGTCATTTCCTCTCTCGTTTTGCCCTGACATGGCTGTGTTTTCTCCGGAGTTTAAACGGCGACAGAGATTTCTAGATACACATCAAACCTCCCCGACCACAGACAAGAGAAATGAAAACAATGTTTTTTGTCGTGGTGTAAGCCTGTAACTTTGTGCGGTTGCAGTTTAGCTGACTTCACATATACTAACTGGTCTCTTTTCTCTCTCTCTCTCTTCCTCTGTGAAAAATTGAAGAAGCGCTTCATTAAAGGGTTGAGACAGTTCGGCAAAAACTTCTTCAGGATCCGGAAAGAGCTGCTGCCCAACAAAGAAACGGTAAGACCATTTCAATCTTTCTGTGCTGTTTAACTTTTTCAGTGTGTGTGCCATTTGTTTTACTGAAACATATAAAATGAGCTACATGTGGTTTGCCCGTAACTAACAGAAAGTGTGAGCAGTAAAACATTTTTAGTGTGATATTTCGAGCAAACCAGAGGCCTTATTGATAAGAAGTAAGTGCTGCCTGCCAACAACTGTGCTGCAGTATTGTCAGATCTCCCTTCAGGCTTTGTGAAAAAAAGAAACATCTTGTTATACCTGAGAAGAAAAAAAGGCCAAATGTACTTTACAGACGACCAGAGAAACCTTACAAGTGACACGCTGAACATTAATTAGCACTCTCTGTTAGCAAGTAGTAAACAAGTTGTGCAGATGTGCTGTGAGCCACAGTGTTTATAGCAGATCTCAGGTCTGAAGAGCAGCCTGCTTCATCTCATGTTTGTGCTAAAGTGTTACAGCAGCACTCGAGATTTTTTTGTTTTGTACATTTTCACCAACTTTCAGAGGAGTTGGCTCTAAAGTGCAGCATAATGGATTCGGCGAGGATTAAAAAGCAGCTAGCGATGGGAGCCTTTTAGGTGAACAACAAACACGAAATCAGGAATAGTTGTGCTTTTAAAGGGAACATTTTTATTTAGTGTGTCAAAGTGGCAAATTGGAGTTGAATTACTGAGACAGAGGACACATTTGTTTCTTTTAAAGGCCCAGCCAGTTATCTTTGATCATATAAAATGGATGCATATGGATGCAGAAAATCAGTATTCAGTATTTTTTATTTAACACCTTAATATTGATATTGAAAGGTTGGATATTGTTGCTCACACAACATATTTACACAACAATATTATTAATAAATATTCATCACTAATGTGGATATAATAATTAAGTGGGTAAAGGCAAATAATAGCTCAAGCAGGCTGGTACTGTAAGTTAAAATAATGATATGACTTTTCTGAGAAGCCCCCTTTAAAGCCAAGGAGGACAATCAATATAATATCAACATACGGCCCAGCCGAAGGTATATTTACATTATGAGTTTAAGTCTTTTATGGGGGTTTTTTTTAGCTGAAAATACAGACTCCATCATGTTCTTACAACAAACTTTCAACTGATCAGAAAATATGAATAACTTTTTGTTGCCATCAATGTGAGTCACTGTAGTGAGAGACTTAAAAGTGAAAGTCGGTTAATGAATTATAATATAATTATAATTATTGTGTTTACACTATCTTCAGGATTCAATTATAAAGCACGTTGTTCTTGCATTATTGTTTCTTGTTAGTTTTAAGATCATCAGCAAAAAATGTGGTTTGAGGAAACAAAGTGATTTGATATTTGTTTCGCTTTGAGGAACTGTAATTGTGTTGTTTATGTACACTGGTGGAAGCATGTCAGAGTTTCCTCCTCTGTGTGAGTGTGCGCACTCGTCAATGTGTTAATCATTACTGAACAACTGTGTGACTTGTTTCACGATACAAATGGGTCAAATCTATGACTAACAATGATAAACAACAGCTAAGCTCATTAAATGTGATGTTGAAAACAAAACACAGCAACCACACAAACTCTCGGTTGTAAGTATTTAAGATGACTAACAGCATTTTACTCCTTTAAACCTGCACAAGGAAAACTATAAGAGCTTGAAAGGTGCTTGATTTTTATCTCAACTGGCAACAAAGGGAACATGCAGTGCATGTGCATGTTGCTTCAAAGTCCTCCACACCTTTGACTTAGCTGTTAAATTATTCTCCGATATGCATTTTGATTCACAAAGCAGTGCAGACCTTGCTGTTTCTGTGAGGCTGCTCCTGCTGGAAGTGTGCCGATGCAGTGCTGACACAGACATCAAAGGAAAATCAAAGGTGTTTGTCATACTTGCCACTTCATTTCCTTGTCTGCAGTGAGCCCTGCTTCGCAGACACCCCCCCTACATATCATGTAATATTTTTTACTCAAGAACTCTTTAGTGTCACCTCCTTTGTGCTGCATTTTTTATTCCTCAAAACCAATTTGAACCTCTTGAATAAGAAATTAAAGTGTATGAACACAGTTTCCTCACAGAGGTTTCTTCAATTATTTTTACTGGTTTTGAAATATACGACTAGTCCAGTTGATTGGCTATAAAGGAGGTATTAATGTAATTCAACCTGGAGGGGGAGTCTACTTGGCAGGAGAGGTAATAGACCTCCTCCAGGATCTAGGCCTGCCACCACAGAGCAGAGAGAGATTAATTTTCCCCCTACAAATGGAAAATAAACTGCCCTTTAAACATATGAAAAGAGGAGAAAACGACTGGGAGAGCACAGGGAGGGTAGCAGCGACCGGAGGAGAAGGGGTAAGGTGGGGAGTCTGCTCAATATAGACACTGAAAAGCTTGTGTTGTCGCGCAGGAAAATATAAACTCTTTGCTTATGGTTGAACTTGCTTTTGTGCTGTAAGACGGATCTGAGCGAGTGTCAGTCAATACCCCGAGGACAGCTCCATTTATTTTCTACCTGCTCATTCCTAAATCCTATCTGTGGAACATGAGCGCAACAAGATATTTTAGTTCCTGGGAAGCGACACAGATTTTCCCATTATCTGCAGTCACACAGGCGCATATTTCTGTCACCCCGCTTGCATGCAAAAAGAAGCATGTTGCAGAAATGAGGGTGTTCCTGCCCTCGATCCTGGCCGGGCCACTGTTGTTGAGCAGAGTGCGGAGTATGAAGCCCTCGGGCTGATATCCAGAGGTCCAGTACAGTGTGTCTGCCCCTCGCTGTTCCTCCCGCTAGCCCCTATTAGCTACGCTGCCCCTGAAGTGCCAGCGCGGCTCAAACACCCAGTGCCAAGGGTAAGCACCCAGCGCTGTGTAAACACACCAGGCCTGACTAGCACTCAGGAATGCTTTATATAAAGTCACATAAAGGCCCAGAGGGGGAACTTGTGGGTGTGTCGTCTGACCGTCTGCAACCAGCTCTGCTGCCACCATTTCCTGCACTCCAGAGAGGACGTCATGGAACGGGAGGCTGGTGCTCCCACAGTCTAAACAACTAAATATGCTGAAATAGCAGATCAACAGATAACTCTGCTCCTGATATATTCCCTGGAGGGGTTTCATGAAATGTAGTTTTAAAGGATATAATCAACACACAGTGTTTGCGAAACTCATTTGGATCAGCTGCAGATCTGTTTGCTCTGCTGCCAAACAGAGAAATTGACAGTTGAATATTAGATAAAATTAGAACGTTTCGGCTTATTTCTATTCAGACTGACCCCAAAGTATTTGTTGGTGGAAAAAGGTACTGCAGTTAACTTTAAAATTACATTTTTTAAAGATATTTATCTGCAAATAAAAACATGTTAAAATAGCTAGAACGGTACTATTTAAGGGACAAAGCTATTTGCAATGTCGCAAAATACTGGATTTGATAATAATAGTTATATTTTTTAAAAATCATATCATGTTAATAGGTAAGATTTCGTCTATTTCCCTCCACTTGTATTTTTAGTGTATTTAACTAACAAAAACAAAGCTTACAAACAAACAAAAAAAAATGTAAAGACTAATTTGACTGATTTTTCCCCCAGATTTGATAAAGATAATCGCAATAATATCAGTGTCATGAAATTTTCTGGCCATGATAATCGTCTATCTGGAGTTATGACTGTCCTTTTTCGAGTAAAAAATAACTGTAAAAAAAATCAGTTTACGTCTAAAACTGAATCCAGCACAGCTCGTGTTTGGATTAAATGTAATTTATTTATTTTACAGTCGTATATCAGTGTATTATGTATTTATAGATCATAAAACTGCATCACAATAGAACATGAAGCAACTATAATCTAATAAACTAGATGAAGCAATGGGAAACAATTTACAAGCACAGAACAAAAAGCAGGGTGTGTATGTGTGAGTGTTTATCAGCTCTGCTCTCCCTCGAGGCTCCATTCCTGCATCCTGTTGTTTATTCTCTCATGGCTGCTCCACTTTTACTACACGTTTAAATATTAAAGTTCATACAGTGTATCAGCACAGAATTAACATCAGCACCAACGTAATTGCATTTTAGTCATTTCTTGTTATATTGTGAAGAAATTAGCTTTAAAATAAATCAACAAGTTTATTCATATTAATCTTTATGGCGATAAAACAGCATTTTAATAATTATGCAGCCAGCCGGTGTGTGCTAACAAAAACATCAGCTGCAGATCTTGTAAACTTCCAGGACAGGAGGGAAAAAGGATAAAACATTAAACTGATTCATAGAGACATTTTACGCTGCTGGTTCCTGCTTTGTTTTGGCACGGAGGCGGAAAACACAGAAAAGGTGCAGTGTGTTGGAAAAGCTAACAAAGGTGAAACCACGGTGTGTTTTTAGTTCGGGTTTACGTCACAAGTTAAACAAGTCTCCTCAGATGGCAAACAGTTTTATTCCAACAGCTGGACAGGTAGTAGCCCTCATTAAAAATGTAAGTTCAGCCTTGACGGGACAAAAGTCTCAGTGGCTGTAGAGGATGTTTGTAATTGTAAGGACTGTGGGCATATGGCTGGCCTGAGCAGTGTGTCTGATTTTTAAAACACTACTTGTGTCGACGCTCGGATCAGCCAGGAGGAGATGTGCCGAGCGGCTCTTGCAGCATCTTGTTCTCTGGGAGGAAAGGGAGCCCTCTGCCCCCCCAGGCCCTGTCATTTACAGGATGGCCAACAGGAGAACAGAGCTCTCAACACAACCTCACAGCAGATGTTTGCCCTGGTACAATCTGTACAAACGTCAAATTGAATTCATTGCCATGTCCTTAGCTCAGCAGCCAGAACCTTGGGGATGACTGTGATTATAAATACTTTGGTTCAAACACTAATTAAACCAGCTACAAACTACAGGGGCCTGGTCCAGTTGGCAGCAGCTGTCAGTGGTGAGACAGAACAGCTTTGGTGTTTGGTAAATGATATAACTTGTTTAGGCAGTGAAATCGCTGTCGGCTGACGGAAGCTCAACCAGCACGTATTGATGTTCTTTTAGCAGACCACAGGCAATTTAGTGCGGCAGAGTGCGGGCAAAATCTTTTTTCAGGCCTAATAGATGGAGCACGGCAAGCCGGAGCTCCCTGTGTAATTGAGTTCTTTGGTAAGCTCCATGTTGTGGTTTTTGGGGACTAGCTTATCAGCAGAACACGCAGGATCGACCCTCCAGCGAAAAAAGGCACTGTTGCCATCCAATCTGCTTTCATTGGCAAAAGCGCTTACAGCAGGAAAAACACGAGTGCTGATTCTTCAGCATGTGCATCCCTGACCTGTGAAAGCAGAGCTTATTCAGTCATTCTCCAGCAGAAAGGCGCCGCGCAGCAGGGAACGGCTGTCTATTTAACCGCCTTTCACATGCACTCTGCTCCACCAGCCAAGGTCCTTTCACTGTTCAGTCGCCAAAAAAAGGACTGAGAAAATCATTTTTATTTTACCTGGTACCTCGTCATTTTTCTGGGACGTTTTATCTGCATATTTGGTGACAGGTTGCTTCTAAACTGAAGTAATGGAGCCTCATTTTATGTCGTCCTGTGAAGATTACATTAATTAAAAATGAACAGGAATGCTGTCACAAGACTCAAGATAAACAAACACACTTATTCACTCGGCTCATGTCAAACAGCTCTGCAGGCATCACAAACACACTTCTGACCCGCTTAACCACAAGAGCGTTTATAAAGTCCCCCCCTACACTTCCAGTCAGCGCTAGCATGATAGAAAAGTCAAGCATCACTCACTGAAACGATACACTGTACAACCTGTCATGGGCAATGAAGAATACCGAGTCCAGGGGTCGAGCACATACATAATTAAGCCCTGGTTTGATTTAGATCACAGAAATATGTCCCCCTTCACCTCACTGAAATGAATCAGGAGGCAGGCGTCCCTCCTCCTCCTCCTCCTCCTCCTGCAGACTGGAGGGAGCAGGAGGAGCACAGGTTCATGCTGCACTAATGGATGTTTACACAACTCACTATCAGCCATCACATGCTCCCTGCGCGCTGTGGCTAAACGGCCACACGTTTACTGCAGAGATTTTTATTTACAGAGAGTGTTTTTTCAAAGTAAGGGTTGTGGTTGGATTCAATGTCGATTGTCCATTGTTATCCTCTGCTGGCTCTTTATTCCTCCCTCTCGGCTCTCCTCCACACTCGGCCCTCCCCCTCCTCGGCTCTCCCCTGCTCTCTCCTCCTTCCCCTGCTCTTGCCAGTAACGGCCTTAACCGTTTGGCTTCATGTCAAAGCAGGGGCCTTTTGTGGCTCTGTCACAAATCTGCCAGGAAAAACAGAAACCATCTGTTCAGGCCTGGGCCTGAGAGGGGATGAGGGTGTAAATACACAAGTTTAGCCCTCACCCTCAGCCCTGCCCGCGCTCACAGGACCACCGAGCCCAGCGGAGGATCCTGCACTCCCACTCAGCCTCGACCTGCACTCCCACCCGCAATTAAACTGTAGTCTGCAGAGGTTTCATGGTTAACCGTATTCACTTTAAATCTCACAAACAGGAACACGAGATGTTTTACAGCACAGTGACTGAGTACAAAACCTGTTGACTTGTGTTACATAAAAAGTGCACTTGCCATTAAAAACCCTCTGAACCCCAAGCAGTTTCAGGGCTTTCAGTTTTTTTGTTCCTGTAGCATTTCACTCACTGTGGCCTCGTCCTGCACCTCTATAGAAACAGAACAATCATGACTAGGAGGGAGAACTCAAAGATGTCTTTTGTGCGCTATAACACAGTTATAAAATAGAAAATTGCAAGTTAAATTTCTTGAAAAATAAAATGGAATCTATATATTAAAAGTGTCCACACGGTGAAACTTAAGTTTCACCGAATTTTTTGTCACTGTTTATTGGCTTCACAGTTGCGCAGAATTTCCTGTTTTTAACAGGATCTGTTTAGCCCAGATTTTGATTAAATATCACTGTGGAAGAGTTTATCACACATGATTTCTTCAAGGTCCATTAGAAATGTGAAAAACTGACAACAATTTCTGTTTATACAGTTTCTGCCCATGATAAAAAAAATTGTATTTATTATTTTCGGAAAACATGCCTTTCAAACCCACTGCTGTGTTTTGGGGTTCAGAGGCTTAATACGATCTAATTTTGTTTGATTGATGGGTTTATAATACTAGGTTATATATATATATATTTTTATATATATATATATATAGTGTATAACAGTGCCAGCACCAGCTTGTATATTCATATTTTGCTGCTTTTACAGATTATTTTTAAATGAATACATTTTATGGTAATTACAATAAGTAGAACAAGGGTACACATCTTTAAATAACTTGTTTCTCAGTTATGTTTGAGTGTCAAGAAAATGTTGCAGTACTTAATCTTGAACTCCACATCCATTTCACACACACACACCCTCGTATGTAGACGACCATTTTAAGTGGCAATAACCGGGATGGAAGCCCTGAGTGTCGTGATAGGAGGGTAAGCCCTTTCCTTGTCGGATAATCCACTGGCCAGAAAGCTCCTGCAGATGGAAGCAGTCTAAAAGGCCTTATAATACTGAGCTTATGTTGTCACTATCTCATGTACTGCGGAGCGGCAGCACACTCTGTACCGCTCTGCAGTGATTTAGTGGACTGGAGGAAAATTATGGTGCGGAGGCCGGGGCCAATCTCCATTTCTATTTTAAGTATTTCCATGAATTTTTAGTGGATACCGGTGTACTGTTTTAGATGCAGGTTCAGGGAATGGTTCCTGTTTTATGGAGAAATGGCAACTCCACTCGGAAGCCTCACTAAGTTCATACAAAGTTGTTGGCTAAAGACCCAGTCATGGGGAAGAAACAGAAGGTAATGAAAGTTAAAGTGTTGCTGTGAGCATATGGTAGCACGACAAAGTGACTTTGATAGAGAAAAGTACACAGCCACAGTGAGGGACCGGACGCCTGAGAGTTCAGGGAGAACAAATGTGATGTGAAGTTAATCTGTCAATCATTGACACCAATTTACAGCTTAGTCCCCCTTCAACCAAATGCCATGGTCATGTTTAACTGCACTTTGCTCAAAAAATTGTTTTTGCTGTGGAGGCCCAGAACACATTTCTTTTCAACCAGCAAAAACATTTCAATTCAATAAATTCACTGAAATTTGACAAAGCTTCTCCTTTTGTTTCTCCACGGACATCCGGCTGCACCAGCTCATCGGTGCACCTGTTAATTCCCATTCAAAAGCCCAAGTTAATGTTTTCATTAGCCCCTGCCTAATGTAATGGTACTTGACACAGTGTAAGTGATGGAGAGGCAGGGTGACCTTTCCCTGTGTCTGCCAAGCTGTTGTTGAGGCCGTGTAGTTGTCAGCCTGCAGAGAGGCACTGCTGAGAACAGTCATTAAGCACAGAGCAAAGCCAGCGCTCGGCACCACTCGACACTTTTGATCTGCACATTTCAATTAGATTTCACATCAGGACGCCTGCCTTCCCTCAGTTAGCACCTGCGCCCTGCCTTCCCGACTGGCCAGTGAGGCTGCAGAGGGAGGCGCACAGGAAACGAGCAGAAAGTTCTGTTACCAGCCCGAAATAGATTCACAAGCACATGGCAACATAATGGAGCTTTTTCTGCTGATATAACCATCAGTAGCTGCTCTGTTCCTGGCACAGACCAAAACATGTTTGAAGATCTGTAAACTAGGGCTGGGCGAGTCACTGGGTTTTATTTCCTAATATGATTTTGGCTTTCAACAATTATTAAAACAAGATAATCGAGATTCAGCAAATACTTTTCCTCATTGTTTGAAAATGATGCTCACATTTTGTCTTGAGTTATAAATCCAGCACGCACTTTCACTTAAAGAGGTGAACGTAGGCCCATCTTTTACTGGTTTACTGGAAGAATTGACTTCATTATTTTCCTGTTATTTGTTGAAATGTATGTATATTATTAATTTTATTGATGCTTCTAGTTTTACATTTATTCATATTTCAGTTAGAATAGATTAAAAATCCCTTTTTTAAGTTCAATAAATGCATATTTTTTGTAAGTCAGTTAGTAATCATTTTAATTAACTGTGATCTCACAGTTAATTAGTCTTCTGCTATAATCGAGCAGTTTAACTGTTAATATTCCCCAAGTGGTAGTTTCATCTTTGCTCTTCATTCAACTGTTTTTTGTGTTTTTAAAAAGTCCTACTGGTTTGACTCTGCTGATTTTCTACATGTGGAATCGTTCGCAGTCCTGAGGTCTAACAAACCCCGGCACAAGCTGAGGGCTGTGGGACCGTTTTTACTCCGGAGCGCTGCCGTAACACGGCGCAGCACCTTAATTTACCCTGAAATTTGAGAAGGTTTCATTGAGCTCAGACACCCTCGGTAAATGTTCCCAGCACTGCATGGCCTGATAAGATGGAGTCCTACAGCCACTGGTAGATATGAATTTCCCCTAAGAGCCACATGAAGGGAGAGCTTATTAAACAAGCCTAATCCCACTGAGTGGAGCTTTTTCTGCCAATCAAAGCAGTGATTGAGAAAGACTTTACTTGTTCCTTAATGTCAGATACTCACACGACTTGTTGAGGCGATAAAGGAGCAAACACTGGCCAATCCCTGACCTCTGTTCTCTCTCAGCAAACAACTAGAAACCAACTCGCCTCAAGTAGTTTTCTATTTCACGAGATAAGGAATTAAAGCTGCAGTTACCTTAATGTTTCCATTAATACCAGCCGATTATACGCTGCAATAGCTGGCTTTGTTACAATGTTATTTTCTCATCGTATCCTGTCCTGCCATTGTTTGTTTTCAAACATTTTGATAGAAGATGTTAAGCTGTTGCTGAAAGCTGTTAATGCATTTTAGAGAGCAATGCACCAACTAATTTATGTCAAGTTTCTCGGCTGAAGCGGAGAAAGGAAAACAATCGATAGCCATTAAACCCTGGGAGCTTTGTTGAACAGCAGTTTAACAGACCTCAGACAGTAGATGGGTGCCCTCTGGGCTGCAAAGATTACAGGTGACTGAGTGCTCGCCCAACAATCACACCACACCTTCATGAATTTGTTATAGAGGATCACTAACAAGTGAGAGTTCACTGTGAGGGAGAAAAGGGCAAAGCCCCACAGGAAACTACATAATTGTTCCTGACTCCTGTCGCCAATTTTCAAGGCTTGTGTATTATGAGTGTGGCCGGAAAGCGGCAGTTAATATGCACAGGCTGCCTCAGCAAAGTGCTTTCTGATCCATGATTGCATGTGTTAATGTTTCAGTTGGGTATTGATTTCCTGGCGGCCTTTTGTACACTGGATTTATCCGCCTCGCTCGCTGGCAAGCGCGCCCCTCCGAATGTTTGATTAAAGTTCAATTGACTCTTCCAGTGAAGGGGCGAGGAGCCATTTCACTCCCTATTTGTAGCGCCAAAGCTCTGCCTGACATGTTCTTTTGTTCCCATTCAAGCTCCTGCCACCCAGGCAGCCACCAATGCACTGATCCTAATATCCCTGCATTCAGTGAGCCTCCTCGCCTAATCCTGGGACAGACAGGGCCACAGCATAAACATGCCCGGCCAGCTTCAAATCCTGGCATGGACTCGCCCACTCCATGGCCTTTCACTGTGATATACTGCACTGACTGCTAATGTGTATTTTCCACATATTTTATTCAACCTAACTGCAGATATTTCTCACCGACTATTTCCAATTTTTTCCACAACCTGAACAAATAGACCTTTAATTTATTCTTAATTCACTCTGCTCCTGCTGACGCCTCCTCCTCAGTGTTCCTCCTGTTTGTCTTCTCATGATATATTTGCCCGTTTTAACTGAATTCTTTTTGTGTTGTGTTTCAGGGAGAGCTTATTACCTTCTACTACTATTGGAAGAAGACCCCAGAGGCAGCCAGTTGTCGAGCCCACCGCAGACACCGCCGCCAGCCCGTCTTCCGCCGCATCAAAACGCGAACAGCTTCAACTCCTGTCAACACTCCCTCACGCCCCCCCTCCAGCGAGTTCTGTACGTATATTTGACCCTTTCAATAACAGCCGGAGAGGAAAGACGGAGACCTGATATATTCTGGTGTGGGAGCGATGTATGTGAAGTGTTGTTCCTGCTCTCTCTTGCAGTGGACCTCAGCTCAGCCAGTGAAGATGACTTTGACAGTGAAGACAGCGAACAGGAGCTGAAGGGCTACGCCTGCCGCCACTGTTTCACTACCAGTAAGACACTCCGTTCCACATTTACAGACACTCGTACCGACTGGCTCGGTTATTCCTGTCTTGATTGGGATCAGTGTGAACCTGCACTACAGCGCTCTGTGACAGATGGGCATCAGAAGATGTCAGGACTAATTTGATCAAATCAGACATGAGCCCACAGCTCATTCACTCTCTCCTCCTCATTATCTTTTCCCTCTTTCACACAGCTGGCTCCCATCTGATCACACTGCCATCACAACTAGGGCGGCTAATAACTTTAGCCTTACAGCGTTAACCCATATAAGTACATGACTGTAAATAAAAATACAGGCGGTATACATTATTGTTGAAAAACTGTTGACCTCATTAGATGTTAAACTACAAAGTTACTTAATGCCATAGTCTATATTCAACAATATAAATGCAGTTCTGAGATCATTTCTGTGTGTTGTGTGTACTTCTCGCTGCTTGTGAGAGTGTGTTATTTCACAACTGTAAATGGCTTTCCTCAGCCTCCAAGGACTGGCACCACGGGGGCCGGGAGAACATCTTGCTGTGCACAGACTGCCGCATTCACTTCAAGAAGTACGGTGAGCTGCCCCCCATCGAGAAGCCCGTGGACCCGCCGCCATTTATGTTCAAACCTGTCAAAGAGGAAGAGGATGGACTCAGCGGGAAGCATAGCATGAGGACCCGACGGAACCGAGGCTCGGTGCGCACACACTCATCTATCCCTCTATTTTCACCTTCAGGAGCCGTAGCCTCAGTTATCCCTGGAGCCAGGCCACAAAGCAATAAGTTATCATCTCTAGACAACATAGACACATCATGGACAGCTTTGATATGCATTGTTTCTTAGATCTGGTTTTATAAAGATGATATCAATTTCTTATGCCCAACTTATATAGAGGCCTAAAATCACTCATGAACTTATGTTTGCGCTCTCTGTTGTGACCAGATGTCAACGCTACGTAGTGGTCGTAAGAAGCAGACAGCCAGTCCTGATGGCAGAGCCTCGCCTACCAACGAGGATTTGCGCTCCAGTGGACGTACCTCTCCCAGCGCAGCAAGTACTGACAGCACTGACAGCAAGACAGACTCCATGAAGAAGCCAAGCAAGGTAAACACGCCATAGACTGCTTCACACTTTGTTTTTCTTTATGCTTTTTCTGTATTTTTCAATCGTCGTATCTCTGTGAATGTGCCCTAATTGTTCTGCTACTTTGGCTCCACAGAAGATTAAAGAGGAGGCTCCTTCACCTATGAAGAGTGCCAAACGGCAGCGAGAGAAGGGAGCCTCAGACACAGAGGAGCCCGAGAGGGCCAGCGCCAAAAAGTCCAAGACACAAGTGAGTCCCTCGTCTTTGTTCTGCTGTTCACATGTGTTTCTATGGAATGCACGGACTCGTGTTGTGATACTCATCTTTCTCTCCTCTGTCCCTCAGGAGCTGAGTCGGCCGGACTCACCCTCAGAATGCGAGGGGGAAGGGGAGGGAGAGGGCGAAGGCGAGAGCTCTGATGGGCGCAGCATCAACGAGGAGCTCAGTAGCGATCCTAAAGACATTGACCAGGACAACCGCAGCTCCTCCCCGAGCATCCCCAGCCCCCGAGACAATGAGAGCGACTCGGACTCGTCTGCTCAGCAGCAGCAGCTCCTGCAGAGCCAGCACCCTCCAGTCATCCAGTGTCAGCCAGGCACCTCAGCCGCCTCCTCAGCACCGCCTCCGCCTACAACCTCAGCCCCATCACTGCCCCCGCAGGTGTCCCCCACAGCGGCCTCCACCTCTCTACCTCCCCAGCCTCTGCCCCAGGCAAGCCCGATGTCTCTCATCCAGTCAGGAGCGTCCCTCCACCCTCAAAGGCTTCCTTCTCCACATTCACCTTTGACTCAGGCTCCGCCCCCCG
>CAFUXE010000999.1:72567-95537 GCA_903364295.1 Serranus cabrilla | reverse complement strand
GCAGCTTCAGCCTCCCCCGGCCCAGCCTCCAGTCCTCACTCAGTCCCAGAGCCTCCCACCATCAGCCAGCCACCAGCCTCCTCCAGCTCCTCCTCTGCCGCCCTCCGCAGCAGCCTCACACCCCAACGGGCCACCACAGCCGCCGTTCTCGTCTCATCCTTTCAATACAGTTCTACCTCCAACCGGCCCTCCCCCATCCTCATCAAACTCTATGCCTGGCATACAGCCTCCATCCTCCTCCGCTCCACCCTCCTCCATCTCCATGCCGCTGCCTGCCTCCGTCACTTGTGCCGGCCCGGGCCCGGTACTCCCACCTGTACACATCAAAGAAGAGCCTTTGGACGAGACAGAGGAGCCGGAGAGCCCGCCACCCCCACAGAGAAGCCCGTCGCCAGAGCCTACCATCGTCAACACGCCCAGCCATGCCAGCCAGTCAGCACGGTACGTCTGCAGTCGCTGATTTCTACCCAAAAACACTATCTGTAAAATAGGAACACACACCTGCACAAGCTGTTATTTATCAGTAGTCTGTTGAGCTGCTTACTGTCTTGTCTGGGGATGCTGATTAGCTCTCAAACACATCCAACAACAAAGAGACTCTGCCTTCAGATTTTAAGGCTTTGATGTAAGCAACAAATCGAATGTCCTCAGCAAAACAGGAATCCAAGGCCACAATTAGCCCTTAGCTCTGAGGGGCTGATGGCGAGGAATTATCGGGGATGGAGAGCAGGGAGATTAATTACAGTGAGATGCAAGTGAACTGAGGCATCTGAATATGAGTATCTGTAGTTGCCTTGTGCTTAAGTGGCTCTCAGACTGCCAATGAATAGCAATGAGGGTTTTAATACTTACTCAACATAGCAGCAAAAAGTGAATGCCAGGGGAGTTCGTTTCCTTTTGAATAATGGACCAGTGTAAGCTAATACAAGCTGTCTTTTCTTCTAATGGGACATTATCCTGCCATTCAGCATGCAGAATTAAACATGAATATCTCTCTAGACTATTTTGTTTCGTTTGTAATAAGTATAAATTCATGAACCGGAACATCCTTCTGTTTTTCTGAGTAAATATTGAATGTTTTATTTTGACCACAGGTTCTACAAGCACCTGGACCGGGGTTACAACTCGTGTGCTAGGACAGATTACTACTTCACTCCTCTGGCGTCATCCAAACTGGCCAAGAAGCGAGAGGAAGCTCTGGAGAAAGCCAAGAGGGAAGCAGAGCAGAAAGTACGGGAAGAGAAGGAGAGAGAGAGGGAGAGGGAAAAAGAGCGAGAAAGAGAGCGGGAACGAGAAAAGGAAGCCGAGCGAGCTGCGGTGAGAGGTTTTGTTTGTCTCTCTTTACTTTGCCAGTGGTTAATTTTTTTTTCTTTTAAACTGTACTGAACCTGGCGTTTGTCTCCTCACAGAAAGCCTCCAGTTCCTCTCATGAGGGCAGAATGGGTGAACCTCAGATGGCTGGCCCTGCCCACATGCGTGCGCCCTATGACGGCCCCCCCACCACGATCGCAGCTGTGCCTCCGTACATCGGCCCCGACACTCCTGCCCTGCGCACCCTCAGCGAGTACGCCCGGCCCCACGTCATGTCCCCCACCAATCGAAACCACCCCTTCTTCGTGTCCCTCAACCCCGCGGACCCTCTGCTGGCTTATCACATGCCCAGCTTGTACAACGCTGACCCAGCCATGCGGGAGCGCGAGCTACGAGAGCGGGAGATGCGTGAGAGGGAGATTCGTGAGAGGGAGCTGAGGGAAAGGATGAAACCCGGTTTCGAGGTTAAGCCTCCAGAGATGGACACACTCCACCCCTCCACTAACCCCATGGAGCACTTTGCCCGGCACGGGGCCATCACGTTGCCCCCCATGGCCGGCCCTCACCCTTTCGCCTCCTTCCATCCGGGCCTGAATCCATTAGAGCGCGAGCGGCTGGCCCTCGCTGGGCCCCAGCTGCGACCAGAAATGAGCTACCCAGAGAGGTTGGCTGCAGAGAGACTCCATGCTGAGAGGATGGCCACAGTGGCCAACGACCCCATCGCCCGTCTACAGATGTTCAACGTCACGCCACACCACCACCAGCACTCGCATATTCACTCACACCTCCACCTGCACCAGCAAGATCCTCTTCACCAAGGTAACAGAAAGCCCTGTATACATGCATGCTCACATACTACAACTGTATAATATATTACATTACATTCACATATATATATATATTCGAATGATAAGAAATTGGAGCGGTTGCAGTCAAAACATTTTCAATTTTTGGGAAAACGACATGCTGTTAACTGCTCATTAAGGTTAAGGTTGCAAATTGGCATGTAATGTTAAAATTTTGATTTTTTTGTATTTTCTGTTATGATGGAAGCCATTTTATCGGAATAGTTTCTGGATATAATGGAAATATCTCCATCAGAATGAAATTCTCAGTTTTAAATATATTCTTGTTTCCTATTAGCGCATTAAACATGTTGCTAAAATTACATTGCAAACAATGAATGAAAGTTAAACATGTCACTATTACAGACACATTCAGCCTGTTAGATATATTGTTTATATCATTATATATTATGTTATATTTATATATATATATGTTTTGTTTAGTTATATATTTGTAAAATTGATGTATGCCTATTTTAGCTTCATTTTCTGTGTTTTATTGTGTGATATTGATGTTATTGTGTTATATTTTTATTTGTATTATCAGCACAAAGAGCTTGATTTAGGAAATAAATAAATACATAGAAAACAGATTGTAGAATAGAAACAATACAGAGCAGAAATGATTGGGAAAAAACACAATTTAAAGGAAATAAGAGAAAAGTATGTTTTGAAAGGGAATTAAAGAGGTTGATTGACTCAGCTGACCTGATTTGTCCGAAATATAAATATATAAAAGAAAAAATATTAGAGAACCAACAATAGAGCCTTGAGGCACTCCACAGATTCATAATTACTTATTTTAGATACAAATACAATACATGATGAATACAGGATACAAATTGTTGTTTAAACTTTTTTTAATAAAACATCATGAAGTCCACTTTTGAGAGTACACATTATAATGTAACAATTAACAGTATACCAGACTGTGGATTAAAATAAATCAGATGGTTGGTCATATCTTTGATTGGAGGCAGTAGAAATATACCAGTTGAAACAAAGCCAAAGCCGTGGTTCAATGTTAGAGAAGTTTCTTTGAGTTTCTTTCTTTTCTTTTTTTTTTTGAATAACTGAAAGTAGAGGACAGTGTCAGCAGGAATCAGTTTCACCTGATTACTTATGAGCAAGTTAAATAATGTACAATAAGGAATTTACATATCAATGAAAATGAAGTTTAGAAGAGGTAAATATGAATAGAGTATCTTGTGCTGTTATTTGAACCAAGTTGTCTGTAAATACAATTATGAATGTAATATATAATGCTTCTCTCATAACAGTGAAGAGTGAAAAAACGGGACTCCATTTCTAAAATTTTAACCATGCGATCTGGAACTTCACCTCATGTTTTATAGTCTATGCAGTAATGTACAGCATGGACACATGAGATTGGATTAAAGCATATTGTAACCTCATTACATTTCTGATAGAGCCAGCAGATGCTCTACAGTGGATAAATATAGTGTCCCTGCACTCTTTTGGTCAACCTTGAGAGGAGTAACATTATATTAAGCTGTGTATCACTATTGCCTGTCGCATGCACTGTTTGTGATACACTAATGTGAAATGAGTGTACCCTGAACCTCAGACTCTGACACCCAGAAGGTGGTGGTGAATGTCTTGTGTGTCCTCCAGGCTCGGGGGGCCACCCCCTGGCAGTAGATCCTCTGTCAGCAGGACCACACCTGGCTCGATTCCCCTACCCGCCCGGCGCCATCCCCAACCCTCTCCTCGGCCAGCCGCCGCATGAACACGAGATGCTGCGCCACCCAGTCTTCGGTAGGCCCTCTGCCAGAATCATCTCTCATTAACGGCAATATCACATCCAATCTATCGGTCCGAGCTCTGCCAGATTGCCTGATCAAATCTTTTGTTTGTGTCTCTTCCAGGTACTCCGTACCCCCGGGACCTACCAGGAGGTCTGCCTCCGCCCATGTCTGCAGCCCACCAGCTGCAGGCCATGCATGCCCAGTCCGCTGAGCTCCAGAGGCTAGCCATGGAGCAGCAGTGGCTCCACGGACACCATCATATGCACGGGGGACCACTGCCTGGCCAGGAGGACTACTACAGGTAGTATTAGACCTAGAAACATAATAGGGGGCATATTATGTTAATTTACAGGTTCAAACTAATATTCTGGGCTTCTGCTACAATATGTTAACATGCTTTAATGCTCAAAAAACAGTATTAATCTCATAGTGTTTGTAAGAATATACCTGTTGCACCTGTCTCTTTAAGCCCCGCTCCCTAAAAAGCCCAGTCTGCTCTGAAAATCTGGAAAAATCATAATAGCCCCCTTAAAGATTAACTGAGCGTGTTTGCCTTCTATTTGCCAAACATTAATACGTTTGTTGTTTGTGTTTCAGCCGGCTGAAGAAGGAGAGCGACAAGCAGCTGTAACCAGCCAGGAGAGGCAGCGACTGACAGGTGCAGGACACGGGAAGTTGTTACAGAGTTGTTCATTCAGTTTTGAAGAACGGAAAAGGCCAAGTGGATCGTCTGAGAAATTCTTCTGAAAATTTGGTTTTTGTTCCTGTCAAGGACTCTTTTTTTTAATGATTATTTTTTTTCAAGACATTGACTTTCTTTGGTATATAGCCAGTAGTGACAACGTCCTCAAGACTCCTGCATGACAAGCTTCCCTGACGTTTTTTTGTAGGTGCTAGAACAAGACACTGTGCTTATCAACAAAAAAAAAGAAAAGACAGGACCGGTCAGGCCGTTTATGGAAAAATAACAAGTGCTATCTTAAACTCAACATTTATTTTAATACATTGTTGGAGGTTTTTTCATAATTTTAAGAAAAGCTACAGCATGGCGTTTTTGAGTCTGTAAATAGTATATATAAACATATAATTATTATTATAATTATTATTATTACTAGGTGTGGACTCCAAACCAAGTCGTTTCAACCTCCAATATAATTGTTTTGAAGCATTATCCCTTGTTTCAGAGGGGAGCACCATGGCATTATATGAGCAGTTTCTGAGGGAGTTGTGGTTCAGTTGTGACGTTCCTCTGACATCATCACTGTGTTAGATTTAGTCCCACACATACACGATGTAAACCATAAACCTGTCACACCCACATCCATTCATCACACACCTTTGACACGCAGCAGGTTGTCAGAATGTGTAAACTCACTGTGTTGAGTTAATGATTTGAAACACTTGAAGAGGTGACGCAGGAGTCACCGAGGCTTCTGTGGAGTGCACGCTGAAGCCGCGGATTTAAAAGAAAACAAAAGTTTGCACTGAGAGAGCTTCCTTGAGCTCCACTCGATTGGTTTTATCCTTAAAATCTATATTTAAGTCAACAGAGAATGATTTTAAATAAACGCTCGATTGGTTTTATCCTTAAAAATCTATATTTAAGTCAACAGAGAATGATTTTAATTTTGATTTTAAACACGTCGACGCCAGAAACAAAATTTGGCTGAACTGAAGAAATGGAACTTTGCTTCTATTTTCTTTTTGATTTTCCAGGACCTGGATTTTAACTTCACTCTATCAGGAGGCTAACAGGACCTCAGGATTGTTTTAAACGTGTGAATGGTTGGTGCTTGTTGTGTTGTGGGTGTCCTCTCCTCTCCACCTGGTCCGGTCACACGTTTGTTGCAGGGCTCACGTCCGACTGAGTCATCCTCCAACTAGGCTGTAATAATGTTCACTGTGACACTAGAGGGGGGGCCTGCCGACACGTGGCCACCAGTAGGGAGAGGGGTCGACTGTGTGTGAGCGCGCATGTGTGTGTGTGTGTGTTTTCCTCACGATGTTTTCGTATGCCTTGGTTCCTTAGGGATACACACACGCTCCTGGGCTTCAGGAGTGTGTGTGATTGTGTGTGCCACTGACTGTTACAAGTTGTGTCGACCTGTCATACCAGTGCACATGAGCCCAAGTTTTTTGTTTTTTACTGTAGCTTCTGTTTTTGTTCCATGCACTAAGACTGTTTGACCGTCATGGATATTTTAAAAACTGTGGCTTTGTTGTTTTTTTTTATTTTCTTTTAACCAGATGAAGAATCTGCACTTGCATTTAAAAGTGACCATATCTTCCCTTGGAGCACTATAATTTACATTTAAACGCTTGCAGACATCATCGAACTCATTCCCCACTTTTTAAAAATCCAAGAAAGTCTTTGCAACCCCGACAAGAACCCGTCACTTCGTCTTGCCATCCCCCCATCCTGTCTCTCTTCTGACGACGTACTCCTCATCATCACCTATGCCTCGTTTTCCTGACGATTCCCTTGCCTTTTACTCCCTCTTTTTGTGTCTCCAAAACCTTTGATGTTAAGTGTTGTCAATGGTTTAGCTTCTTGTTTCAAAGCGGCAATAGCAGAATGTAAATTCTGACTGCTAAGATTTATATATATACTGGTATCTTGAAGCTTATTGTATATATGAGTAGTCGCCATGGGATGACACAATGTAAACAAAAAGTAGAAATAATAAGAAAAATTGTGAGTCCTGTGTTCTCTCCATTTGAGTATTTTGTAATTTTTTTGAAAAATTTGTGGAATTAAAATAAACGACTAAGTTACACCACAAGAAACGACTTGATTTGTTTTCTTTTGCTGCTGATAAATGGTATTTATTTCTTTGTAAACACATCGGTTTGTTCGCTGAGGTAGAGCAGACTGCTAAATCCCATCAGCCGTGAGACACAATAATCCTGTTTTAAGGGTAAACAATTTTGATTACTCACTGCTCATTCGCAGAATGGCACAAAAAAGGAAGCAGAAAACATGCTTAATTCCTTCTGTTTTTTTACATGTGTGAATGTAATTCTCCAGCTGAGCACTGGGACTGATGCTGGGTCTGCTGTGATAATACTCATGTCCTACATTTGCTCTTGAATAATGGAGTTTTTGCTTGACGGGAGAAACGTGTTACAGAATAGATCAAGCATTCCTGTTTCTTCTTTTTTTCAGCCTTCCATTTTCTCAGCTTCACAAACACTGAGCTTTAAGAGATCACCCCAGCAGCAGGTAGTAAATCTCAGAGCTGAATATTGCACTGCTATGGTATAATAACATCAAAGCCAGGCTAAGCCAGAAGGAACACTTACTCAGGCTGAGATGCCTTGCTATCAGCGGGGCAGGGCTGTCATTTCATCCTGTGTGTGTGGGGAGTGATAGACCAGCAATCTGTGATGGTGTGCCGCAGCGATGGCTGTCATTTTGAGAGGGAGCTATTATTCTGCTGCCGCTCTCTGAAATGATGCCCTGTCCTCGGGAAAATCGAGGTTCCTTGGATGCTCTATCCCGGGGCTGTCATGTGACGGAGGTGCTGCTTGTTGTCGCCGGCTCGCCTCACCTCCCCATAAGACACAACAAGACGTCAGAGGCGAGCAGCTCCGGCTGGTTGAATAATTCATCTCCCCTCCTCCTCCTCCTGCACACCGGCGATGGAGCGACTGTGACTTGTGTCAACTCAAATCCTTCTCATAATACTGTGTGTACCCCTCAGGCAGGCACACAGGGAAACGGAGTCTCAAAAAATCTGCTCTTTCTGTCTGAATAGCAATATGTCTCGCTGTTCTCGCTGTGTTATTGTATCTGTTGCAGCAGGTCTCGGACATAGAGCCTCCTCATCTCCTTCATCCTCCTGTCTTTCCTTCCGCTCCGCCGGGCCTGCCTGCTGCAGAGAGGAGCCTACATGCTATTAGTGCGTTCAGTCGGAAGGTAGCTGTGTTCCTTCAGCGGGTAGCTCTGCGGCTGCCCTGCTTATCTTAAAATGAACTGTGTTGACACAGAAAGCAAATCCGCTGCTCTCATCTCATCTCATTCACTGTCTGAATTATATATACAAGAGACATGATGCTACATATTTAATGTGTGGTACAAACACCATCGCCCTGTTAGGTTTGTGTTGGATGCAACATTAGAATCATTGGCTCTACAGCAGGATTATTTTCATTAATAAGTCGACTGTTTTTTTATTCATCGACAAGTTACTTAATCTCTAAAATGTCAGAATTAAAATTTTTGTCCACAAAAAACCCCAAAAATCTCACATTTAAGAAGCTTGGGACTGAGAATTTTGGCATAATTAATCGATTATCAAACCTATTAATGGATTACTGAAATAGTTTTCAATTAATTTAACAGTCAATTATTGTTGATCTTTGTCGATTAATCATCAGTTTTGGCCTGAATGAAAAAGATTTCTGTCCTTGTTTGTCATGTTTTATGCTTTTTTCATGCTGAACAACTTATTTCCAAAAACCTTATGAGCAGATCTCTGGACACAAGATTTAAAGTGGTTTTCTTTATGGAAAACTCAGTTTTCCAGTTTTCCATCGATTATTCATACAAAATCATATGAGTGCTGGTCAATGAAGAATTTCTACAGTGGAGCCCAGCCCGATGTTTTCTCTTCTGATGTGGACCGTGAGGTTTCAGTCATTTGGAAAACAAGCAACCTGTGGTTATGTAAAAACTCCGCTCAATAAATTGAGCACAGCTGTAGGAATTTGATGCATGCAAATAAAGGTAATTCAACACATCTAAAATGCAAATGAGCTCGGCTCAAATATGCATACATGCATTTTATTTAAAACAAGGTCCGTCCCTGCATTTCAAGCATCTGAATATGTAGATCAATGAAACAACCTTCATTTTCCAAGGAAAGGTTAAAGCAAGGTTCTTCTATAAAGCACTGGAATTCTAACTACACCTGCGAGGATAAACTTTGAAAGTCTGCTATATGGGAAAATACTCAGATTGTCATGTTTGCTCTCGAGCATTTTAACAGTAAAGTCAGAGGAAAGGTCGCACAGAGCAGCCGTGGATACAAACCTTCATTAAAGACAGAAACATCGTTCAGTGTGTTCAGTGTCTGTGACCCTCTCACCTTCTCCTCCAGCTGTAATCATCTCCCTCAACAAACATGACTCATGGCTTTTCTTTGAGTCCGTCCAGTCGGAAGTGTGTATCAGTGTGTGGTCTGTGAGTTCACAAGTTAACTGTGTTTTTAAAGAGAAAAGGAAACCGGGCAGGATGTTGGGCCATGGCATATTTAGATAACTGGAGCAGTCTGGCAGGACATTCTTCATGGTCTGGTCTGGTATAATCGAGTATTTTTATAGTTTGGTGTTGCTACTTTTACCTCCGTAAATGATCTGAATATGTCTTCCACCACTTCTTTACACTCCTGCTGCAGTTCAGTGAAATATTATTCTTTTTAAATCTTTACTGTAGCTTTTTTCTTGGTTATAAATTCAATCCAAAGCTTGTGACGACTTCATGACATGCATATGATGCATGGTTCCATCCACTTAGACAACATTATATTATTTTATTATATGGTGCAAAACAAAACTGAATGGAGCCATTCTGCATGGTAAGATGTGATCTTTTTCATACAACTGACTTGCATTCTTCTTCCTTGTCAACACCTTCTGCCAACATTACCCATAATGCAACAGCTGAGTAGTTAGATTCAGGTGTGTTATGCTAGCAGCAACCAGTTTAGCCTCAAGCAGAGATGAGGCGCGGGCTACAGACATCCAGTAAGATCACTTCTTCTAACTTTTCTCTTAAACACCAATAGATTGTTTTTATTTCCAAACTCGTAGTCTTCAGCCCCAACCGGCGCTGACTCAAGTGACATCACTTAAGGTAATCTATCAGATTTTGGAGTCAAAGATGTTCAGATACTTCAGTGAGTACCCAAATGTCTGCTCACATGACAACTGTATTAAAAGTGAATAAAAATGAACAGGAACGACAAACTTTCTACTCCCTGACGCTTGAAAACAGACTTTGGTGAGTAAAATCGGTGGAATTCCCCTGTAAATAAAAGAAGTGAGTGCTGAGGGTGGAGGCGGAGTCCTCCGTTTGTTTTGAACAAGTATTCGGATCATCATAGGAGCACCAGAGCTTTACAGTACATCTTGGTTGGACACCAATAAAAAGATATTTTGAAATAGGAGACAGGGAGGAAACTACATCTCTGCATACCACAGTGTAATATTTCATGTCAGGAGACGGCTGCCATTTTGATCCACCTAATGTAAAATCCCTGCGTGTGTGTGTGTTTGAGGCCTGGGCTGCAGCTCCCATGCGTCTAATGATATCCTGCTCTCACATTCCTGTCATACACGATCTGGATTCCCCCTTGTCTGCACCAGCGGATCAACCCAGTGCGGCCACTGGCCCGACCCGAGCATTCCTCACCCACTCCCAGCACACACACACACATATACACACACACGCCCTCAGGAGGCCTTGCCGACGCCTACCGCAAACCACACACACACACTGCCTCTCCCACACTCCTTCTCCCTTCTGTTTCTATTGTCTTGAGTTAGATTTCAAGGGAACAGCCTGTAGCCAGAGTCGCAGGAACTCTTTGTTCAATAAAGCGTGCCAGGTTCGGTTCCTCGCTGGCAGAGGGGAGACAATGCAAGGCTCACATGCTAGACTTCCAGTCTCCTCTTTAATGTGTTGTCATAAAACATGCAGCTGGCAGAGACTTAGCATTCGGCGGGCCCGCTGCAGCACACTGAGCTCTGGGTATCGCCCTTCCAACTGTCCTCGGACATGTTTCTCTGTGCAGCGTCTGTGCACCGTCACAGTCACACAGACCTGACATTTCAGATTCCTCACAGCACATTTCACTTCACCGCTCTCGCCCAGTGGAAAATCTGAAAAAGTAAGGAGACGGCTGGGGCTGCAGTCCACAAAAATGTCCTCTATGTCATCTTTAAATATTGGGACAGTGGAGGGATATTGGTTCTTTTGGCAGAGCACTCCTTCAAATTTATTTTTCAGATGAAAATAAGACTTCAGGCTGTCGTCTGATTTACTTCTCTGCTTAAAGGGAAAAGAAACTGAAGGAACAGTCTGCATGCTGCCATGTGGCTCACCCATAACCTCTTTTAATGTAGTCATGAGGGTTTCATAACTTTTTAGAACTCAGAAACAGATTTGTTGTACTTCTGCATTCACAAACAAGTTCTGGATGTCCTTAAACCAGAAAGTATATAATAAATCCCCAAACCAACATGCACATGACACTGGCTTGATGATATGCTCGTGATAGATTTGTCTGTTTGACGTTATGGACTTTATACAAACAATAGATGCATGTGGCTGATGTACTTTATTTTGTTCTGGTTCTTCATGCAGGTGGTGGCATTTTATTCCTATGTTGTCAGCAGTTTTGCAAGTAAACTGATCATTTCTTTATGCGTTTATTGTAGGTATTAAAAACTGGTGCCATGCATAGAGACTTTATTTGTTATAGAACAACTTTTCCTCCAAAGCTGCACACAACAGGGTGAGAAAAAAAACTTGAAATAGAGAGATAGCTTGCTCTCATTAACAGCACATGCACTGTGGACATTTATCACTACATCATGTTATTCATCTGTTTTACCTTAAAGGTCTTTTCATGTCAAGGAGAAATCTTAGAAACAGGAAGGTCACAGTCCGCTGGATCACAAATAACGCTTTATTATTTAACTTCTTGCCATCAGATTGGATACAGTCCAGGGAAGTGAAGTTAACTGAACCTGATAGGAATTTGATTTGCGAGACACTTTTTTACGAGCAGAACACCTCACAGTCCTGTGAGCTTCCTGTTTTTGCAAATCACGTTTATGGACTCCGGCCTGCCCACATGGACGTTATTCATGCAACATGTGAGGCGGGTGGAGTGGGTGCAGAGATTGAATGAGGGCGATTGTGGCCTCTGATCACCTGTGTGTGAGTTCCTCTGGGGGAACGTGGATTATTGTCATTGTGTTTTATCTCTGCTGTGCTGAGCTTGCATGAGATGATCTCATTATCGAGATTCCAAATATAATTTTCATACACACTCTTTAATCTCATTAGGGCTGTAACTAACGATTATTTTCATTATTGATTAAGCAGTTTGCCTTAATATTAGAGGCTGTTGAAAAATGGCCATTGCAGTTTCCCAGAGCCCAAAGTGACGTCATCACATCGATATTTTATCTTGAACCAACAGTCCAAAAGATTTAAGGAGGAATAAAGAGCAAAGCAGCAAATCTTCACAATTGGAAAGCTGGAACCAGCAAATGTTAAACCTTTTTTAATATATGTCTAAAACGATTAATCGAATTGTGTACCATTTTTCAACACTTTGCCAATTAACTACTTTCTTAAAACATCAAACTTTATTAACTGAAAAAATAGAACATAGAATAGGAATAAAATAAATAGCTAAATAAACATAATTTCTGTTCAGGCAATTGCAAATTATGTTAAAAAAAAAAGAATAAAAAATTAAAAGCTAAAACCATTTCTAAATCACCAAAACACATTTTCTGCATTATATACTGTGTAAAAAAAATATTGGACAGCATACGCACTGATACATAAAGGCCTTTGATTCGCCTGATCAGCCGATATTATCTGTGAACCGATATATCTGTCGGGCTGTAATAGTGAATCTCTCCTTTAGTCACTTACTTCCACATTTAATTGAATTAGCTTTCTGCAAATCAACCAGTTTCTATACATTGCACTGATCATTTTTCTGAAGACTGTGTGGCTGTAATCAGTGATGAGCCAAACAGATGTGATGTGGGGATCAAATGTCATTATCATTAAGTGACTGACCTAATACTGGACAGCTCAGCAGCTCCACACGGCCTCCCATCACACGGATAACCCGGCTTCGACCCTGGCCTGTCATACTTGCTGTGGTGGCTTTATAAAGCCTGCCTGTCTCAGGGTAGCAACAGCTCCAGAGCTAAATAAATCACAGCCAGTAAATGGCTTCTACTCCTCAGCAATTTCCTCAGCGATCATCAGTCTGTGGGCCAGGACTGATAGCATGCTGTCAGTCCCCTGCTTCCTCGGAGAACCCGGGGCTGCCTTTCTCTGCAGACGGGTCAGCCTCACCTGCTGCTGTTCTGAGGACGAGGACAGCAGAGAGAAAGGCGGTCAGAGGACCAACAAGTGGCTCCGAGGTGCAGCTGGGGTCGCCAGGCTGTGGCTCGGGGGGCAGAGGAGACAGGTAGCTCCCTGACCTTGTGTTTGTGTAATGGCCGTCCCTGTGATAAATGGCATTGTCAGAGCATTCAGCCGCGGCACCGTGGGGCTGTCCACCCGCTCTGACGCAGATGGATCGGCCTTTGTTTTTTCCCTCACCTTCACTGTGTAATTAATCTCCAGTGTGAGTCTATGGAGCAGAGTGCGGTGTGACTGTGGGGTGCAGGCCGATAAACTCACCGGCGGGCGAGCAGAGGCCCCGAGGACACGCACCTAGAAGATGGTGAAAGAAGATGTTTAAATGCATGCTGCTCCAGGACTCCTCCCTCACCTTGGCTCTCAAAAGAAAAGGCGACAAGCACAATATTTGTCTCTGCTCCGGAGTACAATTTATCTTGGATGAAAATAGCATCTCTGGGAAGGTTCAGCAGTAATAGACCCTCTCCAGCACCACTGCCATCACATACTTTACACTAAAGTCTGGTTTCTCTCTACCTATTGCTTCACGCGCACCACATGTTCTCTGCTCCATTTCACAACATAATAAGGCTGTGGGCTGAAATGGCTTGAAGCAAATGAACAAATCTGTGCTGCTTTTTATATTCTGTTTGAGTTGAATCCAGTATGAACACCGCAAATGACAGTGATAAGGATTGCTCCAACAAAGTAGAGCTGCATTTTATGCTCAACCATAAACAAAAACATAATAATCTATAATCCAAGTTATCCATGTTGTCCATACAAAGAGCACTGAGAGAGCCTGATGTTTGACCTGATAAGACTGCCACAGTCTCTACCAATCTAACTATGTCATAAGAGCATGCAAATATTTATAGCTGCAGTGATTCATCAATTAATTAAGTCGTTTTTGGTAGTATTTAATAAGATGCCAACTTTATGATAATTGATTAATTTGTCTGAGTAATTGTTTTAAGAATAAAAAGTCAAAATTCTGTATTTTCACTGATTTATTCGTTTTCTGATTATTTTTTTTAGGCCAAACAACTAATCCATTAATCAGGGAAAAAAAGCTTCACATTAATCAACGATGAAAATGTGTTTTATTTGCAGCCCTACAAACATGTATTATAAACTGAATGACAGGAAAGGGCTGATGTCTCTATAACGACACACATGAATGTGGCATCTTTTGAGCGCTGTGATCCAGAGGTTTGTTGCCAGTGTTTGTGATTGGAGTATGAAATCCTCCTTCGGGTGCAGTAGTGGGCTGCTAATCAGAGGCTGCGTTTAATCCCCTGGCTGTGGCGCTTTTCACCAGCTGAGAGTGGCGAGGTTATGGACAAACTGAAGCCCCCTCGAGATGGAGGTGTGAAGCAAATCCAGGCAAATCACTGAGCCTCGAAATGAGCCAAACAGAGAACCAAAATAAAAAGAGGCACATACTGTATTTTTTTCTGAGGAGATGGAAAGTCTTCATAAAGCTTTAATACTGTGCAGAGGGACAGGTCAGTTTAATGAGGTGATGTGAAGCCAGTAAATGAATAGTGCTGTGATATCCTGCAGCACAGCAAATAGAAGCACTGGGAGCCATTGAGCTTCGGAGCCCGAGGCGCAGCACTGCAGAGCAAACAGGCGGGAGTGTTAGTTCACTAAATGATGCAGAATGGATGCTGGATAATCACCACACTGCTCATAAATTCTCCTTTAAAGGCACCTCGTTGGCTTGACTGCATTTTCTTTAGTCTAGACTACATCAATATACCGTCCAGATGATCATCTCCCCATGTGATCCAACCACAGGACTGAAAATATAGGGTAATAATCTGATTTAAATTTAATTTGACAAGTAGACGTGGCTTTGCTATTGCAAACAGCAGATGCATCAAGCGGGATGCACCGGATTATCTATGTTCATGTTGAACATTTCTCTGGTGCAGCCCCTGGGGTTATGGAGGAGCAGTGCATGCTTTAGTCGAGCCCTCCTCCCTCCCTGTAAGCCCTCAACTCCGGTGGCTGGCTGCAGATTTAATGGGCTTAGCAGCTGTTGAGGAAAAGCAGTGAGGGCTTGTGGCATATGCTCTGGTTAGAACAAAGAGCAGCGAGCACACCACACAAGCTACAACTGCCTGAGCTGAACGCAGCGCTGCCACAAAAGCCTGCAGTTAACCATTAAACTATTTTACAGCCTGTGTTCATTCACTTTATTTCACTGACTTTTTGTTAATGTGCTGTTCTGGTTATTGTGTGCTATTGTTAGTGGTTTTTTTTATCATTTCCCCCCTGAAATAATTCAAAGAATATTGCTTTTTAGGTGTTGTTTACTTGGTTGCAAGGCAGTTTACTTTCTCTTTACTGTGTGAGTTTTTACAGTAGGTGTGTAAGCTGTTAATTCATGAAATGAGAGCAGAGGATGGTGCATTTCAAAGGTTCTTTACAGGCACTTGACAAGGCCGCCCTCTTCAGGGAGAGCTGTAACCCCTCCAACACGTCTGCTTTCTGTGTGCTCCATGATGCTGTGTGAAATAGAAAGTGGTGCAGAGAGTCCTCTAGTGGAAATAGTGCAAATAGGAAAGTTTATCTATTTTCATACAAACATGGAATCGGTCACAGTTTTGCTCTGACAATATACAGTTTGACTGTGATCTTCTAGAGGAAGAGAAAAACACATGTGAATGCACTAATCTAAGTTTTCTGCCTGGAGCATATTTATTTGATTTGCCAAAGTGCTCTACTGCTGCCTGTAAATATGTTCAGATTATTAGCTGAAAACTAATTAACTCTGGCAAATATGTGATCCTCCACACTCAGATTGATTTTGTTGAGCAGAATGAGCAGAAAGGATTAATTAAAGGGATCGTTCAGATGTTTCCAAGTGAGGTTGTATGAAGTTTTATTTTATTAATTGTGAGCTATATTTGAAATATTTTCAACAATTCACTTGTTCTGTGCTTTCTTCATTGTCACCAGAGTCCATTAACAAAAACAGTAATTGTACCTTGCAGAAAACAGGAGTTGCTCGTCTGTCGTTGCCTCAGTATTTTAGTTTGTTTTTGTTATTGTGTGGCACTGGTGAATCAGAGCAGTTGACCAGACAAACACATGTTCTGATAGTTAAAATGGCTGTTTTTTCAATGGACTCTGGTGACTTTGACGAGAGCATAAAATGACTTAAATTTCTCCCGCATAAATCTAAATAAGGTTTTCTTATGTCAAGCTAAAGTGGAGGATATTTAGAAAATATAGTGTGCAGTTGAAGTGACATTCAATTTTTAAGGTGGACCTTTTTTTTTTTTTAGGTTTTTAAAATATGTCAAGCAGCTACCCCTGTTCTCAGGGGGTATAATCTGAACCTCCCTGTTAAAGACTGTCACTCTGCATTATTATAGTATTATCCACTATTGCAGAGAGCGTTTCCTGTACATATATAACAATCTGACAGGTTGCACAGATACTTCTCCCCATATATCTGGCCCACGCAGTCTGGCTACTTCGACAATTACCTGCTGTTGTGGACACACATGCTGATGTAAGTTTCATTGCAGTTTGCACAGTTGCTCTGTGCATATATGAGCTTCAACAGGCAGCATGTGTAAACAGTGATAATGTTGTGTTTGTGCAGTGTGCGTGCATGTGTGTGTTTTGCTCGCTTTCCTAACTGTTAGCAAACACGCTGTGGTGCCATGTTCTCCCACTCACTGCTGACAGAAACAGCTCAGTGACTGTGTGGGAGTCAAGTGTGGCAGGTTTGCTAACTGTCTGTTCTCGTAACAGTACAGTACAAGCTCTCTAAATCAAGGAAGCTGCTCTTTGTGAGTGTGTGTGTGTGTCTGTAGGTGTGTATGAATAAAGTAGGTAGTAAAAGCTGTCTCTTGCATTGCCCGCTTGCCCTCATTAAAGGAAAAAATGTCCTTGCACTAGCTTTGCTGCAGGGAGGCAGAGATGTTTAAACAAACCAAATGGCTTTTGGTGGAAGCAAATAAAATGGTAAACACTTGACATTGTGTGAGAGAGATATGAGAGGGACGCCCGTGAAGGGGAAATGAGAGCAAGCGACAGGCCACTGGGTGAACAAAGGCTTATCATGTGTAATCTCCACCAGTGTTGCTTGTCAGTCTCATCATGGCCGACCTTGTCTCGAGCTCTGCTATAAGCGTGACCCTCTGTCCCGACTTGGCTGAGCAGACCCGTCACACTCTGTTTGTCTGTGAGCCTCTCGCCCCCACACCAACCAACCAGCAGCACTGCCTCTGTGTGCGCCTCACTTACTTCACAGTGCAACAACATGAAGTGCAGCCGAAGAGAAATAGGTTACATGGGGGGAAACTGTCTCTAAAGAAGATCACATTTTGTGTACATTGTTCATTTATTGTGCTGCAGGGTTGTATAACTGTGTGTGTTTATGTGCGGGTGGCAGTAAAGAAAAGGCTGAACTGCAGGAACAGAAGCTGAATGAAATGTCAAAAACTGCAGTAGTTTTTGTATATAACAAGACCCCCGCTGTTAATCACAGGATTGAGGGAATTTTCACCTACCAGACTTGATGGAAGCATTAATGTTTTAAGAAAAGAAGCTAAGCAAAGACACTGTGTGAAATTTTGAAAAACAAGTTTGTATCAAACAAAAATGTTTTCTGATATTAATTGTCCATGGTGTTATTTGGACTAAATGTCTCTGTGTCAGTTTTGGAAAGCCGTCTTGAGATAACAATGGGAGCATTAATGATCATTTTAGTTTTGATTTGAACAGTTAGTGGTAAGTTTAATTCAGGGCCCTCTGAAAAAAAAACAAGATCAACTTATTTGTATTAGACTTGCAATTATAGTGAACACGTTCCCTGTCAACATACATAATCAAAGTTATAGCTATACGTTATTTATAAATAAAATCTGTAAAAACTGTAAACACAATTTGTTAATTTCCCAGAAAATTGTGACCTCGAGCTGTTTGTTTGTTTCCTGTTGTCAGTGCTGGGGATTGTCCAGCAGAGGGAGCCAGAGCTGAGTGAATCCGTGTTTGGTACAGGGAAATGATGGAGCTGGGACAGAATGTACACTAACTGAGGAATCTGGCAGTACACATCTGTAGGTAAGAGTTGCACGAAAACAATGCTTTTGAGGTAATAGAAGTGCACATTTAACTTTTAGTAGTTTTGTTACATCTGAAATGCCCCCCCAACACATTTCAAAACTGTCCCCAAAATGATCCATCTTCAGTTGATCTTCCTGGGGAAAATTTGTAATTTGTAATACGGGGCTACATGATTAAAAATGACCTGATTTGACTACTTCTTTACTCTATTATAAAGTGAAAGAATCAACCATCATACAGCGACATACATCAATCTGTTTAACATGCAACAATCTATTTTCACTAATTTACAATATCTGTGAAGTACAAAAATAGGCCTACTCTCAGGAAATGTTCAATATCAATAATAACGTTTAGCAGTCATGGAAGTATTTAATTTGAAGAATTCGTATGCAGTGTATGTTTATGTATGTATGCACGTGATGTCTTTATCTTTGTTACTGCATGGGTTTCTCCCCTGTCTGTATCTTAAGCTGCTGTGACTATTGAAAATCCCCATTGCGGGATAAATAAAGCCTTATCTTATCTTCTTTTAACTTATACTTTCCCCATAGCCTACTACTTTTCAGTATTTGACTATTTAAACAAAATGTTTTTAAAGTTTATTTGAGCCTCCCTAAAGAAACATAAATATTACGAATCAACCAGAAAAGTTGCCTTCACATTAAAAGCCTTTTATTTACTTTGCATCGTAAAATCACAAACAAACAACAAATACATATTTTACACTGAAAAGTAACCGGATGTGTAGTAGAACCCCACCTGACAGGACAGGAACGTCAATCAATCTCAGGTGTTCACATTTTCAAGTCCGTGAGTGAAAGTATGAACCATCGTTTATCAACAAACGGTAAGTACCATGCCAGTTAACGCCATTTACCTGAATAATACTTACCACAGTCACACATAACATAAAGAAAAGTTGTGACGTAAAAACGTTACTTTGACTCTGTCGCCAACCGTTAAAAAAATAGCTAACTTTGCAAACGCTAGCTGCTACTACACAGCTGTGGTGATGAGGACTGGATAGTTGATGTGAAATCACATCGCAGAGTTTAGAAAACAAACTTAATTAAGTGACATGTTGATCATAATAAGGCTATTTCTTAACCGACCGAGTACAATTATATTGTCTTTTCTACTTCTGTTGTCCTGATACATGTATATTTATAGGTGTCACAATATCAACTCTAAATTTAAAAAATCCAAGTAAATGATGGAGGTTCTGCAAAAACACTTTTCTACACTTTAACTCTTTAGTTTATCTAACTCCTTGAAAAAAATACTTGAGTTTAAGTATGTTATTATTATTATTATTATTATTATTATTATTATTATTATATTTGAAATACAAAACAAACAAACTAAAAGCTAGTTGTGTAGTTAAGTTCTACAAAAACCAAAGCGCTGACCATTGTTTCATGTCTTGCTTGGCATTCTTTCCTAAATTATATTGTAATTATTATCATTTGTGTCAACATGTTTACTGTTTCTTCAAAACATGTCTCTGTCTCATATTGCTCAGCCACTTCTCTTGTTCTTAAACTATTCAACATTATTTAAGAAAAAATGAAAAACATTTTTCTCTTCTAATTTAAATTTCAACAGCATTTATAATCCTGGCCCATTTTTATAGATATATCTACTATTTATCACCGTTTAACACGTGTGTCAGTATTATTTTTTATTTGGCTCACCCAAATAATATCTTGGTCAAGGATTTGAGAATTTATATTTTCATATTATGCTCTTCTATTAGTATATAATTGAATATGTTTCAATGTACTGTAAATGTTTGAGCTTTTATTAATAATGATACAAACTATATGAATATATGTGAAGAGCTGAGTTGATATAAAAAGCTTATAAAAATGTGTAAAATTAATAAACCAACTTCAGTTTGATTATATTCGTTTTTGATACACAGTAAACCCAACTCCAACAGAGATATCAAATAAACCTTTTATATATATAATACTTGTATAAAAAAAATGTCATATTCTGTCAATGATGAGTGGGAGATGAGATGTCAGTTTCTCTCCACAAGATGGAGCGCTTTTACCAAATATTTCCTTTTCAGATGGTTGGCTCCATAACTCTTCAGTGCAGAGAAAAACCAGGAGACACTCTTGCTAGGATTGTAGTAAACAGTAGGTGGTGCTAGTGATTTATCATCTCAGCAAAGAGCCTGACAACTGCAATAATAAGATGTTTCAGTTATGAATAAGCAAAAAATCTTAAATACTTTCAAAGTTTCCATTAATTCACTATAATTTGTTGGTTTAAATTCACACATTGAATTCATCATGAGCCGTGCCCTTCATGATTTCTAGCAGAAGTATGTTATAGTAAGTTTTTGTTATTGATAAAATTCAAGCAAGTGATTTAACACCCATTTTCTCCCACCCTAATTATGTAGCCTAAACATGACTTTGAGCGACGGTATTAAATTCAAGCTTAGAGCAATAACTTCAATCAAACTTTCACCCCATCTTGGTCTTTTTTATCAAATGAAAGAAACATTTAAATTCAATGTTGTCAATTGATAAAACTGAAGAAAATATTTTCATGTAATAAAATGTGTTCAGAACCCAACAAATATCATATATTTGTCTCAGACAGATTGTAACAGGCTTTCAGAGGTGAATTTCAATGTGGCCACCTTACAGTCATATGGCTCTTTGCCGAGTCAGAAAATCACCACTATGCCCAAGAGAGGATTATAGTAATTTCCACAAAGATTGGACTGTAGGAGGAGAGCGGGGTGGAAACTCTCCGTGTGTTTGAATGTTTATGTGTGTGTGGGGGATTGTGGATATGGGGAGGGGGGTCATCATTGACATTCATTATAATGAAGTCTTCGCCCTTTCACCTCTCCCACAGTTGCTATAAGCATCACAGCAAATCTGTACTGGTTCCAGTGGGAGGAAAGACCAAGCAGATCTACATCATCACATCATCACCTCCACCAAAATACATCCGAATTTAGATGGTTGTCATACAGTACAGTAAGTAAGATTTTTATATAAATATGTGTATGTATAAGTATGAGTTGTCGGGCCTGATTATCCAAATAAACCAAATCATAACAAAGAGACATCTTTTGTCTCCATTTGGCATTTTATGGCGTGAGGGTTTGAGAAAGAAAAAAACGATAATCAAGCCCTGTTACAAACTAGCAAGGCTTAATTCATTAGATTTTTGTCAAAAGAATCAAGCCTGCAAAGGCCCAGGTGAGGTTGCTTAAAGGTCCAGGATGCAAAAGTGGAATATAATATCCATAAATGTGTTTACATTAGTGTTTAAACATCCAAGACTAAGAATGGTATTATCCTTGGTTAAGATTGAGGTCTTCATATCTCCATAGTGAGCGGGTCCTCTACCAAGGAGTCCACCACCATGTTTCAATGCGAAATAAGTCATGCTTTTCCCATCACCAAGAGTAAAGTTCCAAACTTGATTGTTTGATTATAAATGCTAGCTTTGATTTTACACCCTACATGAGAAGACAGGTTTGAAATAACCTAATCTATATAAACATATCTAAATAGGAGAGCAGAATCTGCAGGCAACGTAGAAATAGTTTGGTTTCAAAAGTGTTGTAGTTTCTGTTTCTAGTCCGAGTAGTATTGACCCATCATATCTGAGTGGACTTTGGTTGTCTGCAGGTAAATGGTCCATGTATAGAGCAAATGAGGCTGAACGCATCAGCTGAAATGCAATCTCGGAAGCCATTGCTGATCCTCTGACGAAGATATGGCTTTTTATTAGCTAAGCTAACTTTGCTTAATTGGCTACACCACAACTTCAGAATACTGGCCCTTGCTCCAAACGGCTAAATCATCTTCACATCAATAGCAGATATGTTCTGACATTGGGAATAAGACAGTCTTACATACGTAGATCTGTAATGTCTAGACCAGAGAGGTCTTAGTGACTGGAGTTAGTTTTGTGTACGCACCTTTGGAAAGCTTGAGGTAGTCATTTAATGGTTTTCGTGGGAGAAAATTACTAGAACTATTTTGTTTTAGAGTGGAGACAAGTTTCCTTTGATGAGGACCAGCAGTGGGCCATGCCTTCACCTCTCTGAGCAAAATTTTATAGGATTAAGTTATGACAACCCACTCCATTTCTTCTATATCCTCCCATCGATGTCTGTAGAGCTGTGCACTCCCACTAACATAGCTAAAAAGTTTGAGAAATAGTAATAACTACACAAACTCGTAAAAAGTAATACAGAAATATACTCAGGTGAATTAGCTCCAGCTACTTGCTTTCCTATCTTGATAATGAATACTAAAAAGCAGGCAATGTTTTTGCAGTACATTGTATACATTGTTCTTGATGGGGCCCTGTGGTACCTTAAACCAGCGCTAACAAGAGAAATGTTGCCTTCAGCCACCCAATATCTCAAATAACCCTGGTAGAATAATGTAGGGCCTGCAATAATATTGATCTTTCGTATGATATCTATGTTAGGATTAGAGACAGCTATTTTCTTTCACCTCAGGTTACCTGATAACTGATATTGTTTTGTAGTATCCTCCCAATTAGTTGAGTGAGACTGAGAATCGAATGTGTGCTTCTGTGAATGTGGATGTTTTTTGTAACAAGCATATTTTTTTTTCTTTAGATTTTGCGTGCGTGCCCTCATGTACATATGTCGGTATATGCATGCAGCCGTGCATTGTAGTGTGTGCTTGTGTGTGAACAAGTGTGTAGTTGTGTGTTGCGGGTGATGTTAGCTTCCTGAGGCTGATTACCACCCTCTTCCCAGCGTCTTGTTTTTGCCCG
>CAFUXE010000999.1:45013-63573 GCA_903364295.1 Serranus cabrilla | reverse complement strand
ATCCGTGAGCTGTGCATGACCCCTGGCCGACCTTGCACAGCATTGGTGGTTGGAGCGTGTGTTTTTTTTTATTTTGTTGGGGTCTGAAAATGTGAGAGGCACATCGAGTTTTACCCCCTTGCTAATAGAGGTCTGGGGCCATGGAAGAGTGTGAAAAGTCCTGACTCAAATGTGCCAGTCTGAGAAATGGTGAAATAACAGGAAATACTTGGCGGCGTTGCCATAACTTCACTGTTGGTCAAAGTATAGTTCAAAGTATTTCACCAGAGATTAGTCTGACATAATTATAAACTGCAACAATGAATATCAGTAATGTGTCTTTGGAGAGAGGTTTTGGTTATAACGCACGTATAATCATTCTTACTTCCAAGTTTCAGGAAGAAAGCAGAGAAAAAGTTTTTTCTAATTTTTATAAGGATGACCCTGCTGTGCTCATGGCTGAGATACTAAAAGCCTCTCCGATAGTGTTGTGTGTGTGTGTGTGCGTGCGTGCACGTGCGTGTGTGTGCATGTGCATGCGTGCGTGCATGTGTGTGTGTGTGCATGTGCATACGTACATGTGCCTGCATGTGTGAGGCCAACACAGAACTTGCCTTGACGTTAGTTTGCTAGTTGGACTCAGCCTTGCGTGTTGTTGGTGTGCGCTGATAGAGGCTCCAGCTCCCGGGCTGAGTGGGGCTGCGGGTGCTAGCTGCCGCCGGCACTAATTGAACCCTGCCGCTAAGGTAAGGGGGGGTGGCGGGGGGAGGCTGTCAGCGAGGGAGAGAAAAGAAAAAAAGAGAAGGAAGAAAAAAATAGCGTGGTGAGGGCGAAGTGCCCCTGGGGGGTTGGGTCCCTGCCTGCCTGCCTTTCGTTCTCCAGCTCCTTCCCCCCTCCCCGTCTAAATAGCCGTGCCGGCGCTCCAGGGCTTCCTGCGCCTTATCTGCTGATAATTGGGCACTGGAGCTCCACAGCTCGCTTATGAAATATAGATTCCTGACGGAGGGGAAGGATGGGGGGAAGGAGGTAAGGTGGTGGAGGGAGTGTGCAGGCAGAGAAAAGCCCCTGGTCGTATCAGAGAGCGCAGAGCCTTGTGGGCTCTGCGGTGTTGCTCTGGCTCGTTTAGCAAACACAGCCCCAGTAGTTAGGGCGAAGGCCTCTGCGCTGAGCAGCCCACACTGTCACAGACAATTGAAAAACAATGCTTTGTTCCTATTGTTCGTTGCACCCACAGGGTTCAAAGAGCTATAAATTGCGGGGGTGAATGCTTGTTGTGTAGTTTGTCGCAGAGCATGTGAAATCTTCTAAAGTAATTTCAAACATGCAGCACAGAATCGCCCCATGTGTAACGCAACACTCACTACTACAGTTCGTGCTCTCAGTGTTTGACTGAGTCTGTGCATGTTCAATACTGGAAATGGTGTGAATGAGTATTCTGCATAGTTACGGTGTCATTTAAGCGTGTCCTGATGAGGGTATGTTATGAAACTCAGTATTCCTCTGTGTATGAATGGAAGAGGATGTTATTTTCCTGCAGCGAGGTTGGGATGCTATCTGCAGTCTCATGGGGGAACGTTATTGGATCACAACATGGAGACCAAATCCCAGAGAGAAAAGAACAGTGAATACTCTGCTGGGTGCTCAGTACAATATGGATCCCTCTTGTTCAAGGCTACTTTTGAGCTTTGAGGAAGTTTGTTCATTTATAATTTAATTTCATAACAGTAATTTAACCTATTAAAAAAATATATTGTTACCTCAAATAATTATATCCCTAAAATGATTGTTTTATAAGCAAATGTTCCATAATGTCTTTAGCTGTCATGCCTGAAGTCAATGGTTGTGGGTGTCTCTGAATGAATCCTTTTGGATTGAAACTCTACAGTTGTGGACTTGAGATTGTAGAAGCTTTCTTGAATACATGACAGTTCTGACAGTTTAAGAAGAGTAGTGCTACATTTACAGTATTCATGCAAATGGCTGTTAGATTCAACAGCACAGAATGTAGTGCATCAAACAACCTTTGTTGTCTCTTGTGTTTTTTTCTTCAGACCTTTCTTCGTCCTCTATACTCAAATTCATTTTAAATACACACCTACACACACAGACAGGTCTGTGCATGTCCCAATTAGTTAGTGAGCGGTTTGGTTAATGAATGGGAAGCTACCTGCATGGCTGTGGGAGGTGGACTGGGGGTTGGGTTTTTTAAAAAAACAAGCTGGGAGGCTGACTCCTCGACATTTTATTCATGAGGTTTTGCAGCACTTACAGTACAGTAGACTACACACAGGCTATATAGCAACCAGCACATGAAGTTTTCTCACTTTTCCAGGGTAGAGTTGCACACTTTTTGTTTTGAGGCAGTAGGAATAAAACCCCTGAAACAAATGGGTCGGGCCAAAGCAATCTCAGGAGTGATGCCCCTCTGTAGCCTTACCTCTGTGTATTTCACATTATTTTTTAAACAATTCCAGCTCACATCTAAATTGTGGCCAAAAGTCAGAGAATTCTTTACCCCGAATAACGGCTCCATCATCACATTGACCAGAGTTTGCACAGGTACCAACACAATAACTCACCTGTTACATGTTTTCTCCCCTAAACCACCTTTATTTACGGGACACAAATACCAGTGCTGGGTTATGCATTGATCTTGGCATGGACACACCGCTTCGCGGTTCCATTTCCCTTAGACAACTTGGGTGCTATTGGTCAATAGCAATTGCAATTCCCTGCTCTTTGGGCCAGACAAATTCATTTCAATTACAATTAGCATGGAAGCCCAGCAGCTGATTTATGGCCTTGTTTTCCTTCCCGTGAGTTCCCCCACGCATTAATCACCCCCACGCCGGCCCATGTGATCCTCACTTCATCTACCTGCCAAAGCAGCTGCCCTGCCGTGCATTCCTGGATCTCCTCCCCTCTTCCTTCCCTCCCCAACCCCTGTCCAACTTCCCTCTGACCGTGGGGAACAGTGGGTGTCCTTAACTCGCACCTGACCACGGAGTATGGCTGCACTTAACTCAGTGCTGGGGCGTCTGATTGGCACTCATTTATCATGTGCAATGAGCAGATGGTCCTTGGGAAAAATGCATGAAAAGCTGTGGTTTTATAAAAACACCAAAATGTTGTCAGGACAGTATAATTTGATTTACTTGAATTTGATCTTGAGGAATGTTGAATTTAGAAATGTTCCCAGCCTTAGCAAACACACTTGCAGGATACACACCTACATAAATACATAAATCATGCCATGCTATCACCTGATTTATGCTCACGGTAAATAACTACAGGAGGAACATGCCTGTTACATATTTATGTCCTCTGGTCATGTGCTGCAGTCCAGAACGCAGGTTTGGAAGTTTTCTCTCTTGACTGGGAAATTACATTACAACCAACAAACACTCTCATCCTTCACTTGACATTTGGTTACCATCAGTTGGGGATTAACAGGCCTATTTTGGGTAGTCTGGAAACTGTTTGGGACAGAGCAGCGTCTCTCCACTCCTCCTGTGCTGTGTCGGAGGCTGAGTCATCTGGGGCCAGACGTTTCCACTGGGACAATGTACCAATCCCTGGTGGCCACACTCATTCTTGTTTATACGGCCCTGTCCGTGGCCTTGTGGATCTGGCAGCAGCTCACTTGCTTCCTACCTCTGTCCCCTTCCCTTCTCCACCCTTTGACGTCCACCTACCTCAAAGGCTTGGCGTGCGTTTGTGTGGGTCAGGTTGGGGGAAGCGTAGTGACCAAATGCAATGGTGTGCCTGTGCAAGGCCAGTGGATTCAGAGGGCCAATAAAAACACAAGGTAGTGCGCTGCTCAGCGCAGACTAAACATCTGTTCAGCAACATCCTGACTGGAGCTTCTCTGGTGGGTGGGTGGTGTGCAAGCATGTGCATCTACTTGTACCTGTACAAAAATGTTCTGGGTTGTAGTTAGGTTTGGTTCCAGACTGGTATCCAAACTCTTGACTATAGGTTATCAGAGGCTTTTATCATTTAATTTATTGCATTTATGCCCTTTCAGCAGAATGGGGAGAGTGGTAAAACCTTCCATTATTTCAACTTCCCAAACTGTTACCTCCATTGCTTGCTTTGTTGACAACAAAGGTAAATGGAAATTAAGTCTATATTATCAGTTTTCTCACTTTACAACGCACCCATTAAGCTAGCTAAATAAGCTTAATGGGTGCTAGCTAAATAAGCTAGCTTAATGGGTGACAACACCAAAATGCACAAAAAGTATTGTTAATACAATAACAATAATAATAAAAAAAAAGAAGAAGCCGTGTCATTTGCCCTAAAACAGAGTGGTCACATCAAGATAAAACTCCATCCTACTCAATGTGAAGGGTGTTTTGGCTTGTTCTAGCTGCTGAAATGGTTTTGCAGTCCATGTCTTTTAGCCATAAGTAGTGAGTGGAGAAGTTCTCTGACTGACAGTTTGCTGTGACAACAAGCACAGACTGAGTGTGACAGCTCAGAAGACTGATTTCAAAACTTACCAAGAACTCTAGTTTCACTTATTTTCCTCCAGACCCGTTTTTCACGACATTTAAAAGGGGATTGTGGCTTACTAAGGCTATGTTTACACTGCAAGCTTAGCAGCACAACTGTGTCGTTAGCTGGCAGCTAACTGCTTGTACTGTGAAGTAAGGACACAGAAGGGCAAATAATTCAGTTTACAGCGGTTGGCATCCACCTATACTGGCTAAGAAAATGTATTTGTGCCGTTGTCTATATGGTTGACATGACTTTGCGATTAATTGACATCCTGACACTGCTCCGGATGTTTGTCCTTAAAGTGAAGAAAGAGCAGACATCCGTTCTTTTGAGTTCAGATGAGCAAACAGCTCCACTGAAGTAGTGGGGGCAATAATTTTGCAGCGACGGGCCATCACTACAAAATTGGATTGATGTACATGTTTGCCTTCACCACCAGGTTTGCACAGTGTTCTGTCATAAACCTGTTTTTTGTCTTTTTGTAAAGTAGTTTCAGCCTTTCTAAACACTTTTCCACATGTGGCACGTTTTTCGTCCCAGGAGGTGGTGCTCTCACCTGACCTGTACATGACCTGAGCAGCCTCTCTTGTTTAACACCTGGGTGCTGAGTGAGGAGTTTCGGTCTCTCCCTCTCCCACACAGGAAGTTAGGATTCCCTTTCTACAAACAACACAGAAATCTGTAGGATAAGCAGAGAAGAGAGAGAGAAGAAGAGAGAGTTAAGACTCCCAATCCTCAAACAACACAGGAAGCTGTCGGATAAGCAGAGGCAAAATTGAGAGAGAGAAATGAATGTTGCCTCTCCTGCTTTTGAAGTATTTATAAGGATCTTCCACTAAGACTGAACTTCCCTCTCACAGACACGCGCGTCAGCCCAGGTAGAATTTATTTCACCCACTGGAGCTTTAAGATATTCATATCTTGATAACATTAAGGGCAGCGAAAAACTGACCCATAAAATAAGTGTGGAGGATTTTTTCTGATTCAGGGCGTCCCGGCAGAGCAACTCTAATACTGTACTGATCAAACAATACTACTTGTCTTATTATAACATCAACTCGTGTACATTTCTTTTATACAGTATTTCATGGAAATATTTGTCTTTTAATTGATTTATCATGTGCCAACTCACACAAAGGCTTTCCTTCACTCTTAACCACACATTCTCATTCACAAACACATGAACATGGAGGCAAGCGTCAGTGCGCACACACACATGCACACACATTTACACACACAGAGAATAAGCTACCCTGAGAGGGAGTGCTGTATTGGGTTTTCTTCAGGAAGTGCGGCTCCTCCAAAGCTCTGGTCAGATGAAAGGCGAAGAGCTGTATCGATCGGCCCAGAGCGGGGGAGGGGGGGTGATGGAGCGGCTGGTGTGTCTGCCTGATGCAGGGCTGCCAGCCAGGCGAGGAGCAAAAGGCCAGAGGGGTACGGTGGGCTGAGAGAGGGGGGGCAGTGAGTTGTCGCTGTGGCCCCGTGGCTCCACCGTAACCCCCTGGCCCCTCAGTGGAGAATGTACAGCACGTACACACACACAAACACGCATGCATGCGGACACAACGCCAGCCTCAGCCTGCTGTTGTTGATGAGAGCTGTCAGGGAATGAAACAACACGGCTACGAGTGAGGGAGAGAGAGAGCAAGACAAACGCACAAAACATTTTTCTCCCACTTATCTTGTGTTACTCTTCAGATTGTCATTTAAAATTTAGCAGTACAATTTTTTTCCACAAAAGCCAAAGTTTTCCTAATGTTGTTTAAACATAAGCAGCTGTACAAGAACTCTGCCTGTATAAAATTTTGATTTAAACAAGATTATGAATCTGGCCGCATATTTCAACCTCCAGCTTTCAGTGCTTGTCAGTTTTGATATTAAAAGCTATGTTATTAAACATCCAATCCAAAAGCGTGATTGCCTTGCTTTGATATAATGTAACATTTCCATGATGTAGATTTTCTGACAGCTCATGAACACTGAAACTGTACATAGCTATACTTTGTTGAGTTGTTGATAAATGGCTGATTATAATTACTGTGCGTAATCATTATAGATAAATTAAACCAAAAAATAAAAAAACCTTAAAAAAACCCTACTTCTGATGGGTGTTTGTACCCCCTCACCAAAGTTACATCGTGGAAGAACAGGCATTTGGGCCGCTGAGTGGTAATGACAGAGACAAGTTAGCGTAACATCTAAATGATTATGAAGTTATTTTTACGTTTAAATAGTCATGTAATGTTTTTTTTACACTGCTTTACCTTTTCCAAATATTACAAAAACAGACTTGCATGTAATTTGATGACATACGTTTTTAATAAAAAAGACAGTACTGCAAATGTGAGATGTCTTATACGCATCAGAATACTGAAGGAGTACAGAAGTAGAGTTTTATAAAAGTAGCCGACACTGAAAATCTGCACAAGTGCTGAACATTAAGCCGTGAATCGTCACTCCTCTCGGCGTTAGATGGTATCGCCATTGGCACACTTTGAGTGAAAACCATTTTCTGGATGGGCTGTTTAAATAAATAAAAGTTAAAACAGTTGACAGACCATTATTTTATGTCTCAAAATGTGATGTGAGCAGCTACTGGCTCATATTGCAGCAGTAAAGCCTTGTCCCACTGCTCCATTTGTGTCTCTCCACAGGAAACAACCCGTGTCAAACAAACCGCACTCTTTAGAGGCTGAGTTTGATTTGACCTGCGAATACATACGTTTGTGTTTTTCCAGTTAATGGAAAAGATGTAGAAATAGACAAATAGTTGGCTGTGGCATGAATAAATTCTCCGTCAGTGTCTTATCAGATTCATTTGAGCCAACACAGGACCATATGTGGACTTGTGCTGGGCGTGCCCGACCCTCTGTGCTTTGTGCCCCGAGGGAGAGATCGGCCAGGGCGGCTCGCTAATTGAAATGTGTTGGCGACTCATCGACGTCTCGGCTCCAGTTTCAGGGCTATTTCGAACCGCAGTGCTGATTGCTGGTTTCACATCACACAGGGAAAAAAATCAATAGTAGCTGGGAGAGCTAGGGTTTATTCTTTGCAAGCAGACATTAATGCTTTGCAGAGGAGGGTTTGATATTTATCATTTGTCATTTTTGTCTCTGCAGATCATCCTGAGCTGTAGAATATATCTAAATTCCTGAGAGTGAAACAGCTTGTGAAGAGTTCCCAAAAAAATAATGCGGTTTGAGTGTGCAGATCCAGAACAGCGTTCACAGGGTTGGCCAGGGCAAGTCATTGTGACTTTTTTTAATTTCCCTCAAAACTTTTCTTGTGCTTCTTTTTGCGTGTTTTCAACAGAGAGACACACTCTTGACCTCTGGTGAGCACCAAAGGGGCCTCGTTATGGAAAAGTGGCTCATGTGATTTACAGGGACTTTGCTTGTGCTTTCAGCGCTGCACAATTCAGATGGCTGAATCATTCGCCTTGTTCCAAAGGCATCAGTGTGCTTGTAGATTGTTTTTTTTCCAGTGTAGATTTGTGGCTACTAACACTTTGTCAAGAGTGATGATTTTGTAGTTCAGTGGAAAGAACTTGGCTAATTTGTTTCTTGAGGAATTTCTAATTGAGGAATATATTTAACCCCAAAAACAGTTTGTTTGACCTGTTGTTGTTTTTTTAATTCCTAAAAAGAACGTAATGTGGTGGTACTTTGGAAATTCTTTCAAGCTGTTTGGTACACACTGTGTCCATTTTGGTCCCCCACCAAATATCATTGAATCTCTCAAACATCGTTTAACATCCAAGTCCTTACGGCTTAGATCCTTAATTATACTGCTGCATTTAACTAAATAACCACACAACAATGTCTGCCTTTGTATTGGTGGTGCTGCCCATTTTTTAATGTTTTGTTGGATTCCAGGGGCCTAATTTGGTATTAAATTATGGTCATATATGGCACTGCCCATATCAATGAGTTCTGTTCTTATTGCATTGTTTGAAATCACTAAGTCGGATCTATTGAAGGCTAATGTAGCCTACTATCTGGGCTTTGGCTGCTGGTGCTGCTACCCTTCAAACACAGAGTGAGCCCTTTGAAAAATGGATTGCGGAAGAGATAAGAAATAATTTATGTTCCTATCACTGCCTCGCACAAATATGGTAGGGAATACTGTGCCAATAACTCCCACAAACTCAGAGAGGCACGCTATCTTTTACTGCACAAATTATTAACGGCGCAGGGGAGGAAGGGGAGACGCTGTGCATTTTTTGCTAGATAGACCTGGCTCATTGCTTGTTGAAGCTTTGAGTTCACCACAGTGCTTTATAATCAAAGATAAGGACTCCTGGAGTGAAAACTGAATAAACAATCATGGAGGATTTTTAATTTTTATAATTTCCAGCCTCATAATGTGAGTGAAAGTTTCATTTAGACAAAATGAGAGGCTGTGAAATGATTATTTTCCTGTTTGTGTGTGTGTGTTTGTGTGTGTGTGCCTGCGCGCATGTGTGCACGCTGTCCATATGCCGTGTGTTTGTGTGTGAACAGGGAATAGAAAGAGAGGAGGGGAGGGAGTCTAAAGGGGAGTGTTGAGGGAGGATACTCGGGGTCGGGTGTCCGCTCGCCTCTGTCGGCTGGCGTTGACAGCTACAGACGCTGGTCTAAAATGAGAATCCTCTTGGGCCGCCTGCCTGCCCATCCAGCAAGAAAATAAATCCCATGTGGAAGAGCCGCTGTGTGGGATCACAGACAGCCGCCTGACCCCCCAGATCCGCCGGGGGAGGCCAAGGGCGCCGGCACGACAGCATAACCCCCCCTCAGCCCCCCCCAGGGTCTAATGTTACTCTGCCTGCTTGCCAACTCTGAAATTCTGGAGTTAGAGGACTGTGTTGGTCCCACACTAGTTCAGCTCTAAAACAGATTTTGGGGGAATTTTTGGACGAGTGTGTGAGTGAAGATTTAGCTTAAGGCCTAGGTTATACCACAAAAATAGCACCAAGGTCTCTTTGTGCTTACAGGGCTATACACTGTTAAAAATGTTTTGAAACTTAAATCGAAGGGGAAATTTGACTTAAACCTTATTGAGAAAGGGGCTGGTGCGGTTGCTGGTGTTCAGAGACTGCAGACAGTGGCCAAAAAACACCGCCTGGTGAGCAATTAGAGACACATACTGAGAATAAAAACTTTTGAAATATGATGTGGTGTTTAGCACTACCGCCAGATGGAGGGTATTGAAATGCCAAATTCAGTGCTTTCTCTTGTCAGAAATTCAGCACTCTGATCCACATTTTTCCCCTTCAAATGTATGATGTTCCTCCATGTCTGCTAACACAGTACACTCAAAGCCCAGAGCTTGTATCCCCTGAAACATTTTCTGATATTAAATTCCACAAATTCCAACTTAGGACAGCTAAACTCCCTCCAGGACCCCTGAGAAGTATCATGTCTAGGTGAAATGCGAATGAGTCAGCAGAGGTAGGAAGGGAGCTAATAGAGTTAATGAGTATTAATGACAACAACAGAAGGTTGACCCGAAGCAAGAGGTGATGTCTAGCTTTTTCTACTCTTATTCGATCAAATAAAACAGGAATGAGAACTGACGTGAAGACAAGTGAAAAAACTTTAAGGTGAACCATTAATTATGAAGGTGAACCACTGTAATGTGTAGGTTAGCAACGTGGCATCTTTATCATGGCGAACACATTTAGTACATTTCATCCACTTCTCCATCACAGGAAGTCATATGCCCTTTACATGATGTTGTGTAGGTCAGGGTGTTGGATGTGGTGTTAGTGTGTCAGGTTCACAGAGAAGACCATAGTTTGTGTCCAAGACCTGCAATTAACGCTCACTTTTTTATTTAACCCAAAAGTGATCAAATACATAAGACCAGATAGGTTGTTTGTTCCTTCTCTCTAATACAACCAACCGGAGCCTTTTCTTAACTAGCGCTCCTACCGGTGGTAAGAGATTAACAAATCCTTATACCGAAACAAAACGGCCTCAGTTTTAAACATATAGTTTACTTTTGAGGTTTAGGAAAAGATCATGGTTTGGGTTCAAATAAATATGCTTGTTAAGTTACTTCACTTTGGTACGCAAGTATTTGTCATAATTGTGTACATGACGTAGATTGTTACAAACTAAACTGTTTTGTTAAGTGAAAATAAGTCAACATTGACTCTTGGTTTCACACTGAACTAACAACAGTTTCCTGGATTAAAGTCATATGTTTAACTCTTTGTTAGAGAATACACTGCATGATTAGATTATCCACTGCAAAGCTATTAAAGTCAATTGATGCAGCCAATTAGCTTAGGAAAAGGGTGAACAAACAACATAGTGACTATGTATCTTTGAGCAAACAATGAAATGATCAGAGTCAGCCTTTTGTAATTTACACCAGATAAGATACCACCAGAAAACTAGTGAGAAAATATGGTGATTTCTCATTTCCATGAACTGGCTCCTCAAGCACTGATTTCAGAATGAGAACATGAATCACAGAGCAAGTGACCAACTACAGAAAACCTGTTTGGTTGTTCTCTAGGCTCCTGAAAGGGAACTCATGGGTTAAATTCCCACTAATTGGGTTCAGGCTCCAGTCTTTGGCTAAACACCTCAAGCAAAACCTAAGTTGCTTTCTTTATCTTTAACTTCCTCCAGTGTCTTATCATCGCTTATTTTTCTATGGGGAAAATTGGACAAGGCATACTGTGAAGGCTTTCTAAAGAAATTCATACTCTGCTTTAAATAGTTAATTACTCTCGCCGTGTCTCCGGCGGTGTCTGGGTGTGGATGGGGGGAGAGACGGAGACGCTTCTGTCTGTCTTCCTTTCTTTTTTTCCAGTAGGGGCAGGCCTATATATTTTGCAGCTCATGTCTGAAAGGCTGGCTCCAAGCGCTAGGGGTGGGCTCTCGCTCTCTGATGGTTTTCCAGTGAGTATTTGTCAGGTCAGACTGTGCACCGCCCGGCGGTCTCCGCTCCTCTCCCCGGGTTATTTATTACCTCTCTCCCCCGCCGGCAGCGCTGCGGCTCCGGGGCCGCTGCCAACAACGGCGCAGAGGCGGGGGCCGCGTTAGGGGGGTTCCCGTCGGACGATGAGAGGAAAGGAATGGACATGAAATGCAGTCAGAGGATGGACAGAATTTCAGGCTCATTACATGGAAAAGTAACCATCGTCATGTTCAGTAAACATCCTTTATAGTTTGCAGACTGATCTCAGAACTGGTATGAATTGTATTTTGACATTTTTTAGATGAAAGTGTAGTATCACCATGTTAAAATAATCACATCATAGTCAAATGGAAGGATTTGAGCATTTTTCTCAGTTCTTTATCACAGTACAACAAATATCTCCTGGTCGCCTTGGAACTTGAGGACAAGGATGGGTTGTTGTTTTTTTTTACTTGCTCACATTTTATAGGCTAAGTGATTATGAAATCAACAATCTACAGATTGATGAATAGTGAAAATAATCACCATAATTAAAATCACCATAGGTCGTCCATGATATACAGGCATGATATACAGGCATGCCATACGGCGGTTTTATAGACATCTGAGATGTATGAAAAGTGTGAAATGGCTCCTTGTCAATACACTTACAGCAACATGAACAACAGTTCATTTAAAACTCATAGAGATGAAAACTGTCAAATGTAAAGAAAGAGCAGTGCATGCAGTTTAAATGTCTGGAGATATGGAAAAAGCATATTGCAATGTTGGTGACAATGTAACTTATATGCTGATATTTGTTATGTATGACGTAGCATTACTCTAACGTAACTCATTGTAAGGAACCAGGTCGTAATTATGATTATCTCTCCACCTAAAAACTCTATTCTAAAAACTTTAAACAGACTAATTTAGATTTGTTCTTTGGTCGATTAGTTTTCCTTATTCATGAAATCTGACATTGCTACAAATACAGAAAATGTTACCTCAGTTTTAAATTTGGATGTTTTAATGTCAGACCCTGGGAATCGGAGTCAAGGTTTTCCTGTAGACTCACCAGATTAATCATACTTTAAACTGCATTCAGTAGTAGAAAGAGAAACTATAAAAATGGGGAAACACCAGTGTCTCATCCAAGAGTAGCTTGTATTTTGAGTCGCAGGTTTGCATTTTTAACTGTTTTGCTGTGAAATCCAAAACCACCTGTTGAAAAGCCATAAATTATACTGAAAGACCATGATAGCTAGATTATCATAGTCCATGCTTGCAGGGCTATTTCTGTGCTCTAAATTGGTCTAAAATGTTTGAAAAGAATAAAATCCTCTTTAAACTGTGCCGTGTGAGAACACATAAGAAATGAAAGCAGAAGTAACTTGCTACAGACATAGAAAGATACCTGTTACTGTTATAATTCTAAAGTTGGTATTTCCTAATTCGGTGTAAATTCATGGCGTGTATGAGCAGGTGTGGGTTTTTCTGTGGTTATTTTTTCTTTCAATCTAGATACACAGGACTGTGTGGTATAAGGAGTCAGAAAAGGTTGAGGTAGAAAGGTTAAACAAGGTTTCCCCATCACATCAAACATTTTAATGAAATAGACACAAAGACTGATGGAAAATTCTACTCAGTTTACACCGAACCAACTTTTTAAGATGTGAAAGCTGAAGTGTCGTCACTATACAAGTTTGGGGAACCCCTCCATGATGAACCATCAGGAATGAGTCATGATCAGAGACAGAGAGTGGGTGTAGGAGTGGGCATGGGTGTCCCCTTTATGACTGGTTTCATCAGGGCTCTCCCGATGGTGCAACCTCCAGCGCCAACGCACTCATCAACAAGGTTTCCATCGAGACATTTCGATGTGGCGAGGACTGGTTGATAAAGAGAGAATCAAAGAGCTTCTCAAATGAAATGTAGTGTTCCATTTCCTAGAAACAGCTTTGTAAACATACGCCATAAATGTCAACAGCTCATGATTTATGTCACTGCTTCTGCTCAATGTACTCACCAACATGTGGGAAGTGACATTATTTTTTAGTTGAGAAATGTTGCCTTTCGATTAAATTTTTCAGACTGTGTTCACTTTAAAGTAAGTGATTTCAGGTCACCTTTTTCTTACTTTAGCTGTGACTGAGTGTAAAATCCATTTTGGTCTCTTCCTGATCCACAAACCCAATAATTCCATTACAATGCCTTCAGACATCACAGCTCCTCAGTTCCAAAAGAAAAAAAATTGTCAATCTACTGTCCGTCACTGTCTTTGGTGAGGTAGCCGTTGTGTGTTTTTGTAAATGGCTGCCGTGTGTTTGCCTGCCTGGTCCTGGCTGTAGGCATTATACCAGTTCTGGCCAGGCTGTGGTCTCTGGCCTTCTCGTGCACCGCTTCCGCCTGCGGTGTGGCGTGCCTCCTTCCTGTGTGTGTCAGAGGCAGTTTGGCCTGATTTATAGGCTCCTGACACACGGCGCTTTGGACCCCACCTCTGCTGCTGGAATGGCTATTCCATGTGTCGGTGGTGGATCCACCTGGGTGGTTCTTCACTGATGGGGGTCAGATGTGGTCCTGCTCACAAGCTCCAGGAGCTCAGGCGAACATGCCCTGCAGACAGTGTGGGGAGAAAGTGCTTGCAGAAAATGTGGTTCCAGGCGGTGGAGGCTTTACTACAGTTAAAGCAACACGTTTGCACCAACGACTACACATATTTATGATCTGTTAATTTGAGATATTTTATTTTTGGCTTACAAGCAAAAATTAAACCAAAGTACAAAGGCAAAGAACATTGATAGAGTTTAGGTCTTGTTAGTGTTAAACCATCAAAGAAAACTTTAGATTCAAGTTTTTTATTGGTCACAGTTTTTTTCTGAAAATAACTTCAGATGTCAGAGTCCAAAACATCTACAACAACCCACCATTTTACCACTTACCACAAAGAAAAACATCTTCCTTTTTGTAATATACGTACTGAGTAAACTTACTGATGATGTGTGATGTATGATGAAGTTTAACACCTATTGCACTAGCACACAGGTATCACATTTGTTCTTCTAAAGAACACCCCTAAGTATAAAGACCTTAAACATAACAGCTTTTTCAAGTTTTCTGACATGTAAGTACAGCTTCCTGTAAAACATTTTAACACTGACAGCTCTGCACTCACTGTTGAACAGTTTTAGATGGAAGTGGCCGCAGCAGGTTAGTGTAAGTTGGGGGAGTGAGGGCAAGGTGGTGTCACTGCACTGTTACTTTGGAGTATAACAAAGAGGTGGTTGAATTTAGACACACAAGACACCTGATGTTGGATCTAGTGACCTCTATGATCCTGACGCCCTTTTTGTGAAGGTCTGATTTAAGGCGGTCCTGTTAGTATTTGGCTTTTAGATTATTAAAATAATGATGTTGATGTTTTTGGTGGAATTGTAAACATGTTGCATCTATTTGCCTGAAAGCTGGAAGCCTGATTTAAGTCTGTGATATTGGGAGTAGAAGTAGTGTTTGACTTATAAATACTTATAACTCAATGTATGGTTTTTATGGATATAAAGTTTCAGCTGATAAAACGAGTTTTAGATTGAGTTGCATGGGTGGAAATGACAGTTGACTTCCTCATGCTCACTAATGATGGTTCCTCCATTTTACGCACTGAAGCGCCGTCCCTCGCAGTCCCCCCTCCGCTCTGTGGCTCTCGCCGAGCCTCCGCTGTTTAAATGGGCCAAGTTGAGAAGCGGCGGAGAGTGCAAATCTTGTTTGGTCTGGGTCTGTGAACTTCAGCGTGACTTCAACGACATACACAGGGGTTAAAAACAACTCTTTCCAAACTTTCAACTGTATTAATGCTGCGCAAATACTACTCAGGAATATCAAGCCTCATATGTTTGGCTTGTGGTTCTGATTAATGCCATATGCCACATTAGTTTAAGAAACTGGAGAAATTTAATATTATCAGTTTCTTTTTTTATTGTCTTCATTGGCTGTGAGATTACATTCTTGACCACATGTAAACTCCCCAGAACTGAATCGGTGTGCGTTATTTTAAAGGATTGCACAGCCGCTTCAAATTTTGAAAATAAAAATAACTCTCTCATTTCGCCAAAGGCAAAGAAATAAGAGACACGACGCGTAGCTGCGACTGGTAACGATCACCGTAGGTAACATAATGTCCGGGGCTCAGGGCTAACCATGTCAGGTATTAACAGAGCGAGCGTGATTAAATGTGGGAGGTAGGAGCTGTGAGGCTGGCGGAGAGCGCTGCTGCGAGCTGCAAACTACTGAATGGGAATCTATCCGGCAACTTCACCAGACCGCTGTCTCACGGCGACACGGGGGCTCTGCGTAAAACCAAGCGGCGCGTCTCCAAGTCTGGGTCAGCCCAACTCACAGACGGAGAGGACGCTGAAGTTGGATCGGACGAGCAGCTTTTCACTTGTTACCGGCGCGCGGCTCCCACTAACATGCCTGCCATCAAAAAGGAGAGGCTGGATGGAGACGACATGGCATTGACTGCGTTCAACCAGTCCGAATACCTGGCCCCTTTAAATGCCACCGCTATCCCCGTGGTGACCCCGCATCCGCCGCCCTACGACCACATTTTTGCCCATCACCGCGCTTACTTGGGGCTTCACGACTCGGCGCTGCATCACCAGCACCTCCACCACCACACGGACGACTTAATGCTGGAGAGGTTCTCCTCCATCCCCGACTTTCAGCCCTTCTTCGACAACGGAGAGCCGTGCATCGAGGTGGAGTGCGGGGAAAACAAGGCTTTGCTTTATATCAATAAATTGTGTCAAGGTAGTAAGGGACCCTCAATTAAATACAGGGGCGAGTGGCTCACCCCCAACGAGTTCCAGTTTGTCAGTGGACGAGAGACTGCCAAAGATTGGAAACGGAGTATTAGACACAAAGGTAAGGACAACCTGCACTGTCCTCACGGTTCGTTTGCAGAGAGGGACACCTCGCCATCAATTAAACACTTTCAGACGCCGCTTATTCAGGGTACAAACTTGGGTCTCGTGGTTCGGTGTTGAGTTTTGGAGTGAAAGGGTTACAGCAGTCAGTGCGTAAGGAGACAGATGAGAAAAGGCGCATATCTCCCTCATACCAGCCGAGGCTTTGACACAGAGTTTGGGCTGCGATCACACACCAAACCGGCGCATTTGGAGTAGGCTGCACCGGGACTGAGGTGAAAAGTTATACATAGATAATTGAATGTGTGACCGATGAAATATGTTATTCCCTTATGATGGTATGAATCGTTCCGTTAAGTACAGCTGCACTTGTGCATGGGTGTTGACACTTTTACGCATCGCATGTCAGGTTTCAGATATATTTTTGAAAATGAGCGTTCTGTTTGTTCACTCTCAGTTTGTTGTGAATGTGGTGATTTTGCAACCATTTGCAATTTTGAAACTAAATATTAAGCTTACGGCTGCTTTTAGAGGCATTATGGAGGTGTTTGGTAGATTTTCCGGTATAATAACCGTGACAGCATCAATAGACTGATTCTGTTCCGGTATTTTTGATGTGAACATTTATAGCATAGTATTTTTATGCAAAAATTACTCATGTTGCGCGCACCCCCTCACCACATACACACTTAGTCGCGCACACACAAGGGTACTCAGGCAGAACTGACACGCGTTAAGATGTGTGGGGGGAGGGTGTCGCCCCCAGGTCAAAAATGGTAGCCTAATAGTTTAATATACCGATTGCTATAGACAGATGACAGTAGGCTGCTGTCTCTCTGGCTCACCGCACTTGACCTATCGCTAGAATTAAACTTCATGGCAGAAACGAAGAGAGATACTTGAAGTTTGTCTGCAGGGACTGACTCCTTCAGATACACACTGTGATGATTGGATGATTTTTGACAAGATTTTGTCTGGAAAATTGTGAGTCCTGAGATGGTGGGCATCAGAAGAGGGCCCATCCTCAAGCAAGTTGATAATACCTTTTCACATGGCTGTGTCATGGAGCAGATGAGTTTACTGGCTGCAGAAGATGGTTGGTAGTCTTCACTAACAGTGTTTCTGTTGTTTTTTCTTTAAGGGAAAAGTCTCAAGACTCTTATGTCCAAAGGAATCTTACAGGTGCACCCTCCAATCTGTGATTGTCCTGGTTGTCGAATTTCATCTCCAGTGGTAAGAACATTTCAACTTTTGTCATACTGCTTTGACTGCAGCACTGTGTTTCTGAACTTATAGAGTCAACTAGGAGAAGCTATATGGAACATAGAGTTTTAATTTGACTTGGGGATAACTTCTTTGCTGTGGATATTCTGTTTATGGAATATGTGGGGTTAAAAAGTGCTTGTGATTGTTCATTGTGGCAGTCGACAATTTGTCTCATCGGTGAAGATTGTAACTTGTCAAAAGGCTAAATGAATGCACACAGAGTTCAAAGAAATATTAAAATAATACCAATATTTATGTGAAAAGATTTTGAACAAGTATTTATGATTGTAATATCACGGTGAAGCCTAAAATTACTTTTTTATACTCAGGTGATCCAAATGCTTTTGATTGTTATTTCTCACTTAAATTGACAACAAATGCTCAATTTTTTTTGCTGTTATATCACATCAAGCCAATTTTATTTATATGGCGCTAATATTGCACAAAATCACAAATTTGACTCAAAGGTTTTTACAATCTATAGTTGTGTTTCTATCTTTTTCCCTGTGCTGAAACATGCTCTTTTCATTTACATACACTTTAGCTTGTGTGAACGCAGTACTAGACATAGTTATATTTCATCGTGATAATTGTGTTGTCACCCATCTTTATATACATGAAACAGTGAGTCTTTATTGGAGCATTGTCTTTCTCTGTAACCTTGATGTTGAAGACCCTAGAGCCCCGCACGTCAACTTTGATGCTAATTTTTTTCAGCATGAATATCAAATCCACTTTCAGCCTTTCACTGAACAGGGTATCAAACTGCCTTTTCTTCAGCGGCATTGAGCTGTCCAGTGTGGCTGTTTGACGTTAGGTGTCGTTGGTCGGGCTCTTCTGTCCCATTGAATCAGTTTCCTCACCTGGCTGCTGAACTTTTGTTTGCCTAGTGCTTCCCTCAGGGCTCGGCCAGGGGCACGATGCCAAACCTTGAGGCCTTGCAGGTGTGTCACGATTACAGCATCACCGCTCTATGTGTGTGTGTGTGTGTGTGTGTGT
>CAFUXE010000999.1:26035-41191 GCA_903364295.1 Serranus cabrilla | reverse complement strand
TTATAAGAAGTTTTACTTGATAAGTTTGGAGCCAAATCTCATGGCAAATTTATAGCTGCATTTGCATTTCTGAAGTCATGAATGTTCTTTGTACAATACGATATGTTTGAAATAATCCAGCATGTGTAGCCACACCTATTTTAGCATTAAAATAGAATGTAAACTTTTAAAAGAAAGCTCTACCATTACTTCTAAACGGCTTCCTCTAACCATGTATCCGAAACTTCAAAAGAAAATGACTGAAAATGTAAAGCCAAGATCTTTAATGTGTTATGCCCATCTGTGAGTGAGGATAAACATTTTCTATGGTTGGAGAAAAAAAAATCTAAAATTGGATTTATCAAGTAACACCTGTTGACCAAATTTTATACTCGTGTTCATATCACTGATTGGTTGATATATTCATTTTCCAAACCAAGAACAACAAGACACTTCCCTGTCACGAATGTTTAACTAGATACATCTTTGCTTTGAACTTCAAAATGTGACACATCGCAGCTTTAATTAGGTTTCACAGGATTTTTTGCATGTGTCCCCTGCCATTTCAAATAATGACATCATTATTGTTAGGATGTTTTCATATTGCATGTAGACATACATATATATGTGGTTTTAAAATGGCTTAAAAACACTTTTGTGTTTTCTTACGGTGCAGCAGTACTAGTGTTTGTGTGTGTGTGTGCGTGTGTGCGCGCTTTTAGCAAGTGTATGTTTGTGTTTGTGGTGGACGAATGTGTTTATTCCTCTATCCTCTGTAAACAAAAGTGTCAATATTATAATTATATTCTTATGCCATAACAATTCAACATGTTTCTACTTGCATATCTGCAGTTTATTCACAGCTGTTCTTGATCTTTGCTGTTCTTGCAGAATGCAGATATTACAGTAAATTTGTTTACGTGCACACTAATATTTTGAGATTAGGCAAATATAAGGCTTGTCTGTTTTTCTGTGGCCTGCACAGTATACTGTGCCTTTGTCTGATTTCTTTGTGTTTTGATTCTGAACATGCACCAGAAAGGTCATAGAGTGCAGCGGATGCAAATGGGTGTTTCTATAAACAAACAGTGTCATGGCTAGTGGTGAAGAAAAAAGAAAACACCAAAATGATTTTGGGATGACAGCAAAACAGCTTTCATGTCACAACTAATGCAAAGTAATAGAGACTGTGTGGAGGTACGCTGTGAATTAATCTAAGCAAAAACAATAAACAGCAACCGAGTCTCTTCATTTTCTTCTTGTGTGGTGGCACTAATAAGAGGTTTTCTCCCGGCGACTACTAGTCGTTCCAGACATTATCCTGCCTATCAAACATATCATATTAACCTTATTATTGGGTTACTGGGGAAATCCAGCTACTGCGAACCATGTAAACACTTTAATCAAACTATTACTTTAATCTGATTATTCACCGTAATCAGGTTTGCATACTGAGCGATCTAAATTTGACGAAAGCTGAAAAATTTGTAGCTAATCACCTTTTATGGGTGCACCTGTGGAAATGTCAGGATGGGTGAGTCAGAGATAAGGAGGTGAGACAAAACAAAGTATGTCTTTTGTGAAGAACTGGATCTCAGGGCTTACACAGACACACAGCAGACAATTTGTTTGTTTTGGCCTTGTTTCAGAGCTCTTATGTGAGCACGGTAATGACCGCTTCACCCCCTCCCCATCTCCCACTCTCCTCACCCTCATTTTTTTCCCTCTCTCCTTCTCTGTCGTCTCCTCATTCCCCCTCCCCCTTTCCCCTAGTGCTCGCGCCAAGTCGGCCCGCCATCCCGCCTCCACACAGACACACACACACACACACACACATGCTGCGAGGTAACGGCAGACAGGCGCGTGACTCATTAGGCATTCGTCCCCCAGGGAGATCGCTGGGGGGGCGCGTGCGAGGGAGAGAGAGCGCCGCAGCTGCAGGAATGTCACGGGCGGCTACCGCTGTGTGTGCATGTGTGAGTGAGCGTGTTTGTGTGTGTGTGGGTGTGTGCTGGCTAATGCTGGTAGGAGCCAGCGGCAGGGCACTGCACCTTTCAGGAAATAACGCAAGGAGAAAGAAAAAAACACACTTATTAGTCCTCTTTTTCCACCGAGTGCCCATTTAAAAGTCTGAAATAATTTTAGAGAGAAAACAGTGTATTGTCGTATAATTTCTGCTTGAATTTAAACGCCTTTGCTGGCAAATGTGTAGCTTTGACATTAGCCTGTATTGTTTTTCAATACAAGAGCATTTTTGTTGCATTGAAACCAAACCCTTTCTATAAATTTATGAATTCCGTATGGTGTTTATGACTTACTGGAACATATATGGCTTTTTAATGGATTCATGGTTTTATTTCAAATATTAAAGCTTTATTGTCTATGTCTACCAATTAAATGAGAATGTGTGCAGACTATTATATACCTTTGCACTTAAAAAGACCATATTGAGGTACGTTTCACTTATTGACATCCCTCAAGACTGTCTCCAATGATTTAGCTATTTAGGGTCACAGTGTATCTAAAACAATTGAAAAGAAGATCCAAGTGATTAATGGATATGTTGCTCATTAGTAATCGCCAACCATATTGCTACTGAATCAGTTTCAGTAATAAAAAATAAATTTAAAAAAGTCAGACTGATCTAATTCCAGCCTCTTTATTGTGAATATTTTCCTGTTTCTTTACTTCCCTATGAAAAAATCCAAACATTATTCAACAATGAAAATAAATGTTAGTTGCAACACTAGTCTAGTATCTTGTACTTGTACAAAATCTTCGCCCTCTTGAATAGCTGTACTGTTTAGCATGATATGCCGTTCAACTTCTTGTGTTATTTCTAGTGGCATTATCAAGTTCAACTTAGTGGTATTTAGTATAAAAAATGTGTGTATCATGGATATATTTGTGTTTATGGCACGTGCTTCTTAATGGTTGTCACATACTGATATGACAATTCAGATTCTAGATTGTGTAATAAGTTGGTCAGTGTGTCCCTATGCATGTGCATCTGTATGTATGTGTGTCTTTTTTGTGTGTAAATGTGAAGCCCAGATATATTTCTTGGCTGCCTGACTGACAGAAAGCGTGGGAGGTGATATTCATAGAGGTGCTTTTAGTGGGACTTTTATGAGAGACTTTTTTCCATGGCTGAAAGGAGGTTGACCACACACAGTAAGGTTGCCTCAGAGCTGTCTGCGCGTGCATGTGTTGTGAGCGTGCACGTATGTGCCTGAGCGCTCAGGCGCCCTTCCTTTGAGCGCTCCTACGTGGGCTGCCAGGGGTGTGTTTAGCTTCGTGTTTTGTTTCGGAGAGCCCTCCCCCGTGCTGCGGAAGTGTTGCCGGAAGCAGTGGGAGCTCACCCCCAGTTCTGCGTCAGTGCCACTAAAGAAAGGATCGGGGCTTTCCGGGAGGAGAGAAGAGGGAGGAAGGGGGAGCAGTGAGGGGGGGCTGTCAGCCTGGGTATGTCACGGCCATGTGGGTGGTTGTCTACATGCTCGCACACACTCACACAGCCTCAGTCACGACTGGTCTTAGACAAACTATTCTTGTATACACTATTTTGCTGGCATGCTCCAAGTAAAATCCCCTGCTTTGGAGGGGAATTCTAAGGAACAGGTGTGTGAGTGTGTGTGTGTTTGTGGGTGTGGGTGTGGGTGGTGAGGATAGTGTGCATGTGCAATATTGTATTTACCCTGACGATGTGAAGACAGCAGTTAAGAGACTTGGAGGTGGAGAGTTTGTATTTAACAGATGTGTGTCTGACAGATGTAACTGTGGTTGCATCCATGGAAAAGTGCTGTTCTGTTGTTCTGACGTGATGTTGCGCTCCTGTTTCCTCCCTCTAACTCACCCTGTTGGAGCTCAAGCACTAACTTCCTACAGTGAGGCCTTGTGTGGAAGTAGCAGAAGTATCTGAAAGTGATCCACTGTCCTCAAACGCTGGAGCAGAACTTGTAGAAAGCTCCGACAGGAAAGAAGAAAAGAGGAAAAACCTCTTTTCTGGCAAGGCACGATAAAAAGGGGAAAGGAAAGAAATGTGCAGAACTCTGTGGCCTGCTCATCCTGGGGGATGTTTTCATCTTTCTCTGTCTTCCACCTCCCCCCCAACTCTTTTTAATGTCTGCCATTTGAGAGACTCCAGAGGGGCTGCACCTGTTTGCCTCTTGGCTAGGAGCCCCCAAATCCCTCCTCCTGCCCCCGCCTGCCACTCATGCTGCCGCGCTTCCTGGGATGGAAGGAGCGAGGGAAGGAGGGAGTGAGGAGGAGGTGGAGAGCGGGATTGCGTGTGGTGGAAGGGATAGCTTGAGGGCTTAAAGGCGTCCGGGAGTAAGAGCAGAGTTGTAGGCACACAGAGCGAGAGAGAGAGGGAGAGGGGAATATAGTTTCAAATCCGAGTCCACGCCACACTGGACAGACCTTAATTCTGTGGAGCTTTCTCTCTCTCTCATGTTTTAACTCACCACATTCTCTTTCATTTCTGTATTTTCTCTCACCTTTTCCCTCTCCTGCACAAAACCCACATCCGCTCTCCCTCGGTTCCCTGTTAACATTTCTCCTCAGCCTATCCTTCTCTTGCTCATCTCCAATTTCCTCCCCCGGCTCAAAGTCCTCTACTCTTTCCATCTCCCATCCCTACACTTCCCCTACATCTCTCTCCCCTCTTTCCCCCATCCTCCCTTTACTCTGTGATAGGACCATGTTAATCTGCAGTGACCTCTTCAGGTCACATTAAAGGTCGCCCAGCTTCACTTCCTAATGCCCCTAGGGCCACTCTCTCCTCTTTATCCCTTCTTTTCTCTGCTTACTCCTGGCAGCTTTTGAGCAAAATAAACATTCAATTCACCAACCAACTTTTCTCCCCATCCATTTGGTTTTTAGAGTAGAAAAGTACAGCAAACATGACTTCTGTGTTTTGTGCTGGTTAAAGAAACAACTTGATTCAAAAGGAAGTAACTCTGTTACTGCAGACATACCCAGTTGACCTAACATAGGGTATTGGAAGATTTCAGTTTTACTTCATAATTTATTCACTATGACTTTATGATATCTAGCTGGAGGCTGTCTTACAGATTATGTTGTTTCAGTGTAGCTCATGGGTCCCAGCAAAACTGACGTTTCTGTCGTTGCTGTTGAAGAGTTTTTTCCTGGAAGCTTGTAAATAATTTTTCATTCTGTTGAGGATATTTTTTTAATATATATTTGTTAAATGATTTTTATGTAGCTCCAAAAGTCATTTAGATCTAGATGTTATTTAAAGGCGCAGTGTGTACAATTAAATAAATCTATCGATTGCAAAAATTGATGATGATATTCATAACAAAGTTTTCATTAGTGTATAATCACCAGAAACTAAGAACCGTTGTGTCTTCTTATCTACATAGGAAACATATTCTCTTCCAAGGAGCCCACTACGGTTGGACAATATGACGTTACATACTATGTGACAGTAGAAATGTGTCTACCGGTAGAGATTTTTCAATATTGTTTCCACCACAGTACCTTTTCTCATGCAATTTTGTAATTCTCATCTAGTCTCCTGATCTTGCATGGCCTTGTGATTTCATAAATCCAGCTACCTTTAAAGGTAACAGTAATTTGGTGCAATCATGGAGGAGGAGGGTGAATTTGTAAATACACAGCAGGACAAGGCATTCTGTTAACCTAAAAACCTGTGACACAACTAAGCTGTTTTTCTTTGTACTGAAGGTCCACATAAAAGAAGAAAATAACCAGTTGATTAAGTATGGTATAGTTATTTGTATGTACATTTCCAGTGAAAACTCAATGTGCTGCCACTTAAAAAAAGTCTCAGTGATCAAACATTAGCACAAGCAAAGCTAAATATGAATCCTGTTTCTCCTTGTTTTGCAGAACCGCGGGCGCTTGGCTGAGAAACGCACCATCCCCCTCCCCCCGAACCGGGTGCCCAAGAAGGAGCTGGCCTCCATCTTCAGCAGTGACGACAGTGAAGGCAGCGAGCGGGCCAGTGGGGATCATGCCCACATCAAACAGGAGGACGAGTTGCATTACAGTATCATGAGAAAGAGGTGAGACACCTGTGACTTCTGTGGGGACAGCGCAAATGTGTTCCCATGTCATTGTTAAACCACGTAATATCTCAGACTTAAATATATATGTATATGTATATAACCTTTTTCTACTACTTATATTTTCTTTTTCTGTGTGTGTTAAGAGGACACTGACACACATCATCATGGATCATAGTATTAAATCCTGTTTTGTCAGATTCTGTCTAAAAGCAGGAGGATGAAACTCTTTTAATGACACCTCAGACATGTGTGTAGTATTTCCATCAAAAGTGATTTTAGGATAATTTTGAGGTGTTAAAGGCTAATTTTGAGACGAACAGACAAAGAACCGTGTTTCAAAAACATACTGCAGCTTTTGCTTTGGGATGTCTAATGGAAGGATATGTGCTGAGCTTTGAAAGTGTTAATTGGTTCGTTGGTTTGTGTTTTGTTGCTCCTGCCAAGTCTCAGTGTATCTGTCCTGACTTGATGTTGAAAGACTGAGTCACCTGAGTCACATCTGTCTGCTTCATCTCAACCTGGGCTGTGCTCTGGACCCGTTTGATCACAGACTGTTCAATATGAAACATTCACAAGTCGTGCATCTTAATGCTATGCTATTGCACTTTTTCAGCTTAAATGTTTGGAAACGGCTGTGAAATAATTTTTTTTACAATCTACTTTAATTGTGATATGCATTTATTTATGCAGAAAAAATTCAATTTCAGGTGTTTTTTGAGCTGAGGGTATGAAATGAGTGTACAACGCAAACAGCCTTGGTGAAACAAACTAAGATTAATAGAAAGAAATAGTACATACTGCCTCGAAAAAATGCACCGTCTGGCATGTATCTATAAACAGTACATCTCTGGATCCTCATCTGTCACACAGTAGTCTTGTTCTTGTTATTTTAATCCAATCAGGAGGAAAGCAGAAATACTTGACAGGAATGCCTGTTTTGTTTCAGAATTTCCATTTTTATTTTCATCAAACATGGCATCAAACCATAATACCACAAGTGGAATGTATTAGGAATGCAGTTTAATGTAAATGCTGGCAGAAATGTCAGAGGTTTATTCGTGCAATCAAACATCACATTTTAGTGTGAATCAGTAAATGGATGACTAATTGTGAAAACTGAAATTTTCCACAATAATAGATGGAGAAGAGTGCTCAGGAACTGTATACACATTAGATTGGGTTTGGCATATTTGTGGACTGCGTTTACTAAAAGCCTGTTTGGATTCAAGTGAATAATCATGTTCACACATCTTCATACATGCAAATAAACACATTCAGGATTACAGTGAGGTCATTACATTAAGATGAATGAAATAGGCGCAGAGGACAGCACTCCCTCTCTGTTGGCATATCTGCTTTGTTCCAAACATGAACTAAAAAAAGATGGGATTATAATCATTTTAATTTGCTCCCTCACAATCAGCACTTTGATCCATTTGAAGTGACAGGAATGAAGACATTTTCAGTCTGGAGTAAACATCACATGGATTTGTGATTACTTGGTACATGACAGGCTACGGACAAATATAATGCAGAAGCTGTTCATTGATTAACCTCAGAAAGTCCCCAGCTGTATTATAAGCAGCTTGTGCAACCTCATTACAGGAGGGGATGTTTTTCATGTCTTGAGACTAGCGTGTGACACGGTGGACAGCACAGCAACTGTGAAGCTTTAAATGGATCCACTAACCTCATTTAAGAGGGCTTCCCCTCCCCCTGACACTTGTGCCGCTGGCGTGTTAAGATGATAATGAATTTAAAGAACACTTATGACTAATATGTCAGGCTTTTACCCTTTGAAAGGCGACGGACTCGCTGGAGCCGCAGCTCCGGTCTGTCCTGGGCATCCGTCTCAGCCCTGCTTTATCCCCCAGTGCTGGTCTGGACGAACGGGATAATGGGATGTCCAATCACGGAAATGTGATTTCCATTGACCGCAGCTTCGTAAGTGAGTCGTAGAAGGGTCTTAACAAATTGGATTTGGCCAATGGATGTGAAAAATACAGGGCCTCTGTATACATGTGTGAGCGTATCTGTGCTGTCTCATCCACACATCATCAAGGCTGGCGGCAGCACGGTGTCTCACCCACTTGGTTGCTGAAACCTACCTACTGTAACTGCTCTTTAATCTACATGGGCACATCCAAGCGACGTCTGTCAATTACTTATTCAAAGTTTTTTATCCTAACATACCACCTCATGCAGCAAATTGACTTTAGGTGACATTACATTTTCAGTGCATAGATAAATGTACCAGAATTCTAATTTTTTTTTATACAGTATTAAAAAAAACATACTTGATACCACAGCAAAAAGAAAAGGTCTAGGCACATAAAATAGGATCATTATCTTCCTTTAGTTAAAGTTAGCAACAGGCACACAGTGCAGGTACATAGTCACTGAACACATACCAACACATTTGTAGTATTAATAATTCAATATTCTTCTTCTGTAACGTTTTACTACCTTGTAAGCCTACACGTTCTTTATGTTATTATAGCTTTTATTATAACTTTCGGGTTGAAAACACTGTTTTAGATCCCTGTTTTTTATCTTTGGTACTTTTGATATTATCTTATGTATAATAACATTGTAAATGTTTAAATGTGGTATCAAAAAAGTATTAACGTTCTAATGCTTTTGACAACAAATGTCACTTTGTTTGACATTAAAGAGTTTTGTTTGCTTAGTTCAGGTGGCTGGTTTTGCATTAAGAGGATTTTCTGTTGGTGTGCTTTCATAGCTCATCATTCTCATGCGAACACCCTCCCAAGTTCATTATAAACCGGTCCACCTTCTTTTAATCAGATTAATGTTAATATTCGCCGGCTTTACAGACAATTAGTTTACTTGGTGCTCCACAGATCTTCGCTTGTCCTGCTGAATAAGCACAGAGCATCTAGACACTGAAGTGCTGCCAAATCACGGAGCCAACCAAATAATCGTTATCGCAATAAGGTGTATACAGAAGCTCCTTGGGGGTGTCACCACCAAAGTCTAGTGTGGCTCTTGTGCAACACACAAAAACTGAAAGATAGAAACAAAATCTTGTTTTGTTATCACCTTGGTGTATTGCTTTGGTATCAGTGCTGCAGATTGTTTGTGTCTGACTTTCGTTAACACTGATTTATGGATTTCATCTCCAGGCCTTAATATTTGATACCGGTAACTTCTGATTTTAGTGTCTTACTCAAGGGCAAAACAAAGCCTACCTTAGTGTTTGTTTCAGTTGGCCGTAGATAACAAGGCTTTGATTGAAAAGTGCTGACTGAGAGTCTGGGTAATTACCCGGCAACCACCGTGGATTTTATAAGTTACACCCGCTGACGTCTGCCTTTCAGCCTTTTCCTGTTCGAGAGAAGAAAAAAACTCCGCCATCCATACCCATTTATTAACGTTCACCAAAACAAACTGAGGCAGTTTCTCTGTTTTTCAATCATGCATGAGGCCATTTGCCACACGATCATTTACATATGCAAATACTTCCTTCTACAAAAGCATAAAACATACCAAGCTGTTTGGTTCAGCATAGTCTGACTGTCAGCAGGTAACACTGGATCTCCTCATACAGCTATGAGGGCCATCTTGTCCTGTGCTCATCCACTCAGCAGGGAATAAAGCTGATTGAAACACGCTACATACAGAATTCAGCATAACCTACAAACATCCTGGCTCAATGGTTTTGGACTGGCACCTCTCTGGCATCTTCAGCAGCACGCTTATAGTTATAGTAATTGTGGGCATAATATTGATAGACCTGGTTATAGCATTGAACTGTTGTCTGCTTGATTGTCTTTTTTTTACCCCAATTAAATGTTGGGGCAGTCTGAGCTAGAGGTCGACCGATAGTGGATTTTTAAAGGCTGATATAATTACGATTACAGAACAGGAAAAGGCTGACAACCAATTAATCCATTGATATCAGAGCAGCAGTTGTCTTCAGTCTAATGCATCAGTAATGCAATACTATGACCAACAACTTTTTCATACTCATAATTTACAAAGGTTACAAACGGTCTTATATAAATTAAACTTTCATTTAAACATGAATTATCATTACCTTGGTTTCATGTTTGGAGCGGTGAAATACCTCCCTGTTTTATTGTTGGAGGCCACATAGACATTGGGCCATATTGGAGTCCAGTTGCAAATAAAAGTTAGTAGAAGCTCGGTGAGAGAAAACTGATGTGTTTGCTGCAGGTTCATGCTGATAGGAGGCGGATTAGTGAAATAGAAGCAAACAGAAGCTCACATTCATAAACATTTAGAAGAATCTGATAGTGCTACTTACTATGAGTGTTTTTTCAGGTTCCCTTTACTGCCCACCTCTCGGTATGAAAACAGATAATTTCATGGAGGTGCACTGGCTCAAATTTATTAATGGGTGGGTGTGTGTGTTTAATCTGCACAATGACCAAAGAGAGAGAAAGACACTGATGCTGAGTTAGCTACTGTATGCCTATTGCATTTGACATTTTGTCCTCTGGCTTTATTGAACAACTGTGTCATTGCGTTATGCCAGTAAGAGGTCACGGACAGTGTGAAATTACTGGAAATGGCTCTCCCCTAAAGCACTAATTAGTGAGCTTGGAGGTTTTATAGCTTTCTAGAGGAGCTTTCCGCTTCAGGAATTTTTGGCCTTGTTTACACGCGTTTACCATGGCAACAGAGTCACAGCAATTTAGTAGTTGATTGGGCGTTGGCTAGCAGCGAGACGTTCGTTGTTTCCCCATACAGCAGTGTTTGGTCTGTTAACTCCCTCATCAAAACACAGGATCAACAAAAAGACGGTCAGCAGTGTTCCAGCAATTTAGTCTCAGATTTGGCGTTGGCTTGAAGCGTGAGCTTCATCATTTCCACATGTAAAGAACACAGTGTTTACTATTCATGTTCTGCCATACAGTATGTTGAAATCAGCAGAAGATATTAAGAGCTTTGTCCTTTCATACAGTATCTACAGTTCAACAGTGAGTCCTTTGAAGGCTCAAACTTATTACATCACAAACAGATAATTTCCTTTTTTAAATGAAAATTCTCCTTAAAATTGTCTTTTTTTTTCAGAATTTAAATAGCAATAAAAAAAAAAACTGAATTAGAAAAAATGTCAATGATAATAGCCCATAATGTGCATGCCAGAGGATAAATTAACAGTGAAACTAGCAGCATTTGCAGGGCTCAGTGCAGGGGAACTTAAATGTAACATGGCGGACTTACCATATTCTATTTTCATTGTACTTTTCTTTTGCTCCCTCGGCTGCCTTATCGACCTCATGTCAGCCTGTACAGCAGAGGAACAACAAGGAGAAGTGAAGCCCAAGTGAAGCCAGGCTACTCTTACTTATTTATGTATCTATTTCTGTATTTATTCATTACCCCCTCTGCTTGCAGGGTTCCCAGTTGCGGGTTGCCTTTCGATCCAACTGTGAGCAGCATGACAATTGTGTTTCCGTTGCTCAGAGGAATCAGACAAAACGTGAAATGTACAAGGAACCGATCTATATTCCTGCTTTAAACTTTATGCGCCTAAAGCGGAGGCACGTAAATAAAAGACTTGCATTATATTTTTTTCTGCGGCGCATCAGAGAAACTACTCAATTCTTTCCTTCTCTTTTTTGCATTTTGCCCAGGTCCATATTTTACCATGAGTAGTTGTTGAATATTACATATTGCCCAGTAGTATTTGAATGTTGCTATGAGCCACCTGTGCAAGTTGGGGTAGGTGTCTGGGCTGTTGTCCTGAGAGCAGAGGAGGGTACACAGTAAACCTGTGAGCACCAGATGTTACACAGTGCTTGCGACCTGTCTCTCTCTCTCTCTCTCTCTCTCTCTCTCTNNTCTCTCTCTCTCTCTCTCTCCCTCTCTCCCTCTCTCCCTCTCTCCCTCTCTCCCCTCCACCTTCACATCCCTGCTGTCTGTCTGTCAGCACTTTCCCAGTGGTGGTGTGAGACATGGCGTCAGGGTGCCTGAGCTGCCAGCTTCTGCCAGCTCACACTGTGACCTCCAGCCCCGCCACCTCAGGTCCGCGTGCCAATGCCACAGCAGGCCACTACTGGGCATTTATACTGAGTCGACAGCCTTTGCCAGGAGAAGAGTTTTTTCATGTTGTTTGGACCATTTTGAAAAGTAACGCCTACTGAAATGGTAGAGGGAGCTCAACCTTTTCTTAACAAAAGAAAGCACACCAACAACTGATCTGGCGGATATTTATTGTGAAATACTGGCACTTTTTATGCCATGTTTTTGTGTTCATGGAGAGTCATGATTCAGCATACATACTTTATTATAGGTTATTGTGAAAATGCAGAAAAATAATTCACAAAATATTGTATTAGTGGTGTCACGAGTCTCCAAATCCATGATTTGATTAGACTTCAGATTTTTTGACAACTTATTTCAAATGGGGAAATCATGAATCCTGCTTTTAATTTCAAGGATTGAAATATGGTTTTGAAATTAGCTTTAACCTATTTTTGTATTGAGCAGCAGGGGCTATGATAAGTGAAATAAGTTCTTATAGATTTTATTTTATTTTTTTTATCCTCGTCATGGTAAATGTAGTGTTTGGTCACCAAAACTTGATTAACCATTTCTAAGACGGGTCCTAAAACATGATTACATCCCTTAATTCCCATGTTTTGAAAATAGTTTTGTTTAGGTATCAGCATCATAACCTTGAAATCTTATTGGCACCAGTATCAAAACTTTAAATTGATAGCTAGCCCTAGTATAAATTAGATTAGTTATACAGACTTTGTGGTATTGCTAATAGTACCCATGACGAATGTTGAGTATTAACACGTTAGTCACCTCAGTGTCTGGGTCAGTGTGTCTGTCCTGTGGCCGGAGATGAGAGGTGCGGTATTGACCAGTTTAGGGATGAGCTGAGGATGAGATGATTGTCTCCGGCGTGCACCTGGGTGATAAGAAGGGAGCTCCTTTCCTGCTTTGCTATCAGGCCCAACAGCCACAATATAACCCCCCTCCATCCTCCACAAGGCCCCCGTCCTTCCGAGCTAACCTCAGCCTTAGGAGCTCCTTAGGGAGCGCTGACTCAGGTGACTAGGTTTTAAACACCACCCCTCCCCCCCTCTTCATCTTCCTGGGCTTGAGTATGACCTTGCCTCCACCCAGTGAAAGAAGGGGTGGGGGGGGTTGTGGGAGGGCAGAGGTGGGTGCGGATAGGGCTAGACCCTCATTAGCCCAAGCTGAGGCGGGACAGCTCAGGAAAAGTGCGCTAATTACCCCACTAACAATGTCCTTGCCGTTCATAGCTTAGAGCGGCAGCTTCGCCACAGGATAATAACCCCATCACCTCTTTGAGAAGTTCAGGATGGCATTATCATGATCACTTTAAATGATGGACAGAGGGTGGTGTTATAACGCAGCCAGCTGGTTGATGGATTTGGCTGCAGTTTCTCTCAGTGGAGTGTGTAACTGCAGTGTGTGATGTGCGTTTTGTTGGAATCACTGGGTTATGCAGATACATTATTATATGACTTTAAACACAATTTGAAAAAACTCCATCTTTATTTTCTTTTTGAAGAAAACCATTGGGCTCACAGACGCGGATAGCTACTAATTTTAGCAAGTTACACTCTAAAAAAAGAAGTCTATCATTAGTCTGAAAAGATTGCAGTCACAGTCCAATCAAGCGTCTCTTTGCTTAGCAACTGGTGCTGACTGTTTTGTCTGGACTGTTTTCTGAGTCATTGGTTCACTGTGACTGAAAGGTGACTGGTGAAGCCAGCATGGCCAGCATTAGGCCCTCCACGCTTTCCTTCATCTTTTCTGTTAGCGTGTGGAAAACAGCTTGGCGACCGACAGCCTGACATTACAGCAGGAGCCTGTAATCATGGGACTGTAAAAACCCAAATCCAGCAGCCGCAAACAGTGTGGCCTCGTCATAGTGGTGGCAGCTAAGAACCATTCACCGCTTCTGTCCCATAAACTGTGCCGTGCTGTGTCATACCAGACCCCCTTCATAGATGATTCTGCTTTCAATGAAGTTGCCAGTTAAGCCTATAAACAAGATTCCCGCTGACACGGGAGGATGCTGATACCATCAAACTGACATGTTTAAATACTGCATGTTTTTAGGCTTATTTTGTGGACAAAATTATAGTGTACATGAAGTTTCTTATTCTTTTGGGCTTCGGGACGCGATGTAACATAAATGTCACAGTCATTTAACAGTAAATTATATTTAGACTGTAACCTAAAAAATATTCAGCCCTGTTCCACACACAAGCTGTTTGCCATTACACTGTGACTCCACTGGTACTGCACGGCTGCTTCACTCCCCTCAAAGTCTAACCGCCTATTTCCCATCATTATGCCATTTAATGCGATCAGGATGGTAATCAGATTCCAAATGAAATACCTCCATGACACAGTTGTTTGGGTCCACTGGTGTGGGGAGGTTAGAAAGGCGGCTGGTGGAGCCTGAAGAAGGGCAGAGTGGCTCCAACAAGATCTGGGCCTAATCTGTAAACCCTCCTCCAGCTCCTCCTTTGGGTGCTGAAGGGCAGGGCAGGGCGTTTGAGAGACTCTTGTTAACGTTTTTGTTGAGAAGTGTAGGCATGACAATAGAAAGAAGATGCCATCAAACACAGACTCGTTGTGCTGTCTTTTAGATATTACATTTCTAATAAGTAAGTAAGTAAGACATTGGGTTTTAAATTGTCTGTCTCTTCACATTATCCAATTCCAGTATAACTCTAAAACAGCAGCCTGAGTTAAAAGAGCCATAATCAGGTTTTAAGCTGCTAAACTACTTATGAGTTGTGAATATGTTCGTTAATACATCTTAGTGTGGAAGATGAGTAGGGATGAGACCCAAAAGTGCTGGATGCAGTAGTCTGTCAGAGTGTATTACACACCTCAGAGCTAAAAGAGGGTTGACAGGACAGCCACTTGTAGCTGCTGAGTCTGTGTGGAGGTATGCATTTTAGAGAGTGCTGTCTGGATGGAGGATTTCTGCAGTAAGTAGTGTGTGAAATAGTATGACTTTATGCGCTGCTGCTTTATCTCACGCCGGTTTGGATTGCGTTGTGGAATTAAGTTTGTTTGGGGCTGCTTTAAAATGTGTTTATCCTCTCTTTCCTGTGTGTGTGTGTGGTGTGTG
>CAFUXE010000999.1:8894-25975 GCA_903364295.1 Serranus cabrilla | reverse complement strand
GTGTGTGTGTGTGTGTTAGTCGTGACAGTGACCTCTCTACAATCATCTCCAACCTGCACCACACCAGACAGCACGGCATGCCCGAGGGCCAGTCAGCATCTGACCACAACACCAGTACTGGACACACAGGTAGGACCCCCAATCATTCTGTGTGTTTAAATATTTGTCAGGCTGTCTTCTTTGTTTTTCTTTCCTTTTTCATCCTTTCTCTCTTTCCTCTGTGGATCCAGGCTGGTGATATATAGCCCTTTACATCTCCTGTAACATATGTAAACGTTCCATTACCCATTTAATTTACCCTAATTTGTGTGATTTGGGGGAATTTAACATAAGCTTATTACTCATTCCTGAAGGTCGCTCTTAAGTTGATTACTTAATGTTCTTCCCACATTCTCTGCCACACTCCAGGATTTTTGTTAAACCCCCTGTTTTAAATTACCTCTGAATAAATAGCTTTGTTTGCCATTAATCCAGTTTCATGTGAGCAGAGGAACCATGGTGTGCAAGAGCTTTTCTTACAGCTTACAGACAGAATACAGACAGCATTTAATCACAGCTATTTGTCAAGTAGCTTGTATAAGGATGTTGTGCTGCCATCAAAGACATATGTTTGTAAAACAGCCTCTGTGGATATCACTATTCAGTGTTCAACCTACTGTACTAGACGTTTCTGCCACGCTGGGATAGTTGTACCCATTTTCATGTCATGTGTTTGTGTCGTGTTCTGTAACAAGGTATTATTGAAAGCAGTAATGCTTCACAATAGAAATGCATGATATGTGGCGTTATTTATTATTCCAATAATGTTTTGGTAGCCAATAAATTATTGGACGATCATATGAAGCCAAATTGCTTATCACTGACTCAACAAGCGCAACAGCTACACACTTTGATACAGTAGCTGGTGGTGGCGGCCTGTCAGTGGTATTAATTTGACCCATAATGTCAAAGTAATATATTTAAGTCTGGCACAGATTTTACAATATATTTCAATGCTATTGCTTTTATATTAATTATTGTCTTTTTTTCCCTTTGCATTAATCACTTAAAACCCATGTCCGCCATCGACAAGCTTCAGCTGCATGTATAGTTACGACATACCTCTTCTTTTTAAATGCACGTTGTTTTGGACTGGTACAGGAACATCAGTGACACTACAAACGAAACACTCCCAGCACCCAGATTTCAGACCTCTAGGTTAGGCCTAGAGGTCTGAAATCTTATACAGGTGTGGGTGATGAGCTGAAGAAGATATATAGTGATTTGTACAGTTCTGGCATAAAGCCTGTCTGAGTTCAGGGGTGTCAAACTAATCCACGAAAGGGCCTGTATGGCTGCAGGTTTTCACCTCAACTCATTTATTTACCTGATCGTTCTTCACTCAGCTGATTTGTTGGGTCAAGTGTGCTCTTGCTTGGTTGGAACAAAAAACAGTTTGACACAATTGTGCTAGTTCATGTTACTCAAATATGACTCATTATAGACAAGGACCAATGTAGTTTAGGTTGTGTTTTTGTCACATGCTAAACAAGCACATTTCCTAGAGACTGCTAACCTAATATAAGATACCTCTAAAAGGAGGGTCATGCCATATGCATGCATTTTGGCATTTGAATTTTTTTGTGTCTACATTAAAAAATAGCTGAAATGTTGATCATGAAGCAAATTCAAAAAACGAATTAATTCACCCCTAATTAACAAATGAGTCGTCTCTTTATCAGTAAAGACCATACCCTGGCTTCACCGTTGCCCTGGGTTTGACCCTGTCCCTTCTTGTAACATTAGCCAGAGGCACAGCTAGTGCCATAATCAGTCCAGACCCAACACCTCCATACCCTCTCTCTGTGCGCTCATCTCCTCTGTCTGCCAGATTAATTGTCCATACGGTGCCTGTGATATCAGGCGGGGTGGGTGGAAGGTGGAGGGTATTAGACTGCTCAACAGCCAGTGTCTTAAACCCCGGTTTGGGAGGGATTTCCACCCAAATACTGGCCTAATCAGCCGCTAAACTTAATGGAGAAATCAGAGCCCTGAGTAGTTATCTTAATGGAGGAAGACACAAGGGGATAGAGGTGGCTCGGTGGGGGTTGATGGAGGAAGGGGTGAACACGGTACGGCCTACGCCAAGGGGGGTCCAAGACCCTAAAATCTGCCTGTTTGAGCATTAAAGGGAGATTTAACAGGCTGCCTAAGCGGCTCGCTCCGTGTCTGTAAACAAGTCCAATCCGATCAGCCACTGGCTCTAATTCTGTCTGCCAGTGAAATTAGACACACACACACAAACGTTCAAAAACACACAATTATACACAAATAACACATAGTTATACAGATGCGAGCCCACGCAAAAACAACAGAGGTTCAAATTCGCATCCAAATACATAGGTGGGTGTAATGTGTATGAAGTTTTAAGGCAGTGGATTATTTGACTTTGAGATAGATGAGGCGGTAAACGCAGCTCGCTCTCTATGATATTGTGTTTACTCTGTTCTGTCAGTCAACTCTCCTATTTGACTTATCCTCCAAACGTCATTCAATGTACTGTGGAAGGAGGGATTTTGAGAGACAGGGAGAAAGACAAGAAAGAAATAAAGGCGAAGGGAGAAGTCTGCAACAGAGAGAGACAGAGATGCAGTGATGGAAGAAACATTTGGAAATAGAGAGACAGAGGAAAGAGAGATGAATGAGTGCGGTGGTGGTATCAGGGGAGGGCAGGCGGCAGCTATGGCGGCGGGCGGCTCTGTGTGTGTGTGTGTGTGTGTTTGCGCGTGTGTGTGTGTGTGGGTCAGAAGGAAAGGGAAGCAGGCTTGCCGGGTCGTCTCTGCGCCGGAGTGGGCCGTTAATTAAATCTGAGGGACAGACAGGAGGGCTGCCTCCCTCCTTCTCTTCTCCTTTCCATCCCTCCCTCCTTCCCTCATTCGCTCTCTCACTCCCCAGCCGCTGGCTATTCAGAGGCTCTGTGAGAGGTGGAGGGGAGGGAGGAGGGAGAGAGGGGGAGAGCAGGGGCGCCGACGCTGAGAGTCTGGCTGCCTGTGGAGACTGTAAACCGTGGCTCTGCGGTCAGACCGGAGACTCAAACAGGCAGATAAGGTGTTTTTGGACCGCCGCTCTCTCTCTCTCCTCTGCTCCCTGCACTCAGACTCCCAGAGGCAGTTACAGCCTGTCGGTGTGTGTGTGGTTGGGGGTTGTAGCAGTGGTTTGGGGCTTGAGCACATTTTTGTGTGTGTGCACCTTTCCGTGTGTGGTTTTAAATGCCTGGTTTTAGATGTTTGCTTGCGTGTGAATCTGCAGCCCAGCGTGTTTGTGCAAGACCTTTTTTTCCAAACTGATTGTGAGTGAGGATTGCTTTTAAAGTATTACCAGCTAGTTATTACACAATAAACATAGAAAGGCAATTCTAACCAAAAGTAAACACTCCAGGATTGCCGATGATATTAGCCCTGTCACACAGAAGCAAAAAGGGAAATGCCTGTTGTAAATATTTTAAAACATCTCACTGCTTAATAGGAATGTAATTGTACTGCCATAACAAAATGGCTTCTCAGGGTCATTATTCTTAAAGACATGCTAATGCTTCTGTCAAGAGATAAAATTCACAGATGCCAAATTCAATTGCTGAGTAAATACATAAAATACATACTTTTTTCTTTTATTCAGAGCACTTAAAGGAAACAAAACTGTAGTTTACATCCATTTTGGATTCTTCTTTCTGATGTTTAGAGTAATGCAGTGCAAAGTCACGCTTGAAATAGTACTGTTACATTTTCAGCACTGACATCAGTTTGTGAACTTGTTGTTACTTGCATTTTATTTTAAAACTTTAATAGCCTTTATAACCCGTGACTTGAGCATTGATTTAAAACAATATTAAGTGTTTAGAAAAAGAAATGAGCAATTTTAACAATGTCAGTAGATGATTAAACACATAGATATACTTTCATAATTTGGAATTTTTAACAGAAAGATTTTGTTTTAAGGGGTAAGATACCTTCAGGTCAGAAACGCCTTTTTATAATGAGACATTTGTGTCTATCCATATGGTTTCCATTTTGATTGACTTGACAAACTCAAAAGTGACGTGTGCTGCATAGTACTATATTTCAGAATACCATATTTTTCAGACCATAAGGCGCAACATCAATTAATGGGTCTAAGACAGTCTAATTTTATACATAAAGCGCGCCAGATTGTAACTTTATTCAACTGATTCACAATAACTCAACATTGTTCAGTTGTAACACATAAAATACAGAACAATACACTCACTTTTTCAGTTCATTCCTCTTCCACAAATCCATCAAATTCTTCGTCTTCAGTGTCTGAGTTTAGCAGTTGGGCATCAGTCTACTGCGTGACTGATAGCCTTGAGTTTGATATCCGCTTCGTAAGTATGCCATTTGTAATACTATGTTGAAGCACAGTACGTTTTACTCCGCAAGGCTCCTGACTACGGAAGCCGCAATGCTCCGAAAATCCATCAAGCGGTGCGGCTTCGTAGCTTACCAAAGTTGTACTAAAACATTTGGACAGATTTTTGAGCGCTGTGTACCACATAAAATTGGTTCGAGGTCAGTAAGCACAACCAGAATTCATATATAAGGCGCACTGGATTAAAAAGCACACTGTCAATTTTTGAGAAAATGTAAGGATTTTAATTGCACCTTGTAGTCCGAAAAATACGGTAATTGAATTCCACTTTGATTAGTAAGTTTTCTCAGTAACTATCATAATGGCTTTCTCAGTAAGACTCATTGTTAACAAATCACTGTTGCTGCTGTACGAAACAACTTCTTGTGCATCACTACTTGTGCATGAGACAGTTTTTACAGGAAGCACCGATAAAAATAAAAAATTGCATAAATAGCATCTACATTTAGTTTTTATTGTATTACTGTGTTGCGTAGGGGACATTTATTTATGCTGACAGTGTCACCAATTTTGACTTTAAGGCCAGTCATATTTTAGTCAGTTGACTACACGTTCCTGTCTTCTCTTCCAGTGATTTCCTTTCTTCCCTTTTAGTTGTGTTCTTCTCTCTCTAGCTCTTTCTTTTTTTCTCTGTTCCTGTTCAAACGACAGAACATTACAAACAGCGGCACAGTGTTACTTTGTGTGTACATTTGCACGTGTTGGAGTTGGCGCATCCTCTCCTCAGCATGAGCAGAAGCGCCTCTCTCCCCATCTCCATCACCCACTCCCATCCTCCCCTCCCTCTCCCAGCTGCATCGGCCTGTAAGCCAATCAATGGCAGGGCTTTCAGGGCCGGCGGAGGCCCCGGCGCACGGAGGGGGGATCAATAAGTTATTAGCACCATTCTGTCAGCTGTAATGTGGAGATTGATCGGGGGGCTGCGGCTGGCGGCCCACCCCACGTCCCCGCCTGTCACTCCCCCCCCCCTTCTCTCCGCACAGCCCCCCCTCCCCGGCCTGATAAAGATGACAGATTAACGGAGTAAGAGAGGAATTAAGGAGTCTGGCTGTCTGAGCTGTCACCACGCTCCATGGGATGGAGAGTGGAGAGGAAGAGGACTAAAGTTTGAGGGAGGAGAGGAAATCAGAGAATAAGAAAGAAAGAGGAATGCTTGCCTGATGGTTTGCCCTGGTGGTGTCACATGAAAGAGAAGTCGTTTAGGTCCTGCTGTTTCCTCTTTCTCTATCCGTCCCTCTTTTTTCATCCCTCTTTTCTCTCAGCGGGAGGGACAGCAGATAAGGAGGAGGTTAACTAGCACCGAGGAACTGAGGCAGAAGCTAGAATATTGGGTGGTCGAAAAAAGTTAGTTTGTATTCTGACCAAGAATGGCAAACACCGTAGCCTATATCATAGCAACTACTGCTATTTGGGCTTAATTATTGGACTATTTTGACAGTTAGAGTCAACTCCTGACTCCGTAACCACTAATTCTTCAGCAATATGAACATGCAGGGGGTAGGGAAATGCCCGGGGTAGCAAACTTGACTGTAAGCAGTGTCAGTGGGAGTAAAAGGGTTAGCATAGACGCTAGCAGAGCTCAGGGTTCGGCATTAAAAGGGAGCGCCGGTGCTCTAAGAAGCCCCATTTAATTGGCTTTAAAAGCTTTCCGCCCTCAAATCTCTGGCCCTCGGGCACTTCGCTCAGGAGACGCAGTGTCTTGAGTGAGGTCGGCTCAAGAGACGACTCAAGTGTGTGTGTGTTTGATCATGAGAGGCTCTGGGTGTGGGTGTAAGCATATGTGTGTGTGTGTGTGTTGGGTAGAAGAGGTTTTAACTAATGGGAGTTTTTTCTTCTCTCTTTGTTAATATTCCACTAATAGATAGATGGAGACCTTTTGTGTTTTTTTGGAGAGACGACCAGTGAAGGAAAAAAAACATGTTATGAAAATGAGAAAAAAAAACAGAAAAAGTAGAAATTGTGAAAAACAGTGTGTGTGTGCGTGTGTGTGTGCGCAGTTGTCCATTAGCAACCCCTCCTCCCCACACTGTCTCCTTGGGATGGTATAGGGAGTGGATCTCCTCAGGACCTGAGAGGGAACATCAAACACTGGATCATTAGTGAACCTCCTCCCTCTCTCCCTCTCTCCCTTTCTCGTTTGCCCGCTCCCCCTTTCATCAACACCAGGGCTCTTTCAGCAGCCCAACAAAATCCTCTGAGTCCTCATAGTATGTCGATTTTTTTCCATGAAAAGGTCAAAAATTTAAAAAATGCCCCAAATTCATAGAATACCTTTATTATAGTCTGCTGACACGTGTTATGGTATAATCTTTTAAAAAGACACAGAAAACACCATTTTATGAGCTTTCCAAAAAACTGAAAAGTATTTTTTTGTCAAAAATTTTGAAATTTTGAAATGCTTAAAAATGCTTAAAATTGTCTGTTTATACTCTGGTGATACATGTAATAGTATAGTTTTTCCAATAGCAACAGAAAAACACCAATTATGAGCTTTCCAAAATCTGGACAAAAAAGTCATACTTGTCTAAATGTCTGTCTGTCTTTTTCCCCTCCCTGTCTTTCCGTGTCTTATTATAAAGAAGAAGGAGCATAAGTTTGGGTGAGAGGTTAAGGGTTAAAGGTCAGACTCTACTCCAGCTTCACTCCTCTGTTGATGACTGTCTGGCCGTTGCCAGGGTAACAATAATATCAGTAGTGGACACACAGAATTCGCCAAATGTTGTTTGCTTGGGTATTGCTACGAAATTACCTTGTGTTTTTTTCCCGCAATGTTTACACATGCGGTGAAAATGATGAAAAATTGCTTTGTTGAAAAAGAGAGAGAGACAGAGAGAGAGAGAGAGAGAGAGAGAGAGCCATTCTCCTTGAGGGAGGGAAAAAAACTGCCCTCCATCCTTAAAATTATGAACCAAGAAGTGAGAGAGAGAAAGCGAGAAAAAGGAGAAAGAAGGGAAGCAGTTGCTGCTGTGGCTTGGCTGTCTGTGTGGAGGAAGAAACAGAGTTGGAGAAAACGGCAGGCAGGGGTGCATGAGATAGAAATAGAGAAAGAGAGAAAGAAAAGAGAGAGAGAAAGATAGAGCAATGACAAACGGCTTTTTCCTTCCTGCCGGCGCTGCGTGCGATGTGCTCTGCATCCCCTCTCTCTCTGATTAGGCCCGTATTGATTTGAGGTGTGTTTGAGGGGGGAGGAGGTGAGGCGACTGGGCGGGAAGGAAGAGAGGGATGAGAGGGGAGGAGAGGAGGAGGAGGAGGCAGTAGGGGGTGCTGTAATTGTACACTAGATGCTCCTCTTTGGTGGCAGGGCAGGACGTGGGGGGGGGGAGAGAAGAGGGAGGAAGAGACGGAGGCAGGGAGGGTGATAATGGGAGGCGAGAGAGAACTCCTGATGGGAGGAGGTAACAAACACACCTAGAGGAGAAAGACAAGGAAGCAGATGGAGAAATGAGACAAGGAGATCAGTATGTTTTTGAAGGGAGGACAGCAACAGGAGAGAGAGGAGTAGCTGTCCTGGAGGTACAACAATAATACAAATAAACACATTATATAGACATAATGTAGGCTGAGAGAGATTTCTCAAGCAGCTGAGAGGCTCTTTTGCACTTTAGCTCAGTCAGAGGCTTTTGTGCCAACATCTGGAAAAACCAAAGAAAGAAGAGAAGAGGGAGGAAGAACAGTGATAACACTTGAGGACAGACTGTTGGAAAGAGACATAGAGCCCTCCTCCCTCCTTCAAAGAGACAAACACACACACACGTGAACCGGGCAGATCTGTCATCCACGGCGGTGCAGGCCCCCTCTCATATCTGACAGAACAGGCACATCTCCAGACGCCCGTGGCTCGCTTCACTCGCTCTTTTTCTCTCTTTCTCTCCACCTATCACTTTTTTCCCCCTCATTGGTTCCTTTTCACTCTCCCCTTCTAACTCTGCATTTCCAAAGCCGCTGCCATGTATACAGGTAGACATAGAACAGGACGGATATCAAGCTTTTACTTTGGTCTTTTACTGACTTCTCTTTCTCTCTTTGTGTGTTTACAGATGACCTTCTAGGCAAGAGACGGAGCTTCTCTCCTAACAGCAGCAGCGAGTGTCCCTCTGACAGCAAGAAGTCACGTAGCGTATCCCCCAAAGGTAAGAACATGCAGAGTATTTGTGTGTTGTATATGTTTGGATGTGCTATTTCTGAAAGGAAATGAGGGAAAAAAAGTAGAAAAGAAGACATGATGGCTGAGTGTGAAAGTGAAAGAAAAAAGTAGGAAAATCCAGAGAGAAGAATAGGGAGACATGAGGCGGTATTGGTTTAGCTGGTGGTGGTCAGTGTGTTACTGTTCGCAACACACACACAGAGTCTTGGTTTCCTTCACACTTTAAGAACTAACTTCCATGCTGTTGTCTCTAACCTATTCCTCTCTACTACACTTTTACAGGCTTATGCATATACAGACAAACACACAAGCACGTAAGGGAAGCCAGTAAAGGGTCAGCACACCCAAATTATCAAAACATAGTATTATCTCACATACCATTAACAGTATGGAACCGTAAAGACAGTTTAAGTTTTGCCTGCTGAGTTTAGTCTGTGAGAGATTCTGCCAGTACCACAATGAAATTGTTGGTTGAATTTGTGGTGCTCAAATTACTTAAAAGTGACATTTAAAAAACTGTATAGCAGCATGCAGCAAAGAGCAGAGGTTCTCGGGTCAGAACCAAACCCAAGCCGCGAGCTACTGGGGCTCCCTGCTACCTCACTTTCACCAAGTTTTAAGATAAACGATAAAGTAGTTTATCCGTAATCCTGCTGACAAACAACGTGCTTGGCGAAGGTATTAATATCTAAATGATATAATATGATAAAATGATAATAGCCCCTATGGATAGAGTTTAATTTTTGGAGCTGATTCTTAATATACACTCTTTGTTACCTTTTTGTCTGCTCTTTATGTGACATAACAACATAAATAATGTAGTTTGAGAAGACATACGTTGGCAACACAAAGTCCCTCTGTAGTGCTGCAATCCGGTCGACATCCTCTATTATTCATTTCTCCCTCATGTGGCGTGAAACCGTGCGCCAGGTGAGGAGCCGGCACAGCCACCCAGTCTGTCTCTCTGGGCTCCTGAGGAAGACTTCCTGACTGATGCATTATATAGCAGGAAAAACCACAAAACCAAGGGCAGCTCACCACACATCCAGCCTCATCTCTGGAGACACCTGAACAACATGCACACACACACACACTCAATGCAGGAGCATGTGTTAGCCAAACAACATCATCAGCCACATACAGTAACACAAATAGCTTTGATTATTCTGTGGAAAAAAAAGTTATTTTAAGGTAGTTAACTTCTGTCTAAAAAAAGATTGGTGTAGAGTATTCGTGTACGTGCAGATTTAGCAGTGTAGAGCTCACCCTGAGCCTGGTGTTGACCTTTGCCCTTTGGTTGACCTTTGACCAACAGCAGCCCTGCCTGAAGCCTCTTTCTCTGGGTAGAGAAGCACTCATTCCTGGCCATCATAGTCTTTTTCAGACCCTACTTCTGAAAGATGCATGGTTTTTTGTGGATATGTGTTTGTGTGAGACTGTGTGTGTGTTTATCTGTGTGTGTCTGTTTGTGTACTCAGGCATGGTGTCCTTTTAAGGCAAATGGGGCTTGTATGTTTGTATTTTGACTTTGTGTTCTTGTGCCTGCGTGGTCAGGTTTTTGGATTTTAAAGCAAACAAGTCCTGTATACGCCTTGCATATCTTCTTCATTTGCTGTATATTTGCATAACTGAGACAAAGAGGACTGTTTGTATGATTGTGTGTTTGTGTGTGTGCGCAAGTGTGTGCGTAAGTGTGAGTGCAGCCTGCTGTCCAGAGAAGTGCATTTAAGCCATTTGAAAACACTGCTGATCCTGTGTCTTAACCTTGAGCTCTGTCCACATTCAAACCCCGACACCTATATGTGTGTTTTTATGTGTGTGTCTTCTTGCCTCTTAGTTTGGCGACAGACACTATCCCTTAATGACTAATGCAGGTGGAGAAATAGATTGAGTGAGAGAAACAGAGAGGGTAGCGTAGGGATGAAGCTGGAGAGATTGGATGCCGCTGTGTAAATGATGTCTGTTTTTCTTTCAGTTGCAAAGTCGGCACCCCCTGCTGTGTTTAGAGAGCGAGAAAACTTCAGACAGTCACAGACTAGTTGCGCACGCACACATACACACAAACACATACACTGGGGGGACCTTGGGTGGATTAGCTGGAGCTTGGCGGTGGAGACAGAGATGCTTGCGTGCTCGCTTCCTCCCCCACCACCACCACCTCCAACCCACCTCCGCTCCTCAGCGCCACTCCTGCTCGCCTGCCCGGGGCCAGGCTCAGGTTTCAATAAGGAGGAGGGTGGTAAAAATAACCCCTGCTTCCCACTGCTTCTCCCTCCTCCTCATCCTCTTTCTCCCTCCTCTAACTCCCAAAACACCTCCCCATATCCCCCACCACCCTTACCTTAGATCATGTTACTATTGACAGAGAGAGGGAGGAGGGAGGTCAGAGAGAGAGATTAAGTGTGGGGACTGACAGCTAGATGGATATCATACACCACATCATCTTCACAACACCGTAAACACAGCAGTGCTACACACACATACACACACATGATGGTAGAAGCCTTTTTCGGAGTCTTCATTTAAAAAAGTCAAAAGACAGAACAGTAAACAACCTTACTTAGAAACTTTCACCATCTACTAGATTACTGCATGTTACGGATGTGCTTTCTGTAAGAAAAATAGTGAGTTCGTGCAGGGGTCAGGCTCAGACCATTAACAATGCATGGCTGTCGGTGTATAGCTCCATCCAAAGAGGTTCCAGTCCATCAGTGCTGTCGTCTTAATGAATAATCTGTGCACAAGCATGTTTTCTGGCTGATATTTGAGGAAGCATTCACGACAGAGAGAGTGCAGCAATCATCAAAAATATGCCAGGTAGAATATATATAAAATGAATCGTGGATAAATCTTTGCTCTGTGTTGTTTATAATAATAATTATTAATGACTACTTTGTGTCCCGACTGCACTTTGTGATTTTCTTTTTAGAATATTGAAATTATTTTTATCCCTAAAAGTACATCTGTCTCACCTTAAAAAATAACCACCAAAAAATCTCTTCCCTCTAAAATGTGAACCAGTGGACACCAAAGAGTGCTCAGAATTACTCACATGCAATTCTAGTTTTAGAACACCAGTGAGTGAGTTCTCATTCAGAAAACGTTGGGACTAATTAGGGTTGGATTTAGTTCTTCTCTTGTCTCTTTGGGGGCAAACTAAAGCATATACTTTGCTGGGTTGCTAATCAGCAGTGTTCTGTGTTCAGTTCAGTGATGTCATGAAATGGGATTTGGGGTTTTCAACGACACATTTTCCAAATCTGTGACCCCTGTCTGCTGTTCTAAGCTGCGATCCGAGTATGTGCTTGAGGCAAATTCCTCACTGATTGGGAGGAATTTGCTGACATGGAAATGGATGTGGATGAATACATGATGATTTGATCATATGCTGGAAAGATAGTTCAGTGTGCAGCATCATTATTAGCCTTTTAGTAGGGATGTAATGGTACATAAAAGTCACGGTTCTGTTCATACCCAGATTTAGGAGTCACAGAGTTTGATCACATAATACTACAGGGGAAAAACCACAAGCATAAGGATACAGTTTTTATTTTTTATTTTAAACAGACAGTAGTGCAAGTGTAAGAGTTTGATAACATAATATTAGAGGAGAAAAAAACAAAAATGCATAAGGATGTTTTTTTTTAAATGGAATTTAATCAGACAGGAGAGCAAGTGTCAGAGACAGACGATATCCTCCTGCTTGGGACCCGGGTAGCATTTTGCTAACTGGCAACTTTGGTAAACTACTTTCATTGTAAAATTAAGAAAGATTTCAAACACTTCTGTATTACACTGTATGAACACTGAAGAAAACCCTTCTCCAAAAGGCAATGGGCAAAGCATCACTCTAAAATGATTGATTATTTACACCTTGGCTTTATTTTAACATTCAAAGCACCCAAACATTCGTCATCCTGGTGATTTGCACACATGGGTGATGCCATGAATGTGTTTGATTTGTTTCATTTACATACTGTTCTCATCTTTTACACATCTCTCTCTGATGCTAAATGCTAAAAGTTGCCGTGCAAAACTATCTCTTGTGAACTCTGGTTTATGCATCAGTCTACATACTGTGTATTCTTGGTGTAGCTGTGTGCACTGAACTGTGACCCCATACGCATCGGTGCAAATAAATAACTGTTACAGCCCTACCTAATAGAGTTTTAAAGCTTGCAAGTTAGTATTTATACCCTGATGAGCTGGATATTGAGTCATTGATTGGTCATAATGTAGGTGTCTCCCTTCTCTCTTCAGAGAACTCCGAGAGCCCGGTGGTGGAGGCTGGCGGCAGCCACGGGCACATGAGCCCTGAGGAGCACTACAGGCGCATGATGTCAGCGCTCAGCGAGCAAGGGTCCTATGAGGAGCAGCAGCAACGGCTCTACCAGCTGGCAAGCAGCATGGGTCTGCCGGGCCACGGTCAGTCCACAGGCTCTGTATTTGTAGGTGTGTGTGATCATCGTCATCCTCACTGTTATATTATTGGCTTTAGAATATCTGCAGATTAATTTTGTTGCACCTTGCTATGCGCAGTTGATTTTTAAATTCAGAATAGTGTTTCCTACTCTACCAGTAAGAACTGACTCATGAAAGATCAAGAGGTACTCTTCCTTTTTTTGTTGTACTTTGAAATAACTTTAGAGTTAGTTTGAAGTAACTTGAGATTTACTTCAAACTGAAAGTTTCCTTTGGAAGCACTTCACCAGCTTCTATAAAAAACACCTCTTCCGTCACCTGTCACCAAGTCACATCGATGCAGTGCTACTTTGTAACCCCAGAGTGTAGCTCTGTGTTCAGGATACCATGTTAAGGTGTGCCACACTGCTGCTATTGTAAAACTCCAGCCATGGAGACGGCTGACATTTCTATTTGCGGTGCTTGCCCACCCAGTGTCAAAGTGTCACTCAGGGTGATTTCTGACCACCATGGCTCTCGGTTGTTAACAACACCCACAAGGCTTTGCATGCATCAACTCTGCGATTGATCCAGGAGCTCTCATTGGCCGCCTGCCAACCCTCTAAATCTACCAACACCCTGGAAACCACCAGTGCGTCCCAATTTTTCTCAACTTCTACAGTCACATTAAATTTACTGGTTTTAGCTTCAGAGAATTGTAGTTTGAAAGGGAAAAAAGAAAATGAGAAAAGTTGCCTCGTTTGGATTTTATAAGTTGGCTTTATATTCACTTCACTGTGCCTGCCATTAAATGTTAACCTTTTTCTCACATTTTTGTACAGAATGTAACATTAAGTCCGACCAGTCTTTATGAGCTCTTTCGCAGTAGCATAAATCCAATCGATGCCCTGGCTGAATTGTAGTTTGAGCTACTTTTATTTTTATTTGATTAGTAATGATTTTTAATTGCTGGCTGCAAATCTAGGGGGCGAAGCCTATAAACGCTTTAATTGCCTTTTCCCTGTGTCTTAGAGGAGTTAAAGGCAAGATGCAGTGCATTGTGGGGGTTTTATGGCCCAGGGTGCAGTTTGATCGCTGGCTTCCTTTCCCAGAAACCTTGCTGGTATGAGGCAGACGCTCTGGCGCAATACAGACATACTCGCTCCCTTTCTTCACTTCCACATTCCAAACTGTTTGATAGTTTCCACGCTGTCCCTTATTCTGCACACATGCATTCCTCTTCCAAGCCGCACTTAAAAGCTGTCTATGTGCAGAAGACGAAGAGAAAGAGGTAAAGAGAAACCAGGAATATGAGTAAAAACAAAAACAGAGGAGAGAAATTGTCAAAGGAAATGATGGAGGAACAGGGAATAACTAACTTCTCCCACGCAGGAAATCAAGAAAAAATTAATACATATAGTTCACAGTTTATCAATGGTGCTCAGGTCACACATTTTAATATAACTACCATTTTAAACACAACTTCACAGTAAGTTTTTCTCTTACCGACGTGAGTTTACATCGGCTGTGGTGTCTGCGCGTGTTAGATCCTCTAAGCGGATGATGAGCCATGGGCATCACAGGCCTTGCCAACACTCCCTGACAGCCAAGCCTTTGGTGTGTTACTAATATTCATTTTCTTCCACACATGGCAACTTCTGCCATCTATCCACCAACTACTTTTTTACTTGCTTATGCAGAAAAATTATACCACTACCTTCACATCCTCCCTTTTTTTCCAATTAATGGTCGGAGCTTGTTAAGAAACTGACACGCAGACACAAACAGTACAGGAGGTGGGGCAGAGGGACGGCTGTTTTGTCTCCTGGGAGGCTGATGCGAAGCACTTCAGCGAGAGCCCCTTGACATTGACCTGGTCTCTGATGGGGCCTCTGTGACCCCCTTCTCCCTCCCCCCTCCACCATCTCCCCTACACATCTCCATCTCAAGCACTGCTTTTATACCCCCTCCTCCTCCTCCTTTTCCTTACCCCCACCTCCAACTTTCCCTTTAGCCTTGGTCCCCGCAGAGCATCCTTTCATGTGTTTGAAGTGTCGGGCACTGAAAATTAAAGTGTGTGTGTGAAAGAGGCAGGGGTGAGGAGGAACTCTGTGTGCATGTGTGTATGAATGTGTAGGTGCAAGGTGTTGTTTGAGAGGTTCTCTCTGGACCTGATGGGCAAAAGAAGAGTAGGGAAGGGGAGTCGGGGGCTGAAATTGGGGGTGGAGGTGGAGGGGTGGCGGGGTTGTAGAAATGGCCAGGGGGGCTTTCCCTCCCTCTTCACATGATGAAAGGAGAGAGAGAGAGAGAGAAAAGAAAAAGGTGGGGGTAGATATCCAGATGAAAGTGAAGGGAGGGTGGGATGGAGGAGGCCTGCTTCTGTTTTGTCTCCTGCAGTTTATTCTGATTTGAAACATGAAGCTGCACACAACATCTCTTTATCACCATCCCAGAGTGCCTGGAAAACTCAAACACATGATTGGTCAAAGTACAGACGGTCAAAGTCATTCAGTGCGACAAACTCGCCACATATTTACTTCTTGCTAAGCCTATGATACTGGCTGAATACCTCTTCCTGAAAAGATACTTAATTTTCTGGTGTATGGTGCGCTTTAGCGGATGGATGTCGGCTTTTGTGTACCTGCCAGTCCGCCAAATCCATCACGAGGCCGGCCAAGCTGCATCAGTGCGGGGCTCCTCTGCATTCTCACGCCGAGAAAAACCCGGCTTAACCGAGGGGATTTAGGCCCAACACCAGGAATGATGGCGGGGAGAAAAATGGGATGGCACAAAAGAGGGATAAGCGGAATGGGTCCGAGTGGTAAACTGGGACCTCCCAAAATAACTCCGGCATAAGAAGAGATGTGTGTGCGTGTGTTGGTGTTTGTGTGTCCTCAATTAGGACTCTAATTTGCAGATGAAGGGACTCTCCCCTTGTGTTCCAGCAGCTGCAACACCAAGAGTTTTAGAGGGGGAAATTCTGAATCTGAGTACCTACTCTACACACACACACACACATGCACTGAAGGGTAGAGCCCCAGGTGACCCTGCTCTTCTCAGTTCACATGAAAGAGAATTAGAGAGTGTGGGAGAGAGAAAAATATGGACCCAGTGTTGGAGTAACGATTTACAAACATGCACCTGATAAAAAGAAAATGGAAATAAGAAGTGAAATGGAAGAAATAATAGATGAAGAAAATATCAAGATAAATTCAAATGTTCACCTTTGTATACAGCTTGTATTGTCTTTGTTTTAAGAGGTGCTCGACTGACTGTACAGGTCAAAGTTAGCTAGCTACCAATGACGACACATTTTTTATTAGCCTGATTTTCATATGTTTTCTTAGACTCAATATCTTTGACTGAAATACAATAAATTAAATAAAAATAATCATTATGTTGTATTCTCCACTAGAATTACATAAAAAAATAAAACAAAATGTAATTGAACAGTTCAATGAATTCAATAAAATGTGAGATTTTATGAGTTTCTTTAATCTCTCACAGTTTGGTTTGAGGCTTAGGCCAGTGGGGTTCAGCTGGTGGAATTTAGATGAATAACCTTGGTATTGTTTCTGGCTATAACCCCTGTTAAAGTCAGTTTAATAAACACAGTATTACTCAGCCTGTGGAAACAGTTGTAGAAAGTACAAAGCTGCCGTTACAACCCGGGCGTGTAGAGTTTAAAAGCCGTGGGTGTTTACAAGGCAGGGAGAGTCTAGCGAAAGACACTGAGTTGCATTATGGGAATTGTAGGTTACAGTGTTTTTAGAGCTTGACTAATTAAGGTCTGCAGCCTAAGTTATGGTTTCTTCCTTGTTTCACATTTTGGCTGCAGTGTAGTCAGGATATCTCAGGCCCTGCAGCATCGATCTGCACCATTCTTTTATAAATTTGTCACTTGGAAGTCCCCAAAGTTTATGAAAGTGCATTACAGGATCACTGGTGTACCTCTTTAACTGACCCAGTCATACAAAATAATTGGTGAGGTGGCATTGTGACCATAGGAAACTGATGGAGGTCAACTCTTCCACCCTGTCACCCTGCACCATGTATGCAACAGACAGTGTGTGTGTGTCTGTGTGTGTGTTTGTGTGTGCGCTCTGGGGCT
>CAFUXE010000998.1:14894-26957 GCA_903364295.1 Serranus cabrilla | reverse complement strand
GGAGGAAATGTGTCATTGTTTGGACAGAGTCTCCTCCTGTCTGTTGTCATCCATCCTCAAACCCTTTAATCTGAGTTAATCCAGACCTCACAGTGTCTGTCATCTGCTCCTCTAATCTCAACTCTGACCCAGATCATCGTCAGAGTGCAGGAGAGTCTAAAAACAGCCAGGAACCACTGCACTAAATCACACTTATATAATATATATCTGTAAGAATTCCTTATTAAGATATAAGGGTTGTGGAATCAGTGACATAATACTAATTTCTAAAAGCTTTGAGTATAAAATTAAATACAGAAAAAGCAGAATAGGAATACTTTTTTCTAATATTTTGTTTATTATCATTATTACTATTGATTTTAATGGTCACCAATCATTAATGTAAACAGTCTCTGACACACTTTTTTACTCAGGTTTTGGGTAAAACATTTGCAGGTGCTCATGTGATTGGGAGTCAAAGTCAAGTACCAGGATTGTCATTGTTTCCAATGTTTTCCGGCCCTGTTTCACATCGTTCCCACCTGTGTCCTTCCTTCAGTGTGCAGTTCGGAGCCGGAGAACATCCAGGCGGTGCCGTACAACCTCAGCAGCCTGCTGGTGACGTGGGAGCGTCCACGGGCCGTGTACGACGCCAGCATCGAGAAATACTCCGTCAGCTACCGGCTGGACAACACGGAAAACAGACCCGCCGCCATTTACCTGACGGACGGAGACCAGGACGTGGTGAGAGGGAGAGTCCACAAGTTTTGCAAGGAGTTTGTGATGCACCAATCGGGCCTCAGTTAGCCGCTAAATACACTCAATAACTTTCAGTCACTATCCACCATTTTATTAAAACTAAATCACATGATCCAGATTATGAAATCTGTCTTTAAAGGTTCGTTTCCTTCTTGGGTTATTGAATATTTTCCATTCATTAACAGGCATCATAGTCAGGTATTTTTCTACAACCCCGATTCCCAAAAAAGTTGGGACGCTGAGTGAAAGGTAAATAAAAAACGAATGCATCAAACTCAGAATACAGAGCGTCTGTTTACAAAAACAATTCGGAAATATTGTCTTTCTGCACGTTTTACTCAGTTTTGCATATTATCGCATCCGGTTTCATTTAGGTTTTAGACTTTTTTAAATGGTTTTGCTTCACAAAATGACCTCTTTGCATTACTTCTTCGTTTCCTCATGTTATAATAACTATGGCCAGTAGAGGTCGCCGCCTCCGAACAAACAACAATATGGGTCGTAATAAGATACTTTTCATTGGTTTAACTACAAACAGTGGATGAAAACAGCTTGACACCTTCAGAGAACCTAAATCGGATGTTAAAAAATGGTTAAATCACGTTTTTCAAAGCTGATGTCATTCCCTCTCCCTCCACCAGGGGGCCATGCTCGATGACCTGTTAGCCAACTCCAGCTACGTGGTCCAGGTGGTGGCGGTGTGCACCAACGGTCTGTACGGACGTGTGAGCGACACGCTGACGGTCGTCATGCCCGTCGATGACCCCGGTAAGAGCGACCGTGCCCGAGAACGAGCGTAGAGTTCGTCAGATGAACTGTACAGATACTCTCATCAATATTCACTTTTTTGTGTGTTTTTTTTTTTTTGTAAGTTAAGTTTAAACATGAAGAATTAGTTCTCTAAGTGCAGAGAAGTACGACGTTAAAAAATGAAAAAGTAGAGGAAGACTAAATCCATGGAAGCTTATTCCCGGACAGGAAAAAAAGCAAAAAAATGAAATTTTAGAAGATTTTAATTATTTTTTTAAAATTGAAATTCATCACACTGCATCAAACCTCAAAATTATTAGTCATAATTTTGACTTTTTTGACAGTTTAAGATTACTTTCTATGTAATCATTTGTAATTTATACCTCAAATTATATAGTCGGTCCTACTATTTCATAAAAAAACATGATTTTACATCTCATAATCCAAATAATTCTGATTTGTAATCTCATATTTAGTAATTACATGGTTATTTATTTGGCTCATAATTTTTATAATATTTCTACACAAATTTCCCTCTTCTTTTTTTCTTTTCCTGTCAGAAATGGGCTTTCATATTAAACACACATTAAACAACAGTAATGCCAGATAACAAAAAGCTTTATCTTCTTTAAAAGACTGGAAGCATGGAGAAACTTTGACCTACATAAAGGAAAATAGATCTAAAATTAACTTAATTTTGAGGGAATAAACTGACTTTCTGACTTGTAAAAGTCACATCTTCTTCTTCTTGTTTTCCTTTTTTGTCTCTAGACACCTTTGTTTTTCTTTTACAAACATTTCCATCCTCCCACTCATCCTCCCTCTGAACCCTGAATGAGATGACTGACATATATATTTTTTGTTTTTCTTCCTCTTTATTTCACTCTTCACCCTCCCTGTCGTTCATTCTGGGCTCTACATTTTGTGTTTTGTGAGGATTTAATCACACACACAGTTTCACATGCACAGTACTGTTTCTATGTGGTTATTTCTTTCTCTCTGTGTACTCTTTAAATGTGCTTTCTTTATATATATTTCTATATTTCTTAAGATGAAAGAACACGCTTGGTTTTGGGGTCAAGGGGCCGTTTCCACAGTCGCCATCTTTGTTTTGTTTTCATTGTGTGGTGTCTGTTCCTCCTGCCTCTCACAGTAAGAGATTTAATGTTTGCATGTGTGCCGCAGCATTTTGTGTAACATGGATAATCATAGTGACTTTGTATTTTAAATGAACTTTATATTAAATAAACTAATATGCCTTGTGACAAAGAAAAATATACCCTGCATCCTATTTCAGTGTCAGCTTGCATGAATGGGTGATATTCTGCAGCATCTCGTCAGTTTAAGTGACTGAAGTTTTGTGACACCGTTGTTTACCGTGTTAGCTAAGCTAACGTTTTGCTCGTAGCGTCTTAGCAGCAGTTTAAAAATGGCTTTCCAGATACTGTATTCCACAAAAGTCCTGTTTCGAAATGAAAAATACAAGATTGCATGATGGCAGCTAACAGTGACATAAAGCTACGTTAGCTTGATGCTACAACAGTTTGGCTAATGCTAGCTAGTGCTACATCTGTGTTTGTTATCTTATAAAACCATTAGTTGAGCAACAGAAACTTTAATTTATGATATTTTTAAATAAATAAATATTTGTATTGAAAGATTATCCCCCCTCAGCAAACATCTGTAGATGTTTGTGCATAATTTTTGTTTTATATGAATTCATAGTTTTATCAGTTTAACAGAAAATCATTATTTAGAGGACGTGCCTCAAGCACGTAATTTGGTGTTAAAACGATGGCTGTTTCACGTAATTTTGTGAGATTAGGTTGTTTTTGATCTGTGAAATATCACTCTTAAAAGTAAATATCACCATGTATCAGGGCCAAAAGACTTATTTTAACCTTGGTGTTTAAAAAAAAGGACTTAAGACCTTAAAAGAATTAACTTTCTGTTGATCAACTAATGAAAAAAATATGTAAACTCTTTTCGATTTTTTTCACAAATTGTACCTCAAAAAGAGCTTTCCACTGATTAAAGTACAGTTTGTACAGTAAAGTTTTAGTCTTTTTTGCGCCAAACACTGAGTCATCCCCCTCAAACCCAGTTCATTAAACTTGTAAAACCTCACCTCATGCTTCACAAACCAGTTTGATCTGGTCTCCATGATGTGTGACAGGTAAGAGCCACACCATCACCTGCTCCCCTGACATGCCCGCTGTGTGCTGTGCGTCTGAGCTCGGTCACCATATGTGGCATTTGCAAATTACTCTTTTTGTCAGTTTGTTTTATCCCTCTTAGGTGACAGACGGGTGGAGTTTGAAATACCAAAAAGTTTAGACAATCAGAGGAAAATAGCTGAGAGTTCAAATTCCCTTTCTTGGCTCGTCTGGTTTTAAAAGGAGGATGAAACAGAAAAATGATTAATTGCAAATGCTTTTTGTTGAAGGTTTTCTGTGTTTGCCTGTCTTTGGGGGAATCCATGCATGAATGTGTCTGAAATGTTGCATGCAAATGTCTGTCACCGTTTCTTTTTGTGTTTATTATGAAGCCAACGAACTGCTTGAAGTGACGTGTGCAACCTTTCCCCTTCTTCCATCTTCTCCCTGTCATTTTACATATTTAAATCCATCATCAGCAACACATCACATTCATATTGAATTTAATTTATTACTAATAAGTTTGTCAGGTTTAGAATAAACAAAGATGAACGGAAAGTTTATCTTCATTTTTTCATGAAACATCCAGAAACGCAGCGTCCCAGGGTTTGCCTTTCCTCTCCGTGATGTTTTCGTTACAATGTTTGAATAACTATTTTACCCTTTGTCTCTGCTTTTTGGCGTTGGTTTTCACACAACCTCAGGGAATTAACACCAACAAAAATACACCTCAGAAAAATTTGTAAAGATCAAATAGGGAAGAGTTAAATTGTGTGAGTTTGCAGTTTTTTTAAAAGTTATTTTAGATGTTTTCTGACTTTATTTTGTGTAACTAATGATGCGACCTCTTCCTTTTTCCAGAAAATGCACTGGATCTAGATTCTGATGAATTTGACGAAGAGGTAAGGAATTTTCTTTAAACACTGCATGTCATTGTTTAGTTATAGCTATTATATTTATTATTACTTGTACCCCTGTCTACAAACCTCTCTCTCACCAACAGGACAACTTTGAACCCAATCTGCCTTGGAATGAACCCGTTCAAACTGAAGATTACGATCTGGCCTGGATTCCCACAAGCTCTCCGAAGACCACAACTACTGCATCACCTGGTTTACTTCTACCTGGCAGCAGAAGCACAACAGCAGAATCTGGTTGGAGGAAAACCACCACTGATCCGGTTCCCCCGGTCAGATCCACCCAGTCCGGTCACGTCTTGAGCCATTCTGAAGAGACAGCACGCCGCAGTACCTCCACACGTCCACCAGAAGTCCTCCTGACAACAGAAACCAGAGACGACTTCAGTGGCAACATTCCCCCATATTCCACAACAACCACCAAGAAAGTCTTCATACCCACTTCCACTACCCCTTTGTACCCCAATGCAAAGACAGATGATGTTCTTGGAGGTGTCAGTCCAAAAGGCTCCTCTGAAAAAACGAAAGGTGTTGTTGGTACCACTACTCCAACTCCAACAATTACCAGTGCAAAGACAAAAGGTGGTAAAAGTGTTTCGTCACACAGCACCACCACGACCACACCGAAGTCTCGTATGAGCGACTGGAGCAGCACAACATCATCATCATTCATCCAGGCTGAGGCCGGCCGAGGTCTGGGGCGTCCCATAAACAAGGATACCACGACTGATGGAGACGTGTCTGCTGGACCAGGAGGACTTCCAGAGATCCAAACTTCGACTTCCACCTCGGGTGAAGCTGTTCCACGTAGGCCCACAACTCCCAGCATGCCTCATTTTTCATCTACCAAGACCTCTGTCCGGTTGGGTGGCGTTCTCTTGCAGACCACACAGCCAATGTCCAACGGTGAGCGTCCCTCTGTCCTCCCCTCCACCTCCTCCTCTTCCTCCTCCTCCCCTCTGTGTGACACTGCGGACCCCTCCACCTGCCTGCATGACCCTTCCTCCTCGTCTTGGCCCTTGTTGTCTGCCTCTGCAACGGACTCCCAGCATGTCGCTACTGCTCCGCTGTCTAGCAGAGACCCGGCTTCTCCTTCAACCCCCACGCTCCCTGCCTCCACCCTGCCTCACCTCCCCCACCCCTCGCACCCCCTGTCTAGTTGGGAGACTGACCCCGTCTTCCCCGGTGTTGGGTTCGATGATAATGATAGTGATGGTGATTTGTTGTCTGGGTCATCTTCGTCGGTCTCCTCAGGTGACCCCTCAGTATTTAGCGATACCCCTCCACTTCAAATATTGCCGGATTCGTCTGGCACAACCGTCGCCGCCGAGCCGTCCGACTCCTCCTGGGATCCGTCACTCTCAACAGTCTCTCTGTCTCTCAGCCCCACCCTCCAACCTTCAGTTCTCCTCTCTAGTGACTTCACCCTTTCTGGCACAACTCCGGGCTTATCCAGGTCTTTCTCTGCTGCGTTTGAAGACGCAAGGTACGCCACGGGGAGCACAATAGAGACTTTTCTCCCTGAGGTCAGCAGTGATGGGTTTCCACTTGCGAGCGACGTGGACTCCATGTGCGGCTGTTCTCTGGAGCCGTCGGCGTCCTCGTCCTGGTTGCATGCCTCTCCTCATGTCCCCCTCCCGTCCTCAGCTTGGGACTCTTCTAGCTTAGAGCTTTACTCTAGCGTAGGCTTCCCTTCGGCCTCTGGTGTTGGTTTCGACGATCTTCTGCGGTCTCTGTCAGTTGCGGGCTCTGATGGTCTGTCCTTAGACCAGCCTCTGCTCTCACATAGTGCTATCTCTCCCTCACTCTCCTCTTCCTACCTTCTCCAAGTCACCCCTAGTGACCTGCCCGTTTCTGTTGCAGCCACATCGTCTGGCGTCAGGGATCCCCGGGTCTCGGCATCAGACGGGAACTCTGCCCTTCAAACCTCTGCCCTCCCTTCCTCACCCACTGCCTCCCCTTTAACCCCCACCCCAGAAGGACAGGCGTTAGACACTAGCAGCAGTGCCTCCGGTTCCGCCCTGTTCCCTGACTCCCAAGAGGGCGTTGATCAGGAGTGGGACCGGGTTCAAACCTCGGCCTCTGGAGAGAGCGCGTCCCCTTATTCCACCAAAGCCACTAACACCGTTCCCCCGTCTACGACCTCCGCGTCCGGCCAGTCCCCCGATGATTTGGACGAACGATCATCTGCGTTCTATTTTGAAAGCGAGAGCGGCAGTGCCATTGCCTCAGAAGTAGGAGGCACAGCGGCGCCAACCATTCCTAGGGTAACCTCGGCTTCACCCTGGTCGCTGGGCGGGGAGGAGGAGAGCGGCTCAGGGCAGGGTGAAAGCCTGTACGACAACGAGACGTCCTCGGACTTCAGTATCCCCGAGCGCACTGAAAGAGAGTCGGAGGAGGAGGAGCCAGTCGCAGGTAAAAAAGCCGTCCGTGTGGGGGGAAAAAATACTGCATTACACCTGCAGAATGCCAAGGGATCAGGAAGAGCTCTGGACATCAGAAAGATCCACTAATCCACCATCTGTCAACTACCAACCTACATTTCTTCTTCTCTTTTTTTCCCATTTTTTTCTGTGAAAGTAAAAGTGAGAAAATTCATGCATGCAGCGTAACACCTCACCTGTTACAGTCACCACCATGAAAGAGTACCTTGGATGAACGTATCATCACTATCTTCATCATCATTTAAGTCTCATTAATGTTGGTCGCGGTTTTTCACTCATTCTCTAATCATTTTATCTTAATTATTTTAAGGTGGATTTTTTTAGTTGTTGGTTTTAGAGTTAATCTCTTAGGGTTGTAGGTTTAATCATTTGCATGATGGTCTTTGATAATATCTTATATATTCTCTGATGAAGGCTGCACACCAAAACACAGAAGATTTGTCCATTAGTTGAAAATAACATCTCCAAAAGTGACTAAGAAGTGGTGACTCTTACTTTTTTATTACCATTAGATAAATGACTTTTTTCCCCAAATCTGTTTTGGGCTAAACAGTTCTTTTTTGTGGCATAAAAACCCCTAGAATGCTGTCATTATCTTGGTAAGTGCATTGAAGACATAACTTAAAGTCACATACTGGCCAACGTTGTAGCTCATCAAATATCATCAGAAATTTTCTTTTCCCAAATGTTTCCTGTCATGACCACCAGAGTGCAGCAGAGCTCTTTGAAGCTTCAACTCAGACACCATCTGTCTGACTGGCTGCACTATGTGCTGTCTCTAAATAGAGCAATTTCTGAAACATGTTTCATTAAAAATGCTACAAAGCCTCTGATCATCTGAATAAAAAACCTGCAGTAGGTTTATAGGGATCACTGGTCCTGCTGTAAAGTACCATGCAGGTGTTTTTTCTTACCTCATCAACAACATATCCAGTATTTAGCACAATGCCATTTATTATAGTGTACATTTATATACTGAGTCACGCCATCAGGTTGTAGATCAAGTTCCTTCCTTCCAGGCAGAAATTATTTTCAGTTAACTTCTTGATAATAACATTAAAGAGACTCGAGCTGCATTGAAAACTCGCAGACTCTGTCGGCTTACGTTGAAATATTCTATGATAACTTGATCAAAGATAATTAACCGTAGCATCACACACAGGTTAAGGCAGCCGTCTTTTTCTGGCATTGGTTTTAATGTAAAATTATTTCCCAGAAAGAGAGACGTGTTTAGACGAAACATACACACAGACAGCCTTGACTGGCCCTGTTTAGACCAAACCGGGAACAGCTTGAAACTAACATTGAATTCCTCAGTTTAACAAGAGTAAAGGTCGCTTTGTATTATGCATACAAGTTATGCAAACATAATTTATTTAATACCAAAAAAAAAGTTGCCTGAATGTTTTTGTGTAGTTTTTTCAAGGATGATCCGAGTTTTGAGTTTCTTTTACACACGAGAAAACATCTAAATTCTTACTTTTACTGCTAATATTGTTTATTTATTGTAATATTGTTTGCTATTTTATTGTTTTGCCTGCTTTGTTTAGTCTCGTACTATGTTTTGAGTTTTCAGGGTCATCGAGCCCATGAATGCCGTGCTGTTGAGCAAATTTTGTTTGTCAGAGCTTCACAATAAGACGGTTTATTTATGTAATTTTTTTAAAAGAAGACCGAAGTTTAACAAATGGAGCAAATCCTTGACTCTGCGTTGTCTAAAAGTACATTTGTTGTCTAAATCAGCAATGTAAGGACTAAGGGAGTCAAATGCTGGACAGATTTTATCTGTCCTCTCCCCAGAATATGGCCCCATGTGTCGTTTGTACAGCAGCTCGAAATGCTCTTTATTTATGCTTGTAGTAGGCAGCTTCTAGTGGCTGCAGTAATTATAAAGGTCTCCAAATACATATGGAGTATAAAGAATTACAAGGTCCGTTAAGGGCGGCGGTTCGGTCAAACAACAGTAGGGCTTTCACCATCCGTTTGTGTACCGTGTGAAAGAGTCAATGCTGTTATTTAAAGTTACGTAAATTAACATATAGCTAAGTAACATTACCTACCTTACTTCCAGTAGTTGCATCTATTTATTTACCTATCCACACAATTTCCCCCGAATCTTAAGGGAGTAGGTTTGTTGCCTAAACCCAACCAAAGTGTTTCACAACATCAACAGCAAGTTTAAAATCGTTGCTTTTAGGTATCAGGACATGTTGATCTCCTGCTTATTTTGAATACACTCTTTTAAGTTGTTTTTGAGGACAGGAATAAACAGCATTATGTGGTTGCAAGGTTTGGAGGACTTGTTGTTTTATAGCACTTTGAGGCAAATGAATACATTCACTTGACTTCTCTGAAATGAATTGAAACTGACGGCTTAAACAGGCAATATAATTTAAAATTCTCCCAGCGTATTTCAATATTCGTGCCCCTGACACTCTGAAAGCCAGATGCACAATAACAGGATGACTCCATCTTCATTCTTTAGTTTGACATAATCATTTAGTTTTAAATTTCATGGGAACTTTCGTGTCCTTAATTCTCATCCAGTCTTTTTTGAGTCTCTTTGTCTTTTCAATCACTGCACCAAAACCTTTTTCATCTCCTGTTCGGGCTTTTCCTTTGCTTTACCTCCACCAGTGTGTCCAGGGTTGTTTTTTTTCAAGGCAGACAAAAATCGGTTGCATGGATGGTTGAATGAATGTTTTGTTTTTTTTTACTCCAAAGTTGCACAGAGTTGAAAGCCCACGTCAGGCTCTTTATGAACTAGTCAACAGGGCTGACCCAGCCTTTCATGGCTGGACTGAGTCAGTTTGTGCAGAAGAGGTTGGTTCTGACAAACAGCCTCCCAGTCAAGGTTAATCCATACTACTACATACATATTGTCCTTACTGGTTATCAGATGATAAAGGGAGGATTCAGCAGCATCAGCTCAGAGAGGTCAGGTTTTCTTTTCACGTTATTCAAAGTTAGAATTGATTGACTCCGGCTTTGATTTGCTTGTGTGCTGCGGCAGCGATGAATATGTTCTCGCTTGATCTGTGACGGACTTTTCATTATGAGCCTTTGTGCCTCTCTGTGTTTCTTTCAAGGTATGGCACCTTTTGAATGTTAAGAGTTTCACATTTTTTAAATAGTTGGGGTGAGTGTGAGTGTGATGGTACACTGTGTTCCAGTGTTGAAGCTCATGCAGTTCACATGGGTTTCTGATACAGATATTGGATATGAGAGAATGTTGGAGTTTTAGTTATGCAAAGAGTTCAAGGAGGTCAAACTGCTCTGAAGACAGAAATGAGCTCATTGGTTGACTTAAAGTCAGTTTAGGTCACGTTGTTGCCTCACACACTTTTGACTGTTTGGTTCTAAATTGTTGGGAAGGAGCACCTCTGAAATGTTGCGCTGAGGGCATTTTGATCAAAGAAAAAATCCAATGAAAAGGAGAAAAACACTGTATTGGCCATCTGACCCAATATAAGATTTGTCATTTTTGTCTCATGACCTATTGCACATAGATCGCTCAAACCTTATTCATAAAAAAACTGCATTTCTATAGTGCTTTTAGTTATAGCGGCTACTCAAAGAGCTTTACCATGATCAGCCATTCACACACATTGAGGCTACCATGTGTGATACCACCTGCTTCTCTGGGATTTAAACATCCAGACTCATTGACACACTGAAGCAGCCGCCATCGAGCGCAATTTGGGATACATGAACATGTAGACTACCATCTAAGATGAACATTAATCTGATATTAGAGACCTGCCAAGTCTTTGTTTGCTTTTCTTTTGGGGCAAATGCATTTACTGCCATTGGCATAAAAATAACATGCAGATTTAGCCTTTAATTAGAATGTATTTTCAATTTTATGTCGTAATAATACTAATAATAGCAAACTTTAGCACCTTTCATGTGAAACGTGCAGCTGAAACAAGAAATTTAAAGGCAAAGCAAATCATTTTAAAGATCAACTTGATATAAAAAAAAAGACATTTGAAGACATAAAAATTCAAAGCAGCGTGTGGGTTTCCATGTGAGGCATGAACAGTACATTGTAAGAGGTGGTGTTGGTGAAAGGCAAGGTTAAATAGATGGATTTTTAACATTCCAACACAGCCTGCCCCTCTAATGGCTTTAGCAAGGCTTCTCTACATGGGAGCGTAGCTGAAAATCTCCAATTTTCTTTTGGGTGAAGGCTTCTTAAAAAGCACTCAATGGACTTTTTCGGTAGAGCAGTAAAATGTGTCTACTCTATTTAAAATGAAGGCATAAATTATTCAAAGACTCTTGCTGGGTCAGGAAAGGCCGTACCTTGGAACGATTTCCGAGGTGGAATAATGCCACCAAGGTCCCTTTGTTTATTTGGGACATAAAAGTGAGACACTTAAAGGAAAACCAGACTTGTTACATCTGGTTTAATCCGTAGCAGGAGGGTTCCAGGTGCTTTAAACAGCGCACCTCTTTGGATTTTGGAATTTCTCCGTTGACCTTTTTAGTTTGGAAGGAAGTTAATGTTCATTCAATTGTTTATTGATGACAGATGTGACGTGGCCTAATGCATCTACATGATCTCCTGTGTCTAACTTAAATCTAAGCAAACCAGTGTGTGTTGGATTTTATGGGTAGCAATGGATCAGAGATCTCCTAACTGTTTGCTGAAAATGGTGATAAGTAAAGTTATGTTATGAATAAAACGGTACAAAAATGGTACAAAATTCCAAAGATAAAGGGATGAAAATATCACAAAATCTAAAAATAATAGATAAATAGATGAATATGGTCAAAACGTTGGTGGATGAATGGCTGAAATGGTTTTATAAAATAATAATCTTAAAAAATTGGTGATTTGACGAAATGTTATGTATAAGCAGTTGAAATCTAAAGGTAATAGATCAATGGCTGAAAATGGGACAAAATCTAAAAATGATGGATAAATGGTGGTAAATGTTGAACAAGCTAGAAGTGATGTATGAATGGCTGAAAATAGTGAAAAACTAAAAGTAATGGATATCTCGTTCAAATAGTCCAAAGTAAATAATACACGGCTGTAATCGTTTGTTA
>CAFUXE010000997.1:367540-378332 GCA_903364295.1 Serranus cabrilla | reverse complement strand
TTTTGATGTGATGAGTTTTGTGCAGCAGCAGTGAGTCATACAGCTGCTGCCAATCAATACTAACACGGTAGAAAGAGTGATACAGGTTGTTATTAAAGCTACACTGTAAAGGACAATACAGTCACAGTATTAATATTTGTATATTTTCGATATTTTGAGTTTTCTGTCCACATGAAGTGCAAGCACCCTTAAAATTATAAAATAATATAAACTATTTTATTACAAACATTCGCCATAAAATGGAAGTTGAAATCTGTAAAAAAAAACAAAAAACAAAAGAAAGAAAATGTTTTAAATGTATTAATTAATTGAATGTTAAAATACAGTAAATTAAATGTAAAATGTATACATAAAAATAAACATATTGCTATCAAATGAAGGCAACTTTCTGTTTTCTTACAGTAAAACATTAGATTTAATGTAACAATAATGTAAAAGAAATCATAAAAAGTGTTAGAAAATCTGGCACTTACCATCATATATAATATGTTTTTTTTCAGTAAGTTATCTGTAGAAGAACTTGCCTGTTTGGCAACTTTTGCAATCAGATTCTAACAGTTTTTTTTAAGTTATATTTCATTGCTTAATGGTCTTAAAAGTTAAATTGTAGTACAATTTTTTTATTTTTTTATTTAATATTAAACAATAATCATATTGTTGAGTGTAAAATTAAGGGAACCTTTTCATTTTCTTACTATAAAAAATGTTTTCTTACTGTTATATTTAAAGTAGCAAAACTGTAAAAATAAATCATAGAAAAATGGTAAAAAGTTTGGCAGCAAAAGTTGCTGAACACATTAAAGTTTGATTTTTCATACAGATATTCACTGTGTATCATCTGTATTTTTCAAAGAAATTACCTGTAAAACATTTGTTTACTGTTGACGATAAGTATTTGGCAACTTTTTGCCAAATTTTTAACTGTTAAATTACAGAGAAAACTATGTCAAGATATAAAAAAATCACATGAAATTCCTAAATGGGAAATTAATGAAATTTCTGTTTCACAGTGTACTATTAGATGCAGCCTTAGCATCTTAAACGAACGAACTGAAAATATGACGTGAAAAGCTTCTGTATCAACAGGAAATAAAACATTTTTATTGATCATTTGTGTATATGAAGTTATATAACAACAGTCAGAAAACTCCACAGAGTGAATCACTACACAAAGTGAAACAAAACTGTAAAACACCTCGTCAAAAATGAAGGTATACACAGCAAATATAACTGTCAGCGGCTCGCCGTCACCGCGAGCGATATGGCAGGAAAAAACACCCCAAACAGTTCTACAAGATTACAGAGAAAATTTTCCACACACAAAATACTCAAGCAGGCAGTTGATATACACAAAGGCAACTAGGATCTTTCTACAGCATCAGATTCTAATACTTTACACAGCTTTGTTTCTGAAAGGTCAGCGTGGCTTTCCGTCGGCGCCACTGGAGAGAATCTGGAGTTCCTTGTCACACAGAGAGCTTGATAAGGTTTTTATCTTTACAAGAGGAGAATTTAGGCTTTGATTATTCATGCATACTTTGGTGGGAAATCACAGTAAGAGGAGCATTGCTTTGCATTGCAGGTAATGGCTTTGTGGGGTTTTTTTTCCACACACCTTCAGCTTCTGCAGCGCTGCCTGTTACTGAATTCCCTGTTTATTTGTCATAATTCTTTGAATGGATAATTCCATCAGTACAACCTTTTTCCGCATTAATATCGAATTACTCAGGCTATGTTTTTTTTTTAGAGCCTTAACCTTTGATCCATTATTTCATTTAAATCTGAAGCTGTACTGGAATTCATTAATCTACATATGTAAAACATGTCAAATAAAAGAATCCCTCGGCTGGAGAGGGACTGGGAGTGCAGCTGTATTAAAGTATATTCAATGATTCCTGGAATGCAAATCAGACAGGGGACCCCAAAAGGGTTATGAAATAAATTCCAAATAGTTGAAAAAATATAAACAAGGGGACTTTTTTTGTTTGTTTTTACAACAAAAAGTGCAAAGTACATCTAATCTCACGGTTAAAAGTAATCTACACCAACACAGTCCGGACTGTACATTCAGAGTTTTCATCTCAAATATAAAAGGAGTTTTTAAATAAATACAAATGAATCCGTAATGGAAATGAAACCATGACGATGAGATATAGCATGTGGATAAAACGATGCTTGAGGCTGAATAATCATATTCATGTCACTTTATATTTATTCTAGATATACATTTTTGACACGTTTATGTAAATATATACATGGCATTTTAAGGGAATATCTAAATGTAGAATCTCGTTTGGTATTTAACTAATACTCCCTGAAACGTCTGATGCTGGAACTGTGTGCAAGAAGAGAAAACGAACCTGCGAGAAGGGAGGGAACCCTAAACAGAGGTCGACAGGTGTCAAGCTCTAAACCTGTAAGCTGAGTCTACGTGTGCTGTGTCCTAACCATCTCACTGGAAAGGAGAAACATCTCTCTGGACTGGAATCCTCCTCAAGGGTTAGAATCTGTTTTTTTTTTCCTCGGGCAACGCCACCCACGTTAACACTATGGGATGAACATACAAGTATTGCACAGTGCTCAACAAAATGCTGTGTGAAGCGACCTGCTCGCACTCGGATACGACGTCTTTTCTTTTGGCGTGACACGCACACACTCTCTCTCTCTCTCTCTCTTTCTGTGTGTAGAAGGGAAAATGGCATTAAACGCTACGACATCACTACAGAACAAACTGGTTTTCGCTACCTACTGATAAGTCTACATCTCTAAGCACACACGGCAGTCACAGTGATACACAAAGCAGTCCTCATAGACTCCTATGGAATGACAAGTAGCTTTTTCATAATAGTGCTATCCACTACACAATAACATTGAAAACATTTAGAAAGTCCTCCTGAAGCTAGCATCGAGTATATGCAAGAGGTTCCTCCAAGATAAGAGACTTCATGGTTTTCATGGATTAAAACTTATTCCTTTGCTATTTGGACCCGTAGTAAAGGACATGATGGACTAATCGCCTACGCAGACCATTAACTTTACGGTTATTTCTCATTCTCTTGGTGTAGTCCTGTGCCAACAAGAAAACAAAACTGATGTAACTGCTGTTGGCTCAAACGTGATTTGTCGTCATTGCTTTTTTTGTACTTTAGCCGATGGAGCAGGCGGATCTCTGGCTCCCCCTGCAGGTGTCCTGAAGTAAAGCCCAACAATTGTCCAAAACATTGTCCCTAAAGAAGTCAACAAGCTAAGTTAAAAGACATCCAGTGCAAAACAGCAGCCACATAAAGTTAAAATTGGCAGTAAAACATGGCTAGCTCTATTGTCACTGTGAGAAGGCAACGCAAAGCAAAGACTGCGATTCAGGGCACCATTGCAGCCAAAGACATTGTTCCCAATAAACCAAAGCTACAACCACTAGCAAGTGGGAGTGTGCATGAAGAGAGGGTCTTTACATAAGTCACCTCTGAAAAATGGCAGTGTTTAGAAACTCGCTTCGCCTCCGTCAGTGTGTTCGAACACATCGACCAAACGTTTTTTAGACATTACTTTTGATTTTCCTTTCCTCTCCTCTGATTGAAGGCAAGGGGATCGCTTCAGAAGAGACAGCCCCCGGTGTCGGTAGATCTCCGCCCACGTCCCAGCCTTTAGTAAAGATTGTAAAAAAAATCATGCAGTTTACGAAAAATAGTCAAGACGTTGAATTGCTCTAAAAAATAGTCCTCTTAAAACCAGAGTCACGACTCTTTTTTTTTTTTTCCTTCTCCAAAGGATCGGACCCCGGCCTAAACGCGATGTACTTCCAACAACGAGAAGGCTGTTCAAAGTAAACAGTTAACAAAATATTGTTAAACGAGCTTAAGGACACAATGGCTACAGCTTGGTGCTTTTTTTTTTCTTCACAAGGGGTCTGTTTTTTTAAGGGTTCAGAGATGAGTGTTTTTTCTGGAGGCAATATTTTCCTTTTTTTTTTTGGAAAAAGAAAATGGCCAGTTTAAGTGAACGATGGCCTTTAAAACGAGGACCTATTTCACTTAAACTGCCAAAAATGGAGAAAATAAATGCTAACTGGTTTGCAGTAACTATTGTTTCTGGTAACAGTGTGCATCAAGCTAAACATATAGGTCCTCTGATTGAGAAACAAGTACAAAAAGTTGTAAGAAATCATGTGCTTGTATAATTTCCAGCAGCATATTCTTTCCCTCAGAACCATAGGAGTTAATGGCCTTGTATTTTGGAGTTTTGTGTGTATATATTCAGCTGACTTTTCTGTGATGATCCTGTGCTGAACTTAAAGCCAGACATCGTCCTTTACAATGTGAATATATTTCCACTAGTGTCTTGCAGGTTGGAATTCTTCTTTTTTTTCTGGAATGCAATAAGGTAATAAGGTAGAATTTTTAAATCCTGGGATATATAATATTGGCTTTCCTCTATATCTGCATTTACATAATTTAAAATAGAACATCTTATTAAAAACATCAAGATATACACAGATTAGGAAACGGGTAACAACATACAAACACATAAACTAGAAATCATTTTTGTCTGCATACTTATATATACAACTGTGGTACAATAAATTCTTTCAGTCATGCGCTATCTATACAGATCATATTGCTTAAAAGAAGGGGGCATTTGGTCGGGGCAGTTAAGGGCACAGAGATGGGAAACAAAAAACTGCTGAATCAGTGAGGAACAAAAAGAAAAGAAAGATGGGGAACCTGATAGAAAAGAAGCTGGGATGTCGCAGGAAGTTTGAACAGTTAGGATAGTTTGTGATATTAGGAACAGTAAAGCTGGGGAAGGCTGAGCGGCGGGTAAAGAGGGGATTACATGGATGGACCCATATATCACTGAGGTATTTACACATACTGGCTAAAGAGTACTACAAGGCAGGCGCTGAAAGGGCCCTGCCTATTTCTTGGTGGAGAGCTGAGCATCCACCTCCTCCTCTGGCTTCAGCACATGCCACTGGGCGATGGGTCTCCTGGGGTTGGCCAGCATGTCGGACCAGTGGCGCAGCTCCGTCCCCGAGCTGTTGAGGCCCACAAAGACCTTGCCGATGGCATCGTTCTTGCCGATCTTGTCATAGTCCAGAACAGTTATAACAACTTGCATTTTCTGTGGAAAGGAAAGAGCAGTGGAGGACGTGAACATAGATCAAGGTATCGTCAGCATATGGGCGGATAAAGCTTGTCTCTATAGAGCTGTAAGTCAAACAATACAAACACTAAAGTCAGTTTCTTCTGAGAAAGATTGTGTGATAAGTAGGTAGCTACTAAGGGTGTTTTCCACCGGGGCAAGTTCTGGCCGAAGAGCCGGCTCCTGGCCGGGAAAACTGGTTCTACAGCAGACCACAACTCTTTGCTGGTCTTGAACCGCAAAACGCTTACGTCAGGGGCTGGGGCGGGGTTATTGCGGCTAACAATGCAATACGAAATTATCATTATAATCATTATTATTATTGTTATTAGTATTATTATTATTATGAAACTTGTGCCAATAGACATGAGCACGAAACATTTCAGGAAAAAAATTCAAGGCAGGATCATTTTCCAACAAGTCCCCTAAACCCATACAACGGGGAACAAATAAACTGGAGAAAAAAAAATCTGAAATATAATCACACAAACAGGTCTCTGTGCAATCATCTGTACAACACTTGTATTTTTGTGTGCTCTGCACTCACAGTTGCAGCAATTCCAAGAGGTCATTTGTTAATTAGTGCTTTTTAATGTTTGATTTCAATGACTTCCTACCTTGTTTTTGTTACAAAGTTTGAGAACTGTCAACAGAAAGGTGTACTAGATCCTGAGTAGTTACAATGGTATAATAAAAAGCCCTGATAAAGCACGGTTTGCACTGAAACATGAGTCCGTGTAGAGCAGAACAATGAATGCCTCCGTAACAGTTCCTGGTGATTACCTTAAGTGGTACTTCAATGCAAAGAATGAGGCGTCCCTTCAGACATTAATGTTGATTAACAGTAACTGACACTCCAGACCAGGCCTCGGCTATTTCCAGAGCCAAACACAGCAGAATGTTTGATTACTCATAGGTCTCAGACTCAGCCGCGGCATGTGTTCCTTCAAAGGGACACTGCAAAGAGGAGTGACCTGGGCATCAATCTCTGGCAGGGAATATGAATTAGAGCACAAAGAGCCCTGATTAAGTTTCGATCCACTGGCACACTGAGACGGGGATGCTGCCACCTGCATGAGCGCAGAGCCTCTGTTGTAAAGAAGCATGCCTAATACGCCATGTAATGAAATAGTGAATAAGCTCCCAGATGGCTGGTTGGGGTTAGTTGGTCTTTAAAGGGACAGTTCACCTTCAAACTGCTAATTGAATCCCGGCTTTCTTTGATCGTAAATTAGCAGGTTTCTCTTTTGTTAATCATCGCTGCCCGATCAGTAGTACTTTTGTTAATTAATTGCCTGAGCTGTGATTGATTTACAAATTATAATTAAATACAATATGGACTCTCATTAAATTCATCAACAGCCAACTGACACTGACTTGATCTGTTAAACTTTAACAACCTTGTGCTGAAGTCCTGAGACTTTCAGCTTCGTCAGTTTCTACTTTATTACAGGTTTGTGTCCACTACATATACATCCTCTGGCCAACAGAGGGCGCTGTGGGGTGAAGTCTGCCATCTCTGATTGCCTTGTTTAATTTGTTTACACATTTGTTCAATCTAATTAAATAAATATAGATATATTCAACATTATATATCAAATAAACGTGTATATATAATATTAAATATGAATTAAAACAACTCAAAAGCCAGATGAGAAAAAGTTTCACAGCCAATAATTTCTAATTTGGGTAAAAAGTGAGCATGTAAGATTGATATAGATTCAAAGAAATAATCATTTTCAGTTTGTGTAAAGCGTGGATTGAATGGATGAAGCAGCCTCAGTCAATTACAAACCTGCTGTTAGTGAAATAGACCAATTAAAAGCACTGATTGTAATTCCCACACAATCTCCAAGACAATTACAATCTTTAGATTAATTACACAAATAGTCCCAAGGTCAAGTTTAACTCTGCCTCTGCGGATAAAAGCGGTTAATCTGCAGCTTTCTTTAAGCAGTCCGTATAATATGTTGTAAATGTTAACAGGATGGGGTAAAATCGATTTACAAATTAAACTGTATTTATTTTCCCTGCAACATCAGACAGAGGTAACACTGTGGGAGTAAGTCCGTAATTAAAAATCTCCACAGCTTCGAGTGTCTTTATTTAAAACCAACGCCGCAGCACAGCCAGAGGCCTGCAGAGCTGTCAGTGTTTAAACAGCCCGTTAGTTTAACATTTACCACAACCTCTTTAAAGAGCCGTTTGACTGACTGGTGCAGTCAAATCTACTAATCAATGACAAGTTTATGATTCAATCAGTATCACTAATAATTATTCAACCCTGGCTCGTAATGATGAGATAAGAAATGCAAATTTGGTCAACTTACTGGTAACAGCAGCACTAAATAAGGGTTTGGTTTGGATGGGGTTGATTGGGATCAACACAGTTTAAATTGAATCTGAGGCTCACGGACCCAAACCCGTGATTTGTGAGCTGTGACAGGCTTAATCAATTTGACTCAATTAATGTCTTGCCTGAAGAGATAATGTTGTTCATTGCTATTCCTTTCTGGCACCGTTTGTGCATTATTTATCATTTTCTTCATAAAGATCCACGCTTTGCTTCTTCTTCAACTTGAACACACTGGAGTTGTTTTATGATGTGTATGGTAATCATGGAGAGACATGCAGCAAATAGCAGTGAGATGCATGCTGCAGGCAATAAAAAGTGCAGAGAATAACATCCACTGAGCTATTGGCTTGTCAAATTGCAAAACCAAGGCTGATTTAAACTGAAGTGCCTTTGATTACACTGTTAGGATCAAAAGCCCCTAAACTGATTATTTGGCAAATGAGCTTCCACTTATAACATTTTACTACAAAACGTTTTCTGGTTCTTACAGAACAATAGTTTTGGGAATGGATGAGAATGTACCTGGATTTGTTCGAATGGGACTTCAAAGCTAAAGGACTCGTTGTAGTAAGGGTTGAGGGTGTTCTTCTTGATTGTCGTCTTCTTCTTCTTCAGCCTTTTGCCATTTTGCATCAGGTGGATCTTCACATATGGATCTGCAAAGAGAAAGTAAGGAATAAGATTTTACATTTTAACTTTTTTGACGAAATCTTTTAAGACACTTCCTGCGTTCTAAATACCGAACTTTTTCTACTGCAGCTGCATTGCACATATAACTTCATGTGGTTTGTGAAACTGAAATTTTACTTCATTTCACTATCTGTCTGTGCTTTCTCAGCGACTCAGTCGAAAGAAGGCACAGAAGAACGCTGGCTTGCCATTCTGTTTTTTTTGGCAACCTGCATTTTACATTCTATGCACTGGGATATGTATTTTCTTGCAAACTAAACTGTACGGTAGTATGGATATTGGAAGGCATCCACTCTTCTTTTTGTCCTCTCAACTTGTCTTTCCTCCAGAACATTATGCAATAAGAATTTTTGGCGCACTGAAACGAACTTCAAACACCACACTGACATATGAATTCTTTAATGTGGTGAATGTGTTGCAAAAAGTGATCATGTCAGCCTAAAGTATTGAAATCCAATTTTCACTCAAATTTTAGCTCTGTTTTTGGTCTCCACCAACTTTTGAGGGAACTTTCTGTCTCTTTAGTCACCAAATGTCTGAAAGACACTAAAAACCCTCTACAGAGCTGAGAGAAGCTGCAGGTAGGTATAAATTATCTGTGAGATAACCACACATTCATAATCAGACTCCCAGTACCAACATTTCTGATACATATGACTCCAAAACAGGTGACGGGCAGTGATTATAAATAAAGCACGGCCATTAGAGTCCTGCATGTTTACATCACTCAGTTCACCTTTCCAACTCAAGAGCCTCATTTTCATCTGTCCGAATGCATCTCAAGTGGCACCCAAGTGGCCCCGTCATCCATCTCCAGCCACTCGGTGGTAATCAGGTGGAGTGTGTTCCGGAAAATAACAAAACCCCTCATTGCTTTCGTTTATGACGTGGCGCTACTTCTACTGATTTGTTTATGTTCAGCAAACTGTCATCAAAACTAAATTGGAGGAGAGGAGAGTTAGCGTCCCTGTCTGGGCTGTGAGGACAGGAAGCACTCGCCTTTTCAAACTGTGGAAGAAGGATTTTGGCTTTAATTTGGCCGTTAAAGGGAATTAGGTGAGGCTGTTGAATTTGCACAGTGAAAGAGATCATAATCAGTCCAAACATGTGCAGCAGAAGAATGTAATATGTTCCACTGTAATTTTCAGAAGCATTCAAAAAGGATTCAAAAGAAGAATGAGGATTCAATCATTACTGCAGCTCAAAGAATATGCAAGTTTCCAATTTATTCACATTTTCCTTGTAAATATAATCAGTTACTGCAGTTAGTTGGGCCTTGTTTGGGCTTAAATCCATGTAAATGCACTTCTTTATGGTTAGGCACCAAAAGCAGTACTCTAAGGTTCTGAAAAATAACTTAATCCGGGCATAACTTCCAATAATGGGACATGAACACCTGAGCCTGGTCAGACTTTCAGGGGCTACCTACTAATTCCTAATTTACTTTTTGTAGGAAATTAGAAGAACCATTCATGAGGACTGCTGGTATTGGGCCACAGAATTAATATTTATTTTTACATAATATATTATGGCCTCAGTAGTTATTTCCCGCTTCTTTTAGCAGAATGTAAATATTTATGAGGGGCAGTGTTTAGATGGATGTATGGTGGCTGCACTCACAAACTAGAGATGAATTTTCTCCACTTCAGAGAAATATCTTCTCGTAGAGAGTTATTACAACGCGACTGCTAGGGAACACTTCAAAACAGACACTCTCATTATTAATAAATCAATATAATTGAAAATAAATGAGCACATAAAACACAGGCCGTGCTTTGCCGTGTGAAAAATGTCGACCAGATTGTGGAGGATCCTGGTTCCACATGCGAAGACCACATAATGGCGCTTAATGATCTCAGATCTCGGCCCCCAATCATGACGACGAGGGAAGTTATAGGGGATAAAATAATGAAAAACCACTTTGTGTCATTTATCATTGAAGACAACACGCTGCTTGAGAAAGACAGAAACAAATAACCGGAATAATCTCAGAGATGCTAATGAGGTATTCCCCGCCTGAGGCTAACTGCTGAACCTCAGAGCTGAGCATCAGGATGACTTTGAATCGGAGCTTATAATTAGTTGTCGAAACACTGCTTGCTCTGATAATCTGGATTTATCTCTGGATCCCATATGTACTTTTCGTGTTTTCTGATGTGTTGGCTGCAGTGGAAAATATCTCTGTTTTTAGCTGGAACATTGTGGGATTTCTAGTAAACAGCAAATACTGAACAAGCTTAGCTCCTTTAATCTTTTATCCAATTTAGGGGGATAAGGACCTGATTTTAGACTGGCAGGGCGGCTGACATGAATACAGAGAGAAAAGCACACAAACAAGAGTAAGAGGGAGAAAAGCAGGGAGAATAAATAGATGACAGAGACATGAGTGAAAAGGTAACATGCTCCTAATAGAGTGGGTGTCCATTATTACTCTCCTGCTGAGAAGAGCTGGAGTGCCGGGATGAGAAAAACAGCGAATAAGGGTTGTGTGTGCGTGCGATCATAATACATCCAGCAGCATCTAAATGGGGAACATCTCCAGCCTCAACTAGCACATTTCAAACAGAAGTATGAGTCCTCTATACACTGATTTCATCCATCAAA
>CAFUXE010000997.1:343753-367511 GCA_903364295.1 Serranus cabrilla | reverse complement strand
GACTCTCTACAGGTTTTCTTTTGTCTGATCAGCCACGGGTGGTTTTCACTGCTCACAGAAACTGCTCTGTTCTTGTTCTGCTTATTTCCAATTAATCTTGCGTAGGCAGGCTTCTTTCTCATCAAGATGACAGAGGTCTAACAAGAGTAAAGCACAAAAGCTGAGAGATAGCAAAGGGCAACGGGAGTTTAAGAAAAGGGATTTTTGAGATTTGTGCTTGTTGAATAAGAAAAAAAAAAATTAATCAGAACAGCAATCACACTTTCTCCTCAAACCCGACCAACGGACAACTGTCTGTCAGTTATGTGCCTGACAGGCTTTCCATTCTCTCACATTGTATATGCAGTTCATGGTGATAATGGTGGCAGATTAAGTAATGCTTTTTCATTTTGCACGAACCCTGCAGTGTAGGGTTGGATACTGTTCACCTTTGAACCAATACGGTAATGGTAGCTGGAACTCTGTACCTGTACCCTATGGCACCTTTTCTCTGTACTTTACTCTGTAATAACAAAGATGCATTTTTTTTAATTTTTTAGAACATTTTGGTAATTACGTCAAACATTCTACCAACAAGGAGGTTTGTAGAACCCACAATGCTCAATAGACATCTAGACATTGACCTCCAAAAACTGTCAATATGTAGATTTCCAATACGTGTCTAGACGTAGACGTCCAGTCGATGTCTATACTGAGAAGTCCAAAAGCCGTTTAGACCTAAATGTAGATATCCAATAGTTGTCAATACCTAGATTTCCAATAGCCATTTATACCCAAACTTAGACGTCCAACAGCTGTCGAGACAAAAGCCATCCATATGTAGACCCCCAATAGCTGTCGATATGTAGCTGTCCAAAGAGGTCTAGACGTAGACACCCTATAGCTGTCTAAACCTAGACATCTAATAGCCGTTTATATCTTAATGTAGACATCCAAGAGCTGAAACCAAACCAAATCACAGCATGGATTTTTCTACGGTGTTCCTCAAGGTCTCTGTGTCATAATGTGAAATTTTGGAGGATTTTTTCAATCAAACAAAAAAAGAAAGATGAAATTTAGCACCAAATGTGTGAAAGAAATGGTTTTCAACCCAAATTTTGCTGCACCAACTTCCGTGACCCAATTAAGCTTGGAAATTATCTTCATATACTGCAGTCAAACTGTTGTGAGAACTTGACAAATCCTAGTTATATATATAGGAGGCTATAGGATGATGCACATAACTTCTAATGTGGCATCTTCTGTCCCCCAGCTAAAAAGACAGTGAAAAGGGAGGAGAAGAGGTTAATTGCTTTTGTGTTTTGGGAAGGCAAAAAAGAAACAGAAACTTGAAGGCCTACGGTTATGGTTGCTGTTGCTATAATTAGTAAGTTAATAAGTTAGCTTTATATCATATGTTGTTATGTATCCTCCTGTATTGTGCCTGAATAACCACAATACAGCAGCTGAATGGGATTATGCAAGATAACCCTTTCTCAGGTACAAAAAAGAAAAAGAAAAAGAAAGCACACCTGTGGCGGCACATCACTGTTATCCAGACGCTCCTTATCTTTCTGGCCAGCAGATGAGAGTTTGGCATTATTGAGTTTTGGGAGGCTCGCCGTACCTCATATCCGGCCCATTTTACCGTCTTATCCCAGACGGATGTAATCTGTCCCATTTCACGGGTGAATGGCAGCAACAGCGCTTCCTCACATATGTGTACAGCAAAGAAGCTCGACTTCGCTATCCTGAGGGTTACTCATCTGAGTCCTGGATCGCGGCCATAGTTTTATGAGGCGATGCACTATCAGTGGTCCATACGTTTCACCGAGGAGGCTCGGAGCAGGTTTCTGGGTAAGTGATGCTTCCTGAGCCAAATCAGCTGCAGCGTTCAGATACTAAAGCTGTCGAATTTTAAAGTGGTTACTTACAGTTTGTGTTTCAAGCTGTGAATAATTGCCGGCTGTGACTCGTTTGGATTATTTTGGTGAGCCTCTCACAGTTGAAGCTTCAGTCGTACATTATGTGCAAAGAAATACAACCCCAACAAAGAATTTATTCCTCAAATATTTCCGTGTTCGTCGAGTGTGGCCGCTGCGGGCGCTGGCAGAGTTGTGCCAAATGAACACCAATACAGGCAGGGTTAAATATAGCCTGGCTGTCATCTTAGCTTTCCTCCCATCATTTTGGATTTGTCATGGTGGGTGAATCCAGGGGTGACTGTCGGTTTAGTTTTACACACTCGACTCAGCACTGACTGGCACACAAACACAAGCCAACTCTTCTCCGAGGCGCAGACCCACATGAACCGCCTCCACAAAATCTGACATCTTTGTGTTGCAAAGTCTTGTTTGGAAAATGAGAATCTTAATTATCTCAAAGTGTAGAAATCTTCCTCATCTGCTTCACACTATGAAACTACAAGAGCCAAGGAATCTATTGGCAGTAAGGGGTCTAAAAAGGCTCCAAAGTTCGGCAAAATTTTGGCAAGGAAAAACCGACATGGTCATTTTCAAAGGGGTTCCACTTGCCTCAAAATATCTGAATAAAAATGGGCTCTACGCGTATCCAAGAGTCTCCACTGAACAGATGAATATCCATTATTACAGGCTTTAGTTTTAATACAAAAAAAGGGAATCAATCGTGTTTGATCACAGGAAAAGTGTCCACCAGTGGAGATTTGACAGTACAGTTTCCATCATGTCTGCAGCCTCATGAATTTTGCTCAGTTTTGTGATTCTCAAGCAGCCTTGAGATGTTGTAAATCCAGCTGTCTGCAGGCAATTTGACATTGGGCAAAGGAAGACTGAAGAGGAAGCATCCTGTTAACCCTAAAAATAAAATAAAAAGTATGTGAAGAAGTACAGTATCTTGATAAAAACTTAGACATTTTGGCCATGGCCTTAAAATAGACATTGATAAAATACCTTTTGCATTCCCTAACTACTTTCAAATTGCCTCCCTCTCTCAGGGCTCGTTCATCACCTTAATGATCCCTCTGGCCCGTCGCTTTACTGACTGGAAACCTCTCAATCCGACCGTCCAGAGGAACAAAACAAATAAACCCTCCAGCTGAGAGGCTTGATGGTGAACTGGAGCACCGGGTCGGGCAGTGCGGCTTCATTACCGCCGACACTGGCGCCTGTGTGCTTTGATAACCTCCCCCACTGTGGGCCATTACCTGGTTATGAGCCGCCTCACAGCCCTCTGGGAAGTCTTCAGCGGTACAAAGAAGGTGGGACAAAACACTTTTGCAGCCTCTATAAACCCTCGTGTCTTTATTCGGAGTCGCTTCCAGACACTTAGCCTTTGTGTTCGACACAATTTTGAGGCTGACTCACCTTTGATGGTGCACCATGCCCGGGATAACACTACAGTAGCTGGAATACTTTAAAATCCACCATCTTAAACAGACAATGAGTAAAACTTTCACTGCCCCTGAGCACAAAATAACACACTACATCTGTGGGAGGTTGCTGCCGCTGCAATTACTCGCTTTTATAACTCACTTTCCAGTCTTTAGTCTGCTTTGAGAAAGTGTAAAACGCACCGCCCACAGGAGTCTCAGGATTCTTTGAAATCTGATTGCCTACAACTCAACATAATGGATATGTATTGTAACCAGACATCGCTGCGGTGTCGGCTACAGCACAGAGAGGAAATCAACTTGTCTGGAGCGAGACTGGGATTATTTTGAGACGACAGCTAAAGAGCATGGTGCTCAGTGCATCACCGCACTTACGTGGCAACAATCCCAAAAGGAGAGAAAAGTAGCTGAACTTTTTTTTAAACAAATATTTCATAAAGTCTGTTTTTGTGAGGGACGCAGCATGGGGGTAGATTTGGAGCATGAGGAGCCAATCAAAAGAATTATTTCTGATTATACATTGGTTAATGATAATACCCACATCTTCCTCTGTGAGCCATAATTAGGCATGGTAAACAGGATGACAATAGAGGAGAAGGCTGATCCCAGGCCATCAATTACTTGTCCTCCTCCTTAAGCTCTGGCTGAGACACCCTGTGGATGGAGGCTAATTATTGTTATTACAGACCTGCCCATTATTTCATCCATCTGCTGCACTTTTAAGTCCATTCTCAAAGCAGAAAAGCAGCCACAACTAACGAAAATCCAAACTGCAATTTGGAGTATATTCTGGTTGTGTGTAATTAGAAACATGCACGGTGCTGTTACTGTATGCTAATAATTCACCCTGAAACACGCAGACCAGTGCACACAGATAAAACATGCTCCAATTAAATGCGACATACAGTATGTGGCGTCAAACTGCCTGGCTTCCCTGCTATTTCCTGTTTTCTGTAAAAAGAGAAACCTGGCCTTCAAACTGAACACATTAACACCTTTTTTGTACTGTCTAGTCAATGTGGCTGCAAATGTGCACAGGTGAGAGCTGATGCCAGTAGCATAAAATAGCAGTGGGGGAGGCAGGTTTTTTTTTCTGCCAAATGGCTGCTTTGCGCTGGTCTGGTAGATGAAAGGGAGCTGCGAGCTTTTAATGTGGGCCGTGATACTGTACTGCAGGATGTTTGGGCTTATTTGGAGAGACTTGGCTGTCAGGCAGAAAGCAAGTGGACACAGGTGTATGGTAATTGCAGCAGAAAGAGTCGAGGCGGGAGGGAAGTGCACACCGGGGAATTTAAAATGAAACCACTGAAGAAAGTCGGAGGAGAAGTAGGAAGATGAGAGGGGGGCGCTCATTGTGTGACTCTGGATTTGTGATTCTGAGAGTGTGCATGTAGGGCTCTGTGTGTCTGTGAATGTGTTTGATGTGGTCATAAATTACTGGCCAGTCAATGGTGTTTACTTCCAGATTGATATTATACCTGAATCTCACTGTTATAATGCTGGATTTTGCGATGTATCTTATGCCGTTTATCCATGCATGTGACAGCTTTTCTTATCTCTTTTCTATTCACTTGAAGTTTAAAAAATGTCAATCCACAAATCTCTTCCCAAAAACTGAAGAATGTTGCTCTGTTTGCTGATGAAAGGATTAAAGATCATGTCAAAGCAGTTTCAGCATGAAATCCATCATGAATGACTCTCAAACTATAATCGAAGTCCAACGTTTTTGATAGTCGATCAAAGATTTCTCACATTTCTCTGTCAACTTCTGTCTGAAACAGCCTAACATCACACCCTTGAAGGACTTTAAGGATCAAACTGCTCTGATATAAAAAAAGATAAAAGTGAAAGAGACTGGAACCAGAAGGAACAAAATTCTGGGGAACATGAATATTGAGACAAATATAACTTTCAGCAGTCCTGCTTTCCAAAAATTCTGTCCAAGATGAACTGCAGAATAAATGTCGTTGCTTGTGTTAGAATCAGGTTGGAATTGAGGAGTAATTAAAGCTGTAATGTGCACACACGGCTCTGTTATTGCCTTCACAGGACAAACAGTTTTACAAAAGTGAGATTGAGAGAAAACTTTTTGACTCCAACTGTATTTGTGTTCATCTTAGGACGTCTACCAAGCGTTTTGTCCCTTAATGAAGCCTCAGCCCCTCTCAGACTGATGGAAACTGACTCTGTGTTGTTTGCTCCAGTGGATGTTTGCATGTAAAAGGATTTCCACCCCTCCACTGCCTTCACGAGTGGCACATTCTGTTACCATGACATCGGGCCCACTATTCAGACTCGACTGTATTGTGATAAATGTCATCTATTGATCTGAATGCTACACGGGTGTGCTGCTGGAGCTACACCTCAGCAGGAATGTGTTTCATGCTTTCAAGTGATTCAGTCTTTTCTCAACATATTGTCTTTAGTTGTTTCATGTGTTTAATTCTACTCACCATTAGGTCTGAAAGGGTTGCATTTCTAGAATTCTTTTGAGATATTTCAATGGAAAGTTAGGCTTTAGAATTTGGGGATGTTGGAGTTATTGTACAATTTGATCTTAGTGTATTGTTTATTAAATTTAAGTTTAACTACAGTAAATTCACCGTAGTAGACACATAGAATTATGACAAATGTCATAATGTAGAAAACGATACAGCAACAATTACAATAATTGAATTTTTGGATTATTCTGTCTAAATGACTTTGCTGAGGTCTACATTTCACTTTACAGTAGAAAACCTGCCACTATACAGCAAATACATGCTGTAAGGTCTGATATAATCTTACTTTATTTTCCATGGTGGAGTTCTGGCAATCACAGCTGCCGGTATTATACCTTAAGTTACACAGATATTTAATTTTTACAATTTATTTATTCTAATTTTGTTGCCACTTTATACTGTGACTGTAAAAAAGTGACAAATAAGTATAATATAATAAGTAAGTTAAATATAAGTGAGACAAAGACATACAAACAAAAACTGAAGGGGATAAAAATAAACTGCCGAGAACACAAACAACAAAAACAGAAAGAACACACAAAAAACGAATACAACATAATCACAAACTAGTTGATAAATGAGGCCAGAAAAACTGTGTTCAGTTAAACTACAATTTTAAACACGGGGATGTAAGGTACTGTGAAGTTAGTTATTAGAGTAGATATAAGTAGTGGAGACAGAGATGGTAAATTAATGTTATTTGGGCTTCCTGCCCCCGAATTCAGTGCCTCACACAGGGCACCGCAGGGATGGATACACCACTAATCTGTACAGTTTTTAAGACTTTTTCAGAGGTTAAAGTCCAGGTAAAGCAAAAGTTTATTTGTGATCTAAGTTTTCCAAACCACAGAAAAATCTCTTATGAAACAGCCAAATTTGAATCAGAAAAAGTTAAATCAAGTCATACAATTTTCAAGTTTTTAACATGTTTTCAGTTATTTATTTGTATCTTCTTCAACATATTTTCAAACAAATCTCTGATTTGACTTTACCCGGACTTTAAAGTCAGTGAAAGTCATGTTATTTTCCTTGACAAATGTAATCGTGAACAGTGATGTGTTTGGGTGGGATGTTTAAAAAAAAAAAAACTAGCAGGGTTGTAGGAGAAGCAAAGTGTGAGCTGTCGTGCATGTATAATTACAGACAAAGGGCCTGTCAGAGGAAAAGTCAGTGGGAACACACACACACACACCACTGTAATTGTTCTCACCTGACAAGCCTCCCACATCCATTTTCTTCAGGTTTTTCGCCTCAAGGATGACCACAGTCAGCTTCCCGGCAGTGGGAACATACCGCAGAGAGAAGCAGATATCACCCAGCTTCTCTTGCTGTAGGACAGACAGAAACATTGCTGAGGTGAGAACAGTTTTAACTACGAAATCCAAATTTACTGCATCACAGGCTCAGAGCAGATGCTCACTGAGATGTTAGATGAGGGGGAAAAAAACAGCTTCTAAATTCCCCTCCAAAGCACATTAGAAATTGCTCAGCCATCCAAACCTGAAGCTCTAGTTTGCCTTTTTAAATTGCTCAACGTGCTAATGTTTATCTGGTTCTGCACGGCATAAACAGGAGGGAAAAGTTTTAATGATTCAAGCTGCAAGTTCCAGTGTGTCTCAATGAAAAGTGATGGTATTAAAGGTTAAAGTACAGTACAATGACACTCAGTTGTAGAGCTGTTCACAGTAATTACAGTGTCCACTTTGAATAAGGCTGCATATATGCATAAAATTTACATAGGTGACAGAAAGATGTTTTCATAATCGCTCTAAGTGCATACATTTTCATGCTCAGCCCTTTTTAGTGTAGAATATGCACAGAAGGTCAGCATACATAATTCAGCTGTTAATGAGGAACTGCAAAACAAAAATACTTTAGTGTAGGAGCAAGCAATATTTGGAGTTAGTGACATTTCTCTTTCCTTCAGGAAGTTGAGTGACTAATTATCATATGAACTATTGCAGAATAAATGCTTGTTCAGGCAGAAACATTTACATTATTGATTTGAAAAGAAGGCAAGAACATTGAACACACAGGGGATTTGATTTGATCATATTTAGACTGAATACTGCTGGAGAATTATCAATAAATTCCTATTATATGATATTAATCTTTGCTCTTGTTGAGGAATACGTGAATAAAACTGAACAGTGTGCTTCTAATACATTGTAAGCAGTAATTATAAGTATTCATTGACATTATAGCAACTATCCAGAACAGCCAGAGCGACATTAAGATAAATGGAGATAATTTTTTGGATGACAAATATTTCCTAATGTATTTAACTTTCAAGACCGTCTGCAGAACAAGCTGCTAACAAGGTTAGTCATCATGCGCGCCAGCTGCTGGCTCTTATTGTTTAAATGGAAAAATAATTTCAAAATACTGAAGTACCAATAAAAGAAAAAGACAACAAGCACACTTCCACTGCCAGTTTTCTAAAGTGAGAAACTGTGGCAGGTTTATAATGGAAAACCATTTATTTAATGACAAGCTCCAGAGTTTGGTTGAATAAATGTAATGGTGAAATATCAACGTAATAACATTTGAATTAAAGGAACTAAGCATTGGATGTCAAGTTCTTCAAAATATATAATTACATTTTTTAAATTTATATTATTATGGGTGGGTGAGAATTGGGGTATAAGAATAATGTTAGAATAAATATCAAAATTTTGAGGGACAATAATTTACACTGTATTGTGTACAAAAAGTGCTGGAAAATTCTCAAAGTGCTTTAGTCAAAAAAGCAGAATCAAGATATCTATTAATGTGCATCAATATCAGGTAGAAAAAGAGATTCAATGCACATTTAGGCTACAAAATATGGAAATCAAACCTATAATGAGTGTCAGAAAACACAGAGTTTGTCAGATGAAACGCCTCATATCATTCTGCATCTCTGAGTCACAGCTTCAGAGTCGCAGCCAATCAATTGTACGACGAGTCCTGCATGTTTTCAATCTTCCACTATGGATTTTGGTCCCTTGTTTTGGTTTGAATGCTTTCTAATATCGGCTCCCACTTTCGTTTGTCACTCATCGCTTCTCTGGAAAAGTACCGACTGCAATCACTTCACTGGTTCACACAAATCACCATCACAAACACAGCCTCATTATCACACGTCGAACAGAGAGCGATTCATATTCTCGCCATATCTCTTATCAACACGAGGAGCAGACGCAGTCAATAACTCCCTCTCGGGTCACACCTGCGTAACGGGTGGCCGTTTTCAACGGAGATTATAAATCAGAGGCAAAGTGGACCTGAATATGAACCTTTGTTTCATTTCAGGAGTCTTTCATCAACTTCCAATCAGAGCTTGTTTCTTCATGCGGAATCAGTGTGCTGCGAATGGCTGCGGTGTGTTTTGTGCCCTATTATCGTGACTGCAGCTAAACCAATGAGTAATGCTTTTACATTGACGACGAGGGCCGGGTTTTAATCAACACAAATACACGCTCCCCTGGAGGCCAGCAGGAGAAGGAATGCTGGTTAATTACGCCTGTCGAGAGCAGTGACCAGGCTCTTTCATATTTTCTATGAACTATAAAAGGCCAACTGCTGCCTTTTCAACTTAAAGGGCATTTTTGGAACCTTCTGCTTCACAGTTGACCTTAAAAGTAAAGGAGATTGTGTTGGACTGAGCTCACTACTTATAGATTTAAACCTTACAGAGCGTCTCTCTCTTTGTGTGTTTGTTTAAAGAGCTTTATTTTCTTTGTACATATTTAAAACCTGGCTTCCAACTTTTCGACTTGTTATCTCTTAAAATAAACTTGTGACCCTCAATCACATGTTGCACACGGCTGATAGAGGTGAGAGTCTGCAGTATTTCACAATAAAAGACTTTTTACATTTTCTTCTTTTCTATCTGTTTTCTGTTCCATCAGCACTTCAGTCCTACTATTTAGCTTAAAACACATTTGTTCCTTTGCATATATGATCTGGGTTGCTGCTTAGACTCTGCAGCAGTGGGAACTGTTTTAAATAGGAAGATTGGAGCAAAAATGCATGCATCAATGTCTTTGGGAAGTATTGAACATATGGATAAAAATAATCGCAGATGCGTGACAGTTTGTAAACAGATGTGAGACAATTTCTACATAAACAGAATGGGTAGTTTAAGTCTTCTTCAATAGAGCATGATGTTTATTTTGTACATTTTGGTCTCATTTAGGGTAAATTTGGTAAAAAAGTGGGGTATACTCTATGGTGGGCAATCTAATGATTGACAACAACCTGTCAGTCAGGTGTAGCAATGCCTTTTCATGGTGTTGTGTACATTTAAATAGCCCTGAACTGGTTTTGGTATATGATTGTGCATCGTGACCCTGGGTTGTCTCTCCTCCAAATATGGTCACTTCTGGCTCCAAGAAACCAAGATGGCGACGGTCAAAATGCCAAACTCAAGGCTTCAAAATGAATGATGCCACTGTGGCTACATCTACTTCCTTTATACAGCTGTTGGTTATGTGCTGTCACTATTTCTTTTTAGCTCTTGGAACAAAACAAATATGTGTATTTCCCAATATGTCACATTTAAGACTTACTGAAAAATAATAATTGAGTTTTATTTGCAGCCATCAACAGGTACAGTCGCTGAGCTGCCAAGACAATGGAGTCCTTTTCACTTTGGCAGGTTAATTTGCAGCTTTGACAGATGTTCTGCAAACCTTCTGGCAGCTACATAATCTAAAAAGCTTGTTGACAAATAGATCTTCTGTGCTCAATTACTGTCCAGAGCCCCATTTAGAGTCAATTTAATTACAAAACATTTTAATACTTTTCATCAGTTGGAAGGTGGGAAGCAGCACTTTCTATGGTCTGCCTCTATCACCGCTCTCCACTGAGCTCCAACGCTGAAAAGCATCGTTCCAGTATCTCAAACCTTGCAGAAAATTGTCAGGTGCAGCTGTGCGACCAAACGCAAAGAAGTACAGTGATGCCCTTCAACTCAAACAACACCAGCAGCCATTCGACACTGCTATAATTAACCTTTAAATCAAACCGCCGTAATGCTTAAAATGAGGTTCCCCTGGCAACATGTGCTATATGCCATGACATTTACCATGAAAATTGAATCTCCTGAACTGCCGCCTGGAAAGTCACACTTCTATTAATTGAAGGGGAAGTGTGGACATCTGATTAAGTGACATTTCCAGGAGAGATGGATTACCTCAGCCAAGGCGTCACATTTGTGGTTCGAGCACAATTGGCTTGCTCAACACAGCAAAAACAATCATTGTGATATCACTTACGCAATAAAACAAATCCTCTTATTATTAAAACAGCAGCTGCCAGATGCACAAATCTGAGCCCTGACACACAGAAATGGGTCACAAAATGATTCCAATCCCACTCATTTCCCGTTTTCTAGGCACTGATTGAACGTTTGGCATGTACGTCCGCCCACAGAGCTTTTAAAAGCCTCACCTCCTCCTTCTCGGCGCTCTGCAGATCCCGCCACTCCTCCGTTACGTGGCTGAAGTCCACCTTGTTCATGGGCACCTTGATGTCACCGATGGCATCGTGTTTGGAGAAGCGGTCAAAGTCGTACACTGTCATTACCAGCGTCTTTCCACCGAGCTCCACGTAGGGGACCTGAGCAGGAGGACAACAGGAACGGGTCAAAAAGGGGCTAAAAACAGATGCACTGTGTCATTAAAGAGACATTAGCATACACAGTGATCACGACACATGCTGTACTTTGATGGCTCACCAATATAACCCATTTGAAGAGTGGCTGAAGTTTAAACAGACAGCTGGAACTAGAAACTGGGAAGATCACATGGAATAGCCTAAATGTGAGCGATTTGATCACAGTTCAGAGAAAATGTAGTTCTGGGCATTTTTTATGGTTTGTCCCACTTTCCCAGAGTCAGAAACTGATAAATGCCTGAGTACAGACCCCTTTCATGCAGTTGGTGTAGAATGTAGAATTGAACAATCCCATAGGCATCCAGGGATTGGTGAAACTAACTAGGAGGTTAATCTTTTTCCAAGCTTTGTCTGAGGATAGGCCAACACGACTGTTTCAACATAAAAACAAAAAAAGGTTTGTGGATTATCTTGAGTAGAGTAACTAGGACATGATTTCTGGAGACATTTCTGTTGAGTTCGAAAATAATTTTTTTTGGTGCACAAGCCAAGTGCCCGCCATGTATTTGCATTATATTTGAGAGAAGGCAGATATCTGTATGTCAAATATCTGTTGAACTCGGCAACTCACACCAAATCAATGTAGAAAAATATGGATTTTTGATTTTGAGGTGAACTTTACCTTTAAATTATTACGGTACACTTGTCAGGTTCAGGCAAGGTCGCAAATAATTATGAGACAAATGTTTGTTTATTAAGAGATAAATGCACACCGACTTCTCAAAATTATAATCCAACACCTCAGATCACATAAACACAGTCTGATCTTCTGTTTTCTATCCCCAGGGCGCGGCCTTGACGTTCTGTGAAGTACCCTTATGTGTCAGTCTCTTTGAACCCCTGCCATTGTTTTTTAATAATTCAAGAAGAAAAACGCAATATAAGCAGAGTTTGCAGTGCTATGTGCAGCTGCAGGATGTAATGAAATCCAGTAGTTTTTGTTGACTTTGTACGAGAGGAGAGTTTCAAATGTTCTCTTATATATAATTCAAAATAAACTTTCAATTTCATACATTCCATTTAATAAAGTTAGTCCTGAACTTCGACGGAAGAGTTTGTGATGTTTTAATTAAATGCCAAGCGGAGTCAGGTGTGTGTGTTTTTAGAGTGGGTGGATGGTGACGTGATGGTGTTTCCAAATCAATCATGACTCTTCCGTCCCCCGCCGTGACAGACGGCGTTATCAGGCCCGCAACCTGAGACGGGGAGAAGACAGGTGGGCACTTGTGATTCTTGATTGCCTTCAATTTTGTGACGAAACTTATTAAATGGAAATGGCTTGTTACAAGACAAAAAAAGAGAGCGAGGGGAAAGATAAGACTCCCTGGTTTGTCCTTGGCATTATCTCATTAAATCATCTCTTTTTCTTGACGGTGCTTATAATCACTTGCCCTGTTTTTGTCACAGATTTGGAATAAAGCACAGAAAAGAAACCTTGAGATGGATATCAGATCACATTCTGCTTAACTTCACACCAAACACCTGCGCTCTCCACTGTCGGGTGAATAACAAAACTTTCCCCACTGCTGAGCAGCAGCCGCGCATCTATTATGGCCGAGTGAAGGCCAGGGTGTAGCAGTGCATCTGCCTGTGTTAATCCCAATCACACTGAGCCTCGCTGTGTGTGTGTGTGTGTGAGATATTCTGTCAGGAGCTTGTTAATGTGCCAGCTGGTTACTGTCTCCACACCTTCCCAGCACTCATGGCTGCATGCAAATCAGATTGTCAGTGGAACCAAAAGATCTCCAGCTCCAGAAAAGGTGATTTCAATGTTTTCCAGCATCCTGCAGAAGTGAGTGAAACTCTTGAGAAATGTACCTTGAAAGTGAACTGCTCGTTGAAGACAGGATTGAGGGTCTTCCTGTGGACCTTGGTCTCAAACTTCTTCTTCTTGTCCGGCAGCAGGTAGACCTTCACGTAGGGGTCAGAGGTGCCTCCCATGTCCATAGCAGGCAGCTCCGCGGCCTGGATGATCCCCACCATGAGCTAAAAGAGGAACACGAAGAGTAAAACAGTGAGTGACGGCATGTCAGACTGTCCACCAGTCTAAATGATCATAATTGGCACCTTCATCCCACCAACATCCTTTACAGCGAAACCATTTATTGCTTAAAGAAATGTCTCTTAGTCTCAAAGACCTTGAGGAACATTGGATTTTACAGTCTTTTAGCAATCAATCTTTCATAATGGCGGCTTAAAGATGATTCTGTGTCATTTTTCTGGGAAATGGCAGCATTATTAAAAGGTTATGTCTGCAGAGCCTGACAGCGGCTGAAGAGTTCGTAAAGGTCAGGACGTGTCAGAGCGGGAACGAGAGGACTGTTTCTCTTCACGTTAGGCGGATAATTGATAACCACAGAGGGGGGCCCGGGAGGCTGATTGACCTGCCAGTCAGAGTCTGTACTCAAAGGCCTCTCAGGAGGCCCAGCTAGTCAGTCAATCAACTTCCTATCAGGCAGCCATCAAGCAGCAATCTGGAGGCCGACCAGGGCACTCGGCCATGGAGCTCTACAGCTGTCGGGAGCGGCGACAGTTTACTGACATGGAGGTAAATAAAAGAAGTAGTAAACTGTGACAGGTGGCTCTACTGGTAATAAGTGCTTTAACCAAAGGAAAACAGTTTAATAGATTTATATTTATTTGTATGACCGAACAAAGGTAGGACTTTGAAATGCTTTAGACACTCTCAAAAGCAGAGCTGAACATTTTTAGTTATAATTGGAAGTTTTTTTTAACCAAAGAAACCGTAAATAAACCAAATATACATGAACTTGAATTACATGTAGACAAGAAAAGTTCAGTCTTGAGCTTGAAAAACATTTGTTTGACAAAACAGTCCAATTCAAGGTCCATTGACAATAAAAACCATTATATCCTTTTATAATCTGTTAAATCATATAGTTTTAAACTGATGTATATCGATTTCTATAAACTTGCTTTGGACCAGAATGAATTTGTGCCTAAAAAGTTGAAAAACCTATAAACTACTATTTTGCTACCACAGAATGAACTGAGCCACATAACAGTCATAATGTACCTTCAAATAAAAATAGATTATTTTATATTTTGTGAGAAAGTTTTCTTCAAGGATTCAAGTTAGAAAGAGATTAGTTGTTGGTATAAAAACCCACATTTTCAAGGGTGAAATATTCCAAGTTTAGTGGCTTTCATTTCATGTTTAGGATTTAAAAACTCTTCCACACATTAATTCAACTAATGAGATTATTTCTGCCTTCAGAGCAGCTCTTCTCCTGATAAAAACTCAAATGAGCTAAATGAGCCTTATGTGACTCTGTACTCTATCTTGGTATTTCAGTCTTGCTAGCTAGCTATCCAGCTAGCTAGCTAGCTGGATAGCTAGCTAGACAGAGAGATATAGAGACAGATAGACAGATAGATAGACAGATAGACAGATAGACAGATAGACAGATAGATAGATAGATAGATAGATAGATAGATAGATAGATAGATAGATAGATAGATCGGAATTACCCAGTGTCAGTGCTGTTATTAAAAACGTGTTTCTGATACAGGTTAATGTTACCATTTCCCATATGACACAGTATCAGCCTCAGTGCTGCCATAATAACGCACTGATCTGCACTGGGTGGTGGTGAGATTCCAGTAGTGAAAGGTCTTCATGAGATGGAGTCTGCAAATGTACGACCACAGCTACACACACGTCCACTGTACTCACACACCAACGTGACAAAAGCGATCACAAGACGGGAACGTGATGGAAAGTATGGAGTGTTATTAACTGCTCCCCGGGTTCTGCACAACATTCTCTTGACATTACCTGCAAACACTCGAACGAGATTCTGTCACGATTTCAATGGACCCCTTTGACTTAAATATTACTTCCATGATTGCACATCTGCGTGTGGCTTATCAGGATCACTCACGACGAGATAGTTACATACCTCCGAGGGTAAATAACAGACGTACATTATTCCAGCTGTCATTAACCTGAACTTAAATGTAGCCACGTGTCGCACTGCAGTGCTGCAAAGTGGCACTTGGGTTTTGAGTGGAGCGATTCATCCCTGCATGCTGTCCTTCTGATTTCCACCCATCCATCAGAGCAGTGTGTGGCAGACACGGCATGTCACACTATCTTTACTGGAAAAGGCAGCGGTGCTCCAGAAAAAAACAAGAGCAGGAAGTGGTTGGAAATGTTGATGTGTAGTTTCAGCTAATTCTGTATTTCCTGTATAACACTACGGCTGATTCCCAGAACACCTTTGCTCAAAATCAAACCAAGCAGAGAAAAAGCACTCCTGAAAGTAAAATGATCCATAAACCACATCTTTTAGTCTCAATCCTCATTCACTCCCAAACTGCGAGTCTACTGAGCTTTTCACAAATTCACTTATTGTCCTAATTTTCTCAAAATTGGGCGACTTTTCGGAAAGCCGCCTTCAATTACAATAAGCGAGTAATATGGTGTTGCATGGTAATTTTCCAGCTGCTACCATTTCATTTAAACTGTTTTATTTTGTTTGCACGGTGTGCAGGTTAAATATCAGAGAGGAAGCTTTATTCATGGACTAAATGATCAATTATTTCACTCCAAATAATCATGTACAATAGGATAAACAGGAAGGAAATCCAGGCACTGTAATGAAATGAAATCCAGGTTGGTGTTTACACACACAATAAATACTGTAATATACCATAAACACCTGGTGAAATGCAAGGAGGGTATGACGGCATGAAAAGACAGATATTGAACACTTTTTAAGGTTTTAAAGTACAAAAACAGTTCAAAAATATAAACTGTTGTCTGTAAAAGCTTCTGGTGTGCAAAGGCCTTAAAGCCAAATAAATTAAATACTGTGTGTTTGCACATCTGTGTGAGTGTTTCAGTTTAACGAAGGGCTGCGGCCCGTCACAGAAGAGGGCTGCTGGTATTAACCCCTCTCTGTTTGTGTGTTGCTCTTCAGACCAGTGAGCAGCACACTGACCAGAACCAGTACAGGACGGGGATTCAGCCGCTGGCAGCTTATCTTGGACGGCTTTGTCCCAAATGCATCACGGCTCTGCTGTGACCACCCAACACACACACACACGTACACACTTCCAAAGAAGACCAATAGTTCTTCTCCTGTCTAATATTTACTGGAGCAGCTTTGTGTTTTATTTCAGAAAAGAAATGTCTAGGGGAAATTCTGAGATGAATAATAAAAAAGGGACTAATATAAATGTTTAGAAATTCCTCCCCTCTTAATAACGACTTTAAAACTCTCATACTCTGACTGGACACGATGCAGGAGGCCTGGTCCTGACCTGCAGAAGGAGCGATGGCTTTGGTAATGATGTTGAAAGTAGGAATGACATTATAATTCCCTTCCTGCTGTGCTGAGGGGCTCTTTGTGCTTCATTTGCTGTGTATTTGTCTGATGTAGCCGCATCGTCGCTCCCTGAGTGATTTGGATCTTTTACAAAACCTTTTCGTCTCATTAGTGTATAAACCCGGAGTCATCAGCACCGGGGGCAGCAGCACATTTGTGGTGGTTAGCAGAGAGAAACAAAGCTGGGACTCTTTGCCACGAGGACCTGACATTAATCTGCACGTCTCTTCACACTTAGCCGGATCGTCTTGCCTCAGTCTCCCAACGCACACAAACGAGTGTTTCACATTTTTTTCTTGGCAGCGTGGAACATTTTCTGACAGATCTTTTTAGGCCATCAAGGGAAAGTCTCTTTTGCAAATATTAGTCAATCATGCTTACGGCAGATTCTTAAATGAGACTCGCTTTCATATTTTTGTGACAAATGGGGAGGACAAATGTATGTGTGGCTCATGTTTCACTAAAAGACACATCGTTTTTAGAGGTCCTCAAGCCCTTTTACAGTAGTAACAGACCTTTTGTGATTCACCCTTGGAGAGAATTAATAGGGATTCAAAACAAACCCAGAATTAAGCTTATTCCTCCTAAATAAGGATGTAATACGTTATTTAATTAATGCAAAACGTGGTTTTACATCACTATATAAATCTACGTTTGGTGAAAACAAACTTTACTTTGTTTCACCGTCGTCCTGTTATAGTTTCTAACCTGACAGAGCGTCAAACAGGTCAAACAGCTGTGACTGAAAAAGAAAAATAGTACTTAAAATAAGTTGCATCTTTCTTTCTCGCTTCCAAAATGAATACATGTGACGGCCAGATCATGGAAACAATACTGCTTTTGTCCACAGGGGGCGCCAAACTCAACACAAAATGAAAGTTCCTTGTAGTTTTTTAAGGTACAGTTAAGGTTAGATTACTAAAAACCCTGCTTATGGTTACAGAAAAGAGTGTGGTTACAGGGTAACAAAAGCATTAAGCACTGGCCTGTTATGGGCAGTTAAACATGCTAAATGACCATCTACCACCCAACATTAAGAGCACAACTCTGATGAGAGAAGATATATACACAACACAGTCAGTATTACATATCTCTGTCTCTGAGTCATCCAATATGAAGTTCATTTCTACGGACTCTGGGTTCAAACAATGACATTTCATCTCGTCAAAAGTTCCGTCTTCACGCTTCAGCGGTGATCGAAAATTGGCTCTAACTGCAAATTATCCCAATCATCGCTCTCTATAATACCATCTCTTTACCAGCTGCTGCGCATTCAGTAATAATGGAAATTTCTCTGCCTATTTAAAGGAACCTACAGCCGAGGCGTTTAACCGTTCACCTGTGTCGGTTCTCCTCCGGCGGCTCTGTGGTGCTCACATTGATTGCAGGGGCCTCAAAGCCTGAGGATTAAAAATAAACATCTCCTGAAGGCCACTGTGCCTGCGGAGCATCACTGAGCTGAAAGTGGGTCAGAGGAGCGGCTGCCTCTTCGCTCTTTCAGGTTGTGAGCCGAGCGTGGCTTCTCCCCGGTCACTGTCACAGAGTGTGAAAACTGTCATCCATTCATTACACTTCAGCCTCACTGCGGAGCTTATTACCACTGTAATCAGGACCCTCATAGAGAGACCTGTCACCGCCTGACAGATCCCTCTGTGGAATGTAATACTGTCCACATTATATCCCTTTTTAAGAAATGACTCAATACTTTGTCATTTTTTCTCTAAAAGAAATAAGTTCCCGGCTGGCTGAACACTAATGGTGTTGAATTGTATTAGCATCATTATTGACTCTACAATCTGTGCACCGATGAATATTTGCACAGGTTAAGTATTCAAAATTAACTTTTTATGGACACAAACTGCATGAGAACATTTGGTAATGGTTCATTTTACAGACCAGTAAATTTCATGGTAATCAGAAATGAAAATTTCTTTGTAATTATCGTCAGAGTTTGCACTTTCCAACAGTCTTTGAACGGATCACAGGTTCAAAAAGTTTCTGTTAGAAAAAGTAATCAAAATGAAGCTTCAAGTTGTGATATTTCTTAAAAATAACTAAACTAGAGCACAAAAAAACAACAACTATTCACTGAAAATCAGAGAGAACTGCAGGCTGTTTACACAGAGCAGAGGGGAGAGGACAGGAGAGGTTGTGAGTAGAGGAAGCAGTTAGTTTAACATGTACAATATGTTGAGACATAGTTTTTCTCTCTCCAACATTCATGACACTTGTCAGCACTTGGAAATGTGTTTTATATATAAATTCCATTTTATTCCAATTTTCAAAAATAATCCATCAGAGAAACTAAACTTGTGCATTTTCTTTCATTTGAAGTATGTCATTATAACTGTGTTATTCTGCACAAAAGACATTTTTAATCTTGTTCCCACTTCTAGCCATGATTGTGCTGATTCATAGAGATGCAGGACTCATATATACTGCAGTGAAGCAATGAGAAAAATATATGAGGGTTAATAATTACACATGATTACAAACACTTTATCTGCAAATCCAAAGTTTTCTGGCATGGATCCACCAAGAAACACTGGACCTGTGAATAAAGTGTTTGTCTGACTTTTACTGAAGAACTATTAAAGATATCACCACCTCTGTCAGGGTCATTTTTTGATAAAGATGAGCTAAAGTTTGGGCTAATTTTAAAGAAATATGTTACTTGCTTATCTTTACCTAATTACCAAAACATGTGTGGACCTGTTAAATGATCAAAAGTTTAGTTGTTGTGTAGATAAGAGAGTTGCCCTGTGCCAGTGTGTGACTGTGTGTGTACGGGAGATGTGTGACTGTCTAATCTCTGGCTGTCAGTTCTGTTTATAATGGGGAGTTAGGTAGCCCAGTGAGGGACAGCGATGTGTTCACGCACCGTGTCTATTATCTGTCACACAACATCTGGCGCCAGCAAGTTGATGTGCTTCCTCATTCTGCTTTTTTAAAACTCAGCCCGCTGGAAAAAAATAAAGCAGATGGGTATCTGCGGGGGCTGTTTTCAATCAAGTAGAAAGAAAGAAACAAATTCAGGAGGCGAGCTAAATCCCAACAGTGTACTGTATCTTTTACAAGGCTCAGCAGCGAGCGCACAAACTCGACCACCATGATATCCTGTGAGATTGCTCTCAAGCTTCAGTGACCAGACTGTGTTCGCAGCAGCGGTAACGCCACAAAAGGAGAATGTTGTGCAAAACCTGGGTCGGGTCCTGATTAATCTCTGGAGAGATGAAAAAGTCGGACCCCCTCAGAAGTTGGGCGTGACCATACTTACGAAGGAGGACCTTTCGCAACAACGACACACACAGAAGGATTCGGAGAACAGAGCCTTACCGTATTCTCGGTGAAATTGTAATCCAGGGAGTATTGTAATTTGCCCAGTTTCTGGTCCTCCTTGGGCTCTGCCTCTTTCTCCGTTTCAGTCAGCCCTGTCTCCGCATCCTCCTCATCCTTCAAGGCCTGAAGGAGACACCCACCAAGAGTCAGTGTCGCCTGTTTGTCGCTGGCGCTAGCACCCAGCCAGCCGTTCCCCCGCCCAGGTCCTGCCAGCGGACCTACTCCTGTAAAAGCTGCCACTTGTTTTATGTCGTGTAAGGGGGGAAAACAGTGGGAGGGGGGAAGCAAGCACTAAAACATAGCAGTTAACACCAGGACATGCTCTGTGATGCACTAAAGCCCCGAGCCTGGTCCCCTGATGATGCTTTTCTATCAATCTCTGGGTGTTTCTGTCTAAAGGGAGGAAAGATCAAATGATGTCGCCAGAGATGAGAGCAATGAGCAGGCATTAGAGGAAGAAAGGGAAGGGGAGAGAGACACAGAGAGAAGAGGAGAGAAGATGCTCCCGGAAAACAGTGAGACAATTCCCTTGATGTTATTTCAGGCAGATCAAGTCTCTGGCAAGAACACATATCAACTGGGAAGAGTCTGAAGTGAGAGTCCCTTTCGCTAGCCTGGGAGGTGGTGGTGGAGGGGAGAAGGAGGGGGAGGAGGAGTTTGTTATAAGACCAACATGCGATTGAAGAGGCAAAGACTAGCTCTCAAGGTCATTCATTCAGCGTCAAAAGTTGCCTTCCAAGATGTCTCTTTTCGTTAGGCATGCAGAGCATTCTCTGTCGTAACAAACCAGTGCTCTCGTGTGATCCCCCACATTCCCCGAGTCTGCTTACGCCCTCAAGACAAACATGGTCATCATAACCCTTAAAGCTTTGTGTTGTCCCCTACGTCGATGGTAGCTAGAAGCATCATGCCAGCAGTGGGTGGTAAGGGGGGTTGTGATGTACATCGGGGGGGCCTGCTCCTATTAGTTTGTCAAGTTGTGAAAGCAAAAGGCTGAACAACACTGATTGGCTTTCCTTTTTCCTCTGAGCCACTTTGGTCTCCGCCTTTTGGTTGGTAAATCCAAATGGAGTGGGGTTTTTAGGTTCAAGAAGAGGAGCAGCTGAAATGATTGAGGAAATAAAAAGAATTTATCAAACCTAATCCAATTTTTGACGCATAGTCTGTGTCACCTGGGCTGACAGATGTGAATGCAACATCTGAAGCTTCCTTTTCATCAGCACGACGTTTACTTCTCGAGCCTCTCAATCATTCCACGTTCGCTCGCCGCCACTCGTTTGAAATGTAAATCAAAGATTCAAAAGGCGGGAGACTTTAGGCCTGGCGCGGAAATCAGCATGGTTCAACCTTGTCAATGCGCACCCAAGTGTTTCGTTCATACATATATATGTGCATATGCAGGTTGTACACACATATATGCAGTGGATATACATGTACTGTGTGCATAGTTACATATATTTGGTTCTATGGGAGTAAGTTGTTGTCAAGAGGCTATAAAAAAAAAAACATCAGAGCAGCAGGCTTAAGAAGATCCAACAGCAATTTGGAACCTACCGCCAGTGACCATCCCGAACAGTCATCAGACACAACACAGATAAGGAGGACATAGAAGGAAGAAACACAAATTAAAACAACCACACACAGGAGTTAACACGCCAGAGTCTGGGCACACCAGGAGAAATGACCGCTTGCCTCGGAAGTGGCAGAATCACCGAGTCATTAAATCTGAACTCTTTTATTTTGATTAATGTCTATTTAGGAATAAAAAAATTGGATTCTTCTGAAGTCGCCAGAATACCTGAAATTAATGGAAAATCTTGCGCTGTGCTGCAGCTCTGTGATTGACCTTGCTGGTTGTTAAAAAAGATAAATGAGTCTTTAACATTTAATTTATGCTTTCTTCCACAATAAGTATTAAAACAATGTCTGTCAGCGATTCCGATCCACCTCTGATAGCAGAGGTGTAGCAGCAAATTAAACACACTTTGTACACGATTTCCACCGAGAACGGCGGTGTAATGATGCTCCGCTGGTGCAATTAGTGTGCTAACTCCATTTGAAGTGTCAGGGTTTCACTGCTTCCCCCGTTCTGTGCTGCTGAAAGGTAGGGTTTAATTACGCCTCCCCGCCCGTTTGTTTGTTATCGTTTGGTGATGTCATTTCTCTGGGTGGATACCACTTCATTACACGGCAAACGTTACTCACACTCTTCAACATGTGAGCGGCTCCTCATATGACAAAAAGAAACACTCACAGGAACGAAAAGTAGGAGAAAAAAAGAGAGAGATTGAAATGCTCTCTCTTCAATCTGAAGCCATTTAAATGGCTTCCATTAACTTTCCTGTAATTAGACTGAGTTCTTCTTTTAATTAAATGGTGAAATATCACAGTAAGTAAGACTGTATGTATCTCTTTGGCGACAATTAATAACATAAGACATAGGAAATACATACAGTTCAGTAGCAGACATTGCAATAATAAATAGGGACATTTTTGACCGCCATATTTGCAGTGAAATTATTCTCAAACTGTTGAGGAAAACACAACTTAATGTGCTGGAGTAATAACTGCAAATGTGATCAGTCAAATCTGTCATAATACAACATTAAAGCACTAAACTTATAAAAGTAAACCAACACAGTAAATAACTTCAAAAAACTAAACATTATTAAATGTAAGACATCTTTCTGGACAAATAATAATCAACTTCTAACTTAACGTCATGCACAGAAGATCCAGCAAAAACCTAATGTTTTGCTGGTAAGAATTTTTTATTCTTAAGGGATTTATTTCTGGATCTGAAGCAACAAAAGTTCAAAGTCTTTACCTCGGTTTTGGCTCCATCTTTGACGTCCATCATGTTGATGGCATTTTTGCCCTTGTCTTTGCCCTTCTTTTTGTTTTTCTTCTTGAATATCCATTTTTTGCAGATGCAGAAGCAGCATGCTAACACCAGAATGATCGCCACGAAGGCGATGGAGACGATGGCCCATGACGGCACTGCGGAGAGAACACAGGGAAAAGTTTGGGTTAAACTTCTGGGAGATTACTGCGAAACACTTTCTTTGTTTTACTTGTTGAACATCTCGGAAAATCTTTTTGACACAGGCACAAGAGCTGTGTTAATACTCATTTTATTCCCCATGGTTGTTATAGGATAGATAAGTCAGCTTATTAGAATAATTAAAATTCATTTAACTGAACGGAGAGGAGCATTTTAAGGCAAGTATCAGGTCGTGAAAGTCAATGTTCTACATTGTAAATCTCCTGTGAGCTGACTTGAATTAGATAAGGACACAGAGCTATTCCAGGGCCAACACACATCTGCATAAACACAATAAATTCTGTAATGAAAGTTTAACATCAGGTGACCGCTTGTTAGACAGAGGGGAAGGGCTCAGAGTTGGATTTGAACCCGGACTGCCCAGTTGTGCCACTAAATGCAGTGTATCAGTATCAGCAAAGAACTTAGAGATGGAGAGAAAATCTTGCCAATATTTGCCTTCTGCTAACCGTGGCAAAAAGCACAAGTGTTGTTAATTAAAGTTCATGCT
>CAFUXE010000997.1:331450-343045 GCA_903364295.1 Serranus cabrilla | reverse complement strand
GGCATCCACTCTAACAATTGTTAAGAGGATATCACAGATACTGGATCTGTTTTCAGCAGAAGAACTGACTCATGACCTCAATCATACAGCAGGCAATTTCTAGAGATCTGGAAACCTTTTCTTTCTTTCTGTGTTTCCGACAGAGACTCTCCCCACTTCCTCTCCATCATGAAGTGAACTCTGTTTGGAGTCACACTCCGCGCTGACTGAAGCACCCTTCATGACGGTGTAGGGTCTAAATACAGCCGCAAGCTTCAGGAGGAACTTCCCTCAGACAGATGGAGAGAAAAAGATAGAAAATTTGATACATGGAAAATGTCACCCGTCCTTCTGGACTGCAGTTTATCATGCATGAGTTGATTGTTAACCAGTAATTATGACAGTAAATCATGATTCATATTGTTTTACATGTAAGTAGTCGAGCTAATTTCATGCACTGCAGCATTCGTTTTTACTCACTGAAGCATCTGTTGTTAGTTTGGGTTGGTGTTTTTCTGTTTTTAATTTTTCCTGTTGATGTTGTCGGGTTGAAACATGTTTGTGATATTTTTAATTGATTTTTCAAATTTAACAAACTTCTGGGAGAGATAAAACATCTTAGAGAGAAGAAAACAACATTTCCACGAAGCCGGCCAAAGTAGCGTCTGAAGTTCCAAAAAGTAGTTATTTTTCCGACTGAGTGAGGTGAGATAAAAAGCAGGGAAACGTGTGTGTGTGTGTGTGTGTGTGTGTGTGTGCCTGCAGAGCTGGCAGACTGGATCAGCACCTAAGCCAGCGCCCGGGTCCATCAAGAAGTGGCAGACTCCTAACGATTGGTCCTGACTAGCAGGACAAGACCCGACTAAACAGCTCCAGCCAATTTAGTGGAAGTAACAGATGTCGGCATTTTCCACTTGCCATTTAAACAAAAGATTCTCAGACAGCTGACACTTTCACGGCAATCACCGGCGACGCTGAACTTGCGGGGAGTGAGAGTGGAGGGTAATTTTGCTGGGTGGGCTTGAGAGGCATTAACAGTGGAGCGACCATGACAGGCCGATGATGCAGGAAAATCAGACGGGTTTGCAGGGGTTTGACACACATTGTTCACATGCTCTCCGCTGCTATATTACCTTTAAAAAACAGCATGAAATGAGCCTTTTGTGTTGAGATTTAAAGGTCAGAACTTCTTTAAAACAAAAACCTTTCTCGAGGGCAGAGCTCCCTAATCTCTTCTACATTCAGAGTTCAATCCAGAGGGCTTTGGAGAACAAGAGCAATGTGGCCTCTTTAATTTAAACTTTATGATCCCACAGTCGTATCATGATCCCCCGGTAATCTTGTCCTTGTCAAACATTCCTTTAACGCCCTCCAGCTGAGCCATATTGTTTTTGAATTAAGAAAACTGCTCAGACGACTTGAAGTGTTATAACCTTCAGGCTGAGTTTTGTATTTGTCTTAAACTGGTAAAAATGTAACTAGATGGCTTCGTTCACTTTATTGTGGTGTGTTTATGCCAAAGGCTGACTCTCCCCTGATGGTGCATTCACTTGCTTGCAGGAGGGTGGGAGAGACATATTCATTAATCCATGAAGTGTTTTCCATTTCATTTGTATTTGAACACAACTGCTGGGCTCGTTTATACCTTTAACTTCATCACAGCAGTCAGCAGTAGGTTATAAATCACATTTCCCCACCAAAGTACCTCCATATTCTCTCTGTAGTGAATCTCTGATTATGGACACCTTAAAGGGAGTTAACTCACTTATTTCACATCCACTTGCCAAGGAAAAAATGTGATTATTCAATCGAATTTTAAGGTGCTTTGCAATCAAAATGTTTTTCACAAGCCACAACTTAGTTTCCTTTTTAACATCTTAAAGGTTTGAGTAATGTCTGTAGCAACCATCACTATCCCATCATGTTCTTGTACAGTATAAATGTTGGCCACTCCTCCAGTAAACAGGACAAACCGTGGATACAACTTGACGATGGGAGATATTTAGTCGGCTCAACTGTTAACCAGAAAGCTAACATTTTGCTTGCAAGATTAAAAGCCAATAACATTTGACAGTAAGTTAAACAACAACATCTATCCAGTCTTTGTCAAGAGTTTCACGAATAAACGATATGTAGTGAGTAGCAAAGTGAATCAGATAAGAGATCATCACCAATGTAAAGTTCACTTTAAAAAGTATTTTCACCAGTAACTTTAGAAGGGCCAGTGTGCTTCTTAGAGCTTGTGTGTTACAGTTTCCACTGAGTGTTCAGAGGACATCCAGGCATCCACGGGCAAAAATCAGTGTCAGAAATAACTCGAACAAATTGTAAATGGAGGCTTTTATGTTGCTTCCAGCCAGTGAATTACTTGAGAACAGTGAACAGACAGTTTAACCAGAACAACTTGTCCATTGTCAGAAACTAAAGGAGTCTCTGCAGTCAGTTTTTAAATCTTTGAAGATAAATACGTTGCAAAGTTCTGTTTTTCTCAGTAAAAGTAGCACATGAGTTGCTGCTTCCTCCACCATATGTTGTTGTCGTGCTGTGTGGACCTGACGTAGGAATTGGACAACCAGCAGTTAACTCTGTCACCTACAGACTGTCAGGATGCTCGGCTCCACAGCAGAGTGACGGCTCTAACAGCCTGCTGCAAACACTGTGACACCTATCTCAACTACAGTCAGCAGACAGCTCCAGCTCACGGTGCACGCACACAGCACCGGTACACACTCCACACACACACAATGGAGGGAGAAGCGGGCTGCTTTAAGTAGCGCAGAGACGACATAAAGTCCAGATGGGCTGAAAATAATGAGAGACCTCGCAACAGACTTCTCCCTTCAGCAGTCATAATCGCTGCTCCTTCATTCGACTCGGCAGACACCAAACACCTGGCAGCCCACCCCTCATTTTAATAGAGAGGAATAACAGACAAATGAGACAATTTTAGGAGCATGTTTTTGGTTTTGTCGATGAGAGGCAAAGGGAATACTTCTGACTGAAGCAATTTGCACTGACACATCTGAAAATATGCAAAACTGAAGAAACAAATAGAAAATCTTCTTTTTCACACAGTTCATTTTAAGAAAGACGCCCGATGATGGTCATAAATCCAAATAATCCCTTCGATGAAATAAGCTCAACTTTGAGGACTTTATCTGAAAAACTCCCCAAAGACCCATCAAAACAGAAAAGTATATTACAGCCTATCACTCTGGGGTTTTGCTCGCCAGCATTCAGCTGTGGTTTCTTTTCTGTGGTCCCGAGGGGAGAGAGAGAGGGGAAAGAAATCGATGCTCTGTTGACAAAATCAATAAGCACTCTCCTCCAAGGAAAAACAGTGAGTGATGCTCTAAAATAACTTAAGGATCTACAGCTTTGGCCTTGCCCCGCAGCGCTGGGTGATGGAAGTGACACTGGATGGGACTCGTTTACGATGAGCCATCCAAAACTGACAGCATTTCCTTTTAAAACTTGAAACTATACTGAGAATAAACTCTGGGTCAGGTGGAGTTTGTTGGGCTTTTACCTTAGATGCACTAAAACAGACTGATGTCCTATTGGGAATTTGGTAACCTTGTAATTTTTATTCGCCTAAAATACTTTGTAGCCAAATGTTTAGTGTTTAAGGACATTCAAAGTTTAATTTTTACACTTTAATTTAGATTTTTCATGCAGGATTGTGGTACAACTTTTTCAGAAGTCAAACAGAAGTCACATAGATTTTTGCAGGTTGGCAACGCAAATGTTGTTCTTTGTAACTGGTTATAGCTGATCTATAAAGCTTTAAATAAAGTTTTAAAGAACCAAATGTGTTTATGCTGAGAGCCCGCATGACTGACTGTGCAAGAAGTTTTGGCTACATCTCCAGTTCTTGTGAAAATCCTCCTGAACACCAGAAACTTCTAAAGTTGGACAAAAAGGAGCACCTGTTACTGACGATACTGTGGCTCCTTCCAGCACAGGAACAGCTACTTTTACCTCACACATACAGATGCAAACACAGGGGAAGGTAAGGAGACAGTCTTTTAATGGAAGTGTCGGAGATGTGACAGGTTCGTATTTTAAGCTGGCAAACCACCGCGATAAGCAATCACCTCTCTAAAAGAACTGTCATCGACTCTTTTTTCACCCAACAGAAGCTCTGATTAATGGAAATCAAAATAAACACACTGTAAACTTTCTCTTTCATAACCCTGAATGCTCGTGTCGCTCTACACTCATTCTGGCAATCCATCAAAGCTCACGGCGCCGGATGTAATGCCGTTTAGCCAGTTACAGTGGGAATCAATTCATGATGAAACGCGTGAACCCAGCCCTTATCTTATTCCTCAAGCATGCGTCTTCGTGTGAAAGGCACTTCTGTGTTCCTTAATTAAAGAAACCTGAGTCCCAGAAAGCAATAAAAGCATCCCCTAATTAACTACATTGTGTGAGTGTCTTTTCTCGAGAGAGAGAGAAATAGAGCGAGAAAGCGAAAGAGAGAGCGAGAGGCAGTATTGGCAGCCTGCGCTCTGCACTTCAACTCCCAGCACTTATCTCTTGTTCCGCCGAGCGACATGCCATGGAAAATGGAGTTTCTCTAATGGGTGGGTTGCGCATGATGAAATCCATGTTTGCCGTTCTTCAAGGCTCAAATCGCTTTTCAGCACTGTCATCGGAATTGTGGCACCAGAGCCCTAAACAATGAGAAAGAACTGTAGACAATGGGAGTGAAATCGACTGCACCATTGTAGTCCTTCTTTCTGCTGCCTGGACCCTATGTTCCCATGTTTTTGTGTCTAAGTGACTAACCAGGGACACAATTTTTGAAATCGGTCCAGTATTTCAACAGAGCGCTACAGCCAGCAGTCATAAAACGAGCTACAATATAATCACATGTAGCAGCTTTGCCCCATATCCACTAAAAGTGCTTGTTTTTGCACTGACAGGCTACGATTCTTGTTGCAATTATCTGACAACTTCATGAAAGATGGAGAAGTTCTGGAATCTTTTGTTTTCTCTTTGTTGCCAGGAGACAGCGCTGGAAACATGCTGAGAGAGTTGAAGGAGTAACAAACTTGTTTAGAAGAAGTTGTGGCTTGTATAGTTCTAGTGGATGTACTTTGGTGTATTTACTGCACCTTCTGACCATCAGGTACTATGGCTGCCAAACATTATAATAAAGTAACAGAATATTGATACTTGTTTGATCAGTTCTGCCAAGTTTGATTGAGTTTCATGAATCTGGCTGAGCATCAGTTATCATATCAAACCAGTTGATTGGCCTGGTGGGGGCTACATCAGCTGGAAATCAGCAGATTCGACTGGTTTCCAAGCTAATGTAAATGTGCCTCATGTGTCCAATTCACAAAGACCAGTGCTAATAGCCGCAAGCAATTACAATGAAATTATTAGCCTCTTCACAGAGTTCATGGAAGGAAAATTCACCAACAGACCCAAATACGAATTTGTATTTTCTTCTCTGCCATCGTTCTGCCTACTGTGTGTTTGGTGGAACTGGGAAATACTTGACATATGCATATTTGCAACCAGATGCAAAACTTTATGGCAGGTTTCTGCTGTAAGATCATTAGCGGATATCTTTTGTGAATCTAAACTTGAGATGGTGCCATAAGCGCCTGAAATCCATTCGATTTCACCAACCAGTATTTTGTTTGGTGGGAAGAATTAACAGCTGAACATTTCCATTACATCAGGGCTCCTCCACCTTCAGAGGAAGAACTTGTGATACAGTCCAGACCTCCAGAACAGCTGCTAACTTGACCTCGTGTTCAGATTGAGATATCCTTTCAAGAAAGGAATAATTCATATATATAGACTGTGATTAGCGTCAGTTTTTGCCACTTACATTGACCAATACTTTACATTTATGTCATAAAGATTGATGCAGGTCCTGTAACATGTCTCTGCTCAGACTCAACTCTGTATTTAAAAGGAGGTAATAATACAAAGCACTCTACGTTTGACAGAAAGCTTTTATGAACTACGTGTGTGTGTGTGTGTGAGTGTGTGTGTTATATTGCATCTGGGTAATATCCACTTCCAGCAGCCCACACTAATCCAATGTGACAGGACCCTGTTGGTCAATTAACCTTGACATTATATCTTGTTATGCTTATGAGAGAAACACTCTGTCCGCGCCCTTTCCCCGCTGCGGCTTGTTTAAGCAAACAATATGACTGCAGCAGGGAGCATATTACAACATCTGCAACCATGACTGGCTGTACAGAAACTGAGCTGGTCATCAGGGAAACAAAGTTTCTCCTCTTGGACCAAAAAACAGGCTCATCTGTGTCTTTGTGATTCGGTTGAATTAGACGTTTCTATTCTGTCTGGTCCATTATCCTGATTATTATCAGAAAAAGTGGAGCCATGAGTTGAAGTGACACTACATTAACAGTGCATGAGGTGGATTTACAACAATAGATGTGATAATTACATGAGAGCGCTGGTTGTAAATTCAACGCACAAAGAAAAGTAGAGCAGTTAAGTGTAGAGCATAAAGATGAGAGGAATACAAATGTACCCAAAATTGAATATCCATGTTATCCATTAAACCCAAATAATGTGGCAGAAACAGATGTTAGTCAGCCAGTATGTAACTTCAAATGTTAAAAGTTCATTATGATGGTGCCTAAATATACTTTATAAGGTATCATATACCAATAGTACATACATTTGAAGCTTTGCAGCAACACAAATTGCATTGCCAATGAAAAATCTAATATTTTAACTGCTGTACCAAAGATAAGAAGCAACTTCTAACAGAACACAGTTTGGACCTCAGAGAACCTGCCTTTCTTCCAGGGTACCTTCAATTCTATAATGAAAGAAGAAATCACTAAACTTTTGAGCAGATCTGAATAATAAGGATACACAAATTATTTTTTACTTTTGTTAACACCACAAGCTAGTACATGGCTTTGACTAAGGTCTGTAAATTTGTTCTTTTTTTTTTTACATATTTCTACCATGAAACTCAACAAAGTCGACATAAAGGGAGATATCAGTTTAGAACTGAAACCGTTTTTTGTGTTCCAGGCTGTAAACATGTTTATTTCTGCTGTGACATTGGGAAGTTTCCCATTGCGGTGTTACTTTTCGGATCTCTTTTAGATCCAGCCTCAAGTGGCCGTTGAAGGAACTGCAGTTTTTGGCACTTCAGTGTTGGCTTCTGCTACTGTAGACTGAAATATGTCATATTTTGTACATGCATGATCGTCAGAGGATTCCTTTTCCTCTAGTGCCAACATAACGTTGATATTTACGGTCTGGAAGTTTCTCTTCTTCAACTACTGGATGAACTGCTGTTAAATTAAGTCTAAATTTAAACTGATCTACTAGTTTGGAAGCTATGTTGAACAAGGCGGCAGACTTCAGCTCTCTTTAAGGATGGATATTGATATAGTCTAAATTTATATATGATTGTATCAAAGACAACTGTTGCATATATTTAGCTATCTTGGAGTGTGCACAGGTGGGAAAATACGGAAATCAACACAAACACGTCCTCATGTTTTCAAAAGCTCCGACACAGAGACTCCAAATATATATTTGACCCTCAAACACGACGACAGAGTCTCTGAGGAGACGGAGGATCTGTTTCCCATCTGCTGACTGCAGACTCAGAGGGAAGCTGGTGCTGCTGGAGACGGATCTGGCTCCGGTTTGACCGGCCCCTGATGGTGTCTCGAAGGCGAGCAAACTTTGGGAAAGCGAAGGGCAGAGAGTAGACGTCGAGGCTTGTCGCCAGAGCAGCAGGCAGGCGGAGACGAATGGCTCTGCTGATCCACCGCCCTAATCCCCCTTAATAAACTCTGCTGTCTGTTGACTGTGAGCCGCCACAAAGTCAAACAAGTTGAGACACATTCAGGCTCTGACTTATCGTTTGGTATTTTTACTTTGGCTTCGTCTCGGGCTACACCACAGAGTCTTATAGACTTGGATTCTTTCTCTTTTTTTGGTATTTTAAGCTTCCTGACAGTCTTGTAAGTCAGGACTTAGATTGGGAGACACTTTGGGACAGTCCCAAGAGAGTTTAAGTCCCCAAAAAAGTCCCAAAAGTCAGTCCAGGAGCGCGCAAGATAAAGGTTTTATGTGCGGTTTTAGGAAACAACGTGAATTTAAATTATGTTTGTTGAATAAAAAAGAATTAAAAGAAATTAAGAGCTAAATGTCCTCAGCTTAAATTGACAGATTCTTCCACTAGAGGGAAAAAGAGGATCAAATTTAATCATTTTTTCAAATGTTTGTGAGTTCGTTTTTTGCCTAAAAGCACAAAGCTCCGGATAAAAAAAAGAAGGAAAAGAAGAAACAACATTATTTATTTTTCCTGAAATGTCAATCGCTCGTCTGTGATATTTGCAGTAATGGCCTGTGAAGCCAGCAGTCATGGATCAAACAGCTTCTGCGCTCAGAGGTTAATTGTTATCGGGGAGGAAAGCCTTGGGTGTTTAGAAAACTTACTGAGAAATTCAATACGCCGGCTTCCTCGCAGGCGACCTCGCTGCTCAATGAGGAGTCACAATATGGTTTAGTGCGATTACATAGTGGAGCCTCGGTGTGTGTGCTCGTGTTCCTGCGGACATGGAGGCTCATTCACAAATTAATTAGATGCTTTCATTGTTTCTGTTATTTATATCATGGCTAATTCTCCAAATTGTATTTTATTTCACGTTTATATCCAGCAAATAAACTGGTTTCAGCTTTCCAATGTGACGATTTGTTGCTTTTTTAGGTTTTTCATCTTTGTTAATTGAATATATTTGGGATTTTTTACTGTTGGTCGGACCAAAAAAAGGGGAAAAAACGCAATTTGAAGACATCACCTCAAGCTCCAGACTGACAGATTTCACGTATTTCTGACATTTCACGATCAATTAGCAGATTTACCAAGAAACCGAATAGAATAATTAAACCCCCTCCAGATACATTTTAAAGCATGTATAAAACACTCGGCTATAATTGCTATTTCTCAAGTTTTGAATCTCATTGGGCCTTTTTTCTCAGTTACAGGAAGAAAACAGGGAGTTTTAGCCGTGTTTGTCTGAGCCTCCAGACTTATGAGGCAAAACTGACATCTAGCATCTTTTATGTTGCTTGTTAGATTGCTAGTGGCTGACTCAGCGTTAATGGTTGTAAAAAAAAACATATATTAATAAATGCTACAAGAGGTTTCAGGTTTCTTTTACAGCTTTTGATTGGCTTTTGAAGCAGTGATGTAGATTTGAATCTGAGATGCACACATGTCTCCCACATCAGCGTTATGTAAAAACTGCTGTAAAAAGGTTCATTGTACAGAGATTTTGTGCAACACAATCATGTTTTTACCTCTGATTTGCATTACTGCGGGGGTATGTTTTCTCTTTTCTCTACTTCTTTAAATTAAATTACATTTAGACTGCATATCCAGGGAAAAGAGGCTTTTCCAGTGTGAGGATTTGCTGCATTTCTTGGTTTTACTTCCTTGTAAATTGAATATTTTTGGGTTTGTAGTGTTGGTCAGACAATTTTTTGTTGTTGAAAACTTCACCTCAGGCTCTAAACACTTGTGGCAGGTAGTTTTCACTGATTTCTGACATTTCATACATTAGTATCAAGAGAGAATCAAGAGATTTATTGAGAAATGTTCATAGAATACCATCTACATGTCACTTTAGGGAACACAAACATAAAAAAACGTTTTTTTTGTTATTTGCAGCCCTACATCGCAACAAATATGATGTTTGGACCATAACAAAATTGTCTCTTCATGAATGGGCGCACCATGCAGGTGTTAGCAGAGGTCAGATCGCAGGATAGCGTACACATACCAACTTATTTTGGAGGTTTGACCTTTAAAATGTTTAGGATAGCAAAATGAAAAAAGCCAGCACAGTAAATGCAGGAAGACTGAGATAAAGTCTGCAGGTTTTTGGATGTTTGAGCCATCAGCCACCAGTTGGGGCTGAGGCATTATCCCCTGCTCAGAGAGATATGTCCTGCAGATCCTGATGGACAGCAATTCAGCAACAAGTCAGGCCGGTCTGACAGCCCCACGCGACCCGCCTCAAAGCCTGCAGGGCTTAAAATGGGATATAAGCCCGAAAAAGCTGCATTAGCTGAGCGTGCAGCTTCTCCTCCTCGCATATTCCTCGTTAAAACTGCTACCTGACTTTCTCCAGACGGTATCGATATTCCACGGAGTAAACAAGTCCCGGGGCATTCATCATCAGCTTGGCAGCACCGGGGAGCAAACACTGCTTCTGATTGAGAGGATGAGGTGAGAAAACAGTAATTTAAAACCCAGTGTAACGGACAGGCTTTTTTGGGGGGGAGCTCTCTGATAACTTCCTGCCTGGGGTATACAAAAGAAGGCCGGGTTTATTTATTTCTCTCCAGATTACAATGTCAGAATTTGGAAGCAAGAATGGATCTTCTGCTTGTGAAGATGATGTGAAACGGCTGTCAGGCCTGAGCCAGACGTGGTGAGGATAATACAACGTCTGAGCCTCATATTGGAGCCACAAAACTGAACATTGTTGACTGTATTTATTCGTCCTCTGCTCCAAAGGACCTTTTCAAAATAAAAAGAAATCTCATCAGCTCCCGTAGTTATCGGACTATAAATAAAACATCTTTTATTTTAGTAAATATGGAACCTCATGCAAATAAACGTTCCCATGTGGAATCTGTTTCATACTAACTCTCTGTACTATAAACAGTTTAACCCACAAAGAAACTGTAAGAGCAGATATTGCTGCTTGAGTTTGAACTTTCTGTAACTTTCCATCATAAATAGCTTGCACTATCTTTAATAAATTATCAGGAAAGAACCAAAAATGTACATTTATGTTAGAAAGAAATTGTAAAAACAGGCAGAGTTTGAATCTTCAGACAGTCGTTGAACGGATCATCGGTTGAGAACATTCCCATTAGAAAAAGTAACTAAAATTAAGTCTAAAATTGTGATATTTCTTCAAAAATCACTTTATTCTACATGTTTTATTTAAAATGCCACCAAAAATAAACTTTTGAATCAGTAGATCCTGTTAAAAACCGTAAATTCTGCTCCTCAGCGACGCTATGAATATTCACTGAAAATCTGTTTACGCAGAGCTGAGAGGAGAGGACAGGAGATGTCATAAGTAGTGGCTGTAAAAAATAAATGCAAATAGTTCAATACGTATAACCAATATTCATGAAACTTGTGAACACTTTGGGAAAGTGTTGAATGAATTAATCCCATTTTATTCCAATTTTGGAAAAGTGAAATTCAACTTACGCTCTTTCTTTGTTTATGATATTCTGCACAAAACATCTTTTTGAGTTGTTCCCACTTCTAGCCGTGATTGTGCTGATTCCATAGAGCTGCAGGACTTATAGATTTTATAAACATATTATATATTGCAGTGAAAAACAAGGCCACAGTGAGTAAAATGTAAAAAAACCACCCTGAGACTGCTCGGGGTTCAGAGGGTTGAACCTGTTGAAGAAATCCGTCTTCTTTCCTTTCATGAGAATTACTTCCACATGAGCCTGTGGATATATTTATGTTTGTGCTGAATGCTGATACGCTTGGATCTCCAGGCGGTGCTTTATCCCGCATGACACAATGACAACCATATTCTCATA
>CAFUXE010000997.1:286392-314742 GCA_903364295.1 Serranus cabrilla | reverse complement strand
CCCATAAAGGTGTCGTGGAGCGATGCGGGAGTGTGATTAGAAGGTGACAAATAATTCAGCTTCAGAAATAACAGTCCAAGTGTCACAGATCTGCCATTTGAAGCAGATGTGAGTGGATCACGGCAGCACAATGGGGGAGAATGAGATGGTGATGATCGGGATGATTAGGAGACGATGCTTCATATGTTAGTGTTTACATTTGACTTTTCTTGAATGGATCATCCAACCAAAACAAAGCTCAACATTGTGATATTTCTGTCAAAATCACTTCATTCTACATCTCATTTAAAAAGATGCCAAGACACTGGTTAGTAAAAAGGAAAAAAGAGCAAAAAAGACGCCCTGCTTGGGGTTCAGAGGGTAAATTTTCTCCTCATGGTGTCTGTTTCCTCGCACACTTTTCGGTTTCTATTTGTCTGTCCATTAAAAGCCTTTTCCCCACTGGGAATCCTTTTATTGGCCTCCAGCCTTTCACAACATCCAGCCCCACACTTTGTTTGAAAAGCAGCACGCCCACTTGTGTCCAACTAACTCAACAATTGTCACAAAATTACAATTTAGTTCTTCACACCTGATGCATATCCAGTGAATAGGAATTTGACCTTTTTGAAGAGGCAGCACAATAAAAGATGCTATCATTTTCCATCATTGAAGTAGAGTGAGCTGTCAGATGGCATCTCACTGGCACTATCATTTTACACAGCAGCCTCCCTAAATCATACAGGCTCCCAAACAGACTGGAGGAGTCATTGACAGTGGTGGCAGCTTGATAGATAACATTGTGAGGGGGTGACATTGAAATAAACAGGACTTGTGATCAACAATCTTTCAGCCTATCGTTCTCTGACACTGCATTAGTGTGAGTTTTGATTTTCTCATCTGGGAGAAACTCTCATTTGCGGTTATCGCTGTGACCCCGGGTCGGGAAAACTCCAGTGAGGAGACAAAAGAGAGAAGAGACACGTGTCCATGTGTTTCTTTAAAGTGCTCTGATATGTTCTGTGTCACAGGCGTCATTAGCTACAGGAACCTGCAGTACATGTGGCTCACACTTGACAGCCAGACGTGACGCCACCAAAGAGATTTCTGTTCCTGTGAGCATCGAGTCTGTAGATTGGGATCAGATGTAGACATATCAAGACAGCCCATGAAATTGGGTTGAAATTGCTCTTGAATAATACAGTCTGCAGCCGTGATAGCGAGCGATATAGAGATGGAGCGTTTAGATGGATGTCTGCTGGTATACGGTGCTTACAGACGAGTCCCCTGCAGTCGACCCCGCGCTGCGCTGTCTGACTGCTTTCTGCATCAGCACAAGACAATCATGACAGAAACGTGGCTTTGTAAATATGGTATAAAATGTGAAATGATGTGGAAGAGATTCAGTCATATTTTGTATTTATTTGCACCAGTGGCTCCTGTATTTCTGCATATTTCTTTTGACTTAAGTGTATAAAAAATAGCGTAATATGCAGTAGTGGATCGTAACTAAGTACATTTACTCAGTACTGTACTTAACTACAAGTCTGAGTTACTTTTCTTGACTGTCATTTTATGTGACGAACTGTCTTAATATGTAACATTCGCTGCTGTAAACATGCCACTAACATTAGGGAATGGTTGCAGTTTCACTGGGTTTAGGCAACAAAACTTCTTCCCTGAGGATTGGGTAAAAAAAAAGTATGATTGGTCCATGTAGAACAGATAAAAAAGTCAAATAAATACATATAAATACAGAAAGTTAAGTAGTTAGATTGGTGAGGTTATTGTTTGGTTTATAATATGTCAAAAAAGGTTAAAGTTCATATCTCTGACTTGCTTATTTTGTACAACAAAACTACAAAACCTGACACTGGAGAAGCTTAAACTTTGAAACACAGCGAGAACTTTTGGATTTTTTGCTCAAGAAATTACTTAAAGCGACAATCAAACTGCTGTTGATCAATCAGTGGATTCATTTCCTGTGATTTTACATGCAAAAGCCTTTTCTGTGAGCTTCCTCTTCGAGACGTCCCTTGCTAGCTGCCCTTAAAAGACAGATGATAAAGTAATGTATCACTGCACCGCTGCAGACAACAACCAGACTCTAACCCTAAACCAACTTACTGGTCCTGACACCCGGAGACAGAATCATAATCGTGATGATCCCCGGATTGGCAGACGACGCTCCGAACCAAAACATCTGTTGTAGTAGAAGCTCCAGGCAACAACAGAGAAGCCTCCCCACCTCCCACAGCCCACATGATAATTATCACTGCTGGCTGTGGCCAAGACATCCACGCTGCCATGTCCATCCGACGCCTCAGTGAGCTCCGGCTACTGCACGGTCCTGTGATTAAAATAAATGAGGTCTACGGGGCTTCATGTTACTTGAAATCTAGAATAAACGTAGTAAACTGAACATGTTTCTCTCTGTATTCATAATATGATCACTACAAAGTTCTTTCTTATTCTGAGCTGGGAGCTGTCCTTGGTGCTGAAGAGGCATCGCTACACAAACAGACAGAGATACTATGGAGACAGAAATAATCTGACTGAATCAAACCACAATGGATGGAACTAAATGGACAATTTATAATATATCTTTCCTCAAACAATGAGAAATAAGCACTGAAAACATGTTTTCCCAATCAGTTCTACATCCTGGATTCTTTATTAATGTGCAGTTACGATACTTCAAATGAGTTTTCTGTCTTTACTTTATCTTTTCGTGTATCATACTAGTTTCAGATTAGTTTACCTTGGTGATATGATGATATATATCCTCAAAACAATATGAAAATGTCCATTTTATATGCTTTTCTGGCAACATATATATTGTAATCAAGATATGGAATAACCTATAATGGGATAGAAAACTACATTGACATTTTCAGGGCCTTAAACATGAATGTACACTCCACAGTACAGAGTATAGAGGCTGACCTCCAGCCTCAATTTCTTACATTTAAAGGACTATAAACTTTGGCTACATGCCCCAAGTACTACTTATTTGAATAACTAAATAAATGCACTAAAAAAGCAACTTTACATTGCTGATTTGCACGCTTGATATAAACCAACTGTTTGTCCTGGAGATACAAACGACCTAAAGATGAACAAACAACAACCGATGAACCCAAAACATGATGAACATCTTCACATCCTGGTCTTCCAAGAACATTTCAGCTGCCATCTTGTCCAAAGTTGTGATGTTGTCTGTGTCTGCCAGCTCCGTTACACAACACTCGAGATGATTCCTTCCTCCAGAGCGTCTCTGCCACAGAATCTCCAAGCAAGTAAACTCCGATGTGCGTAACTCTGCAGAGACGAGTGTCTCTGACACACCGCGCTGTCAGAGTGGATCAGGGCCTTAAAGCCCCCTCCTGTATAAACCTCTCCGTCATGGCTTCTCATGACTCACTGAGCCTTCTGACTTCACCGATCCCACGTTTATAGCTGCTCAATCAACACTTTTCTTAAGCATGAAGCCACGTGGATTGAAACGAGATGTTTGCTCATTGAGATGCGGCGCAGAAAGCTCTCACAGACTCTGACTAACAGATGCTGGGAACACTTTAGCCTTTTGTCTACATTTTTTAAATCCAGAACAGAACAATCAGCCACACTGTAAAAGTCAACAGGCTGCTGATTAATGGGGCATCAAGGAAAAGATGTTTACTGCTCCGGGCGTAATGTGTGGAGTTTTATGGGAATGTTGGTGAACAGCTGATTCAAACGTCTTTATGCTCTGATGCAGAACCTCCCACGCTCCTATTTAGAAATGCATCTTTCTTATTACAGATACAGTTGATTTAAATATTACTTTACCCACTGTACAGTGGATTTTATAACATATCATATCATTATTTTTAATGTCCTGATTTTGTCAATAATAGATAAATCATGAGTGATTAAGCCTGAAAAGAGATATTAGCATTACCATGCTGTAATATGAGATCAAGTATTACACTTATCTGTGTTTCTGTTGGACTTCAGCTCTCATTAGCAGAGAGCATGAAAAGATAAGTCCTATTAAAAGTTCAATCAGAGATTAGTTAACACACTTTTAAGTTAAATAGCACAGAAACCGGGTTGGAAAGCAGGAGACGGGATCATGAATGTGTGTCTCCCGTGTCGACGCCTAAACCGGCAGTAGAAGTGTAATTCCTATTGATCCGAGTGTGATTTAACAGCTCACTGACTGGGCTGTTTGGCTGGAGAAGAGAGTGCCCCCTGAGGGAGATAAACAGAGCTGCAGACTCGGAGTGACAGGGAGGAAGAAAAGCGAAGAGCTGCCCTTTCTCCTCTCCCGTCCGTCTCGTGTTCAGGTCAGATCACGCGGGGCCGACTCTGGACTTGTACCGGGGACCGGCTCGCTCGGTGAAACATGCCTCTGAGAGCAATTAGGAGGCCAATTACTTTCTTTGTTATGGAGGATGGCATGTCAGGGCTCGCCGGCTCCGGCGTGCAATCCTTCCTGACACCCGTCCCCAGCAACAACCAACACTGATGCTTCTCATTTCGCCTTATTCTGGTTGGAAAGCGCTGCAGCTGGCCAGCTGGAAAAACTCTCCACAACATCACAAAGAGGAAGTCCAGAGGGGCTGCAAACCCACAACTATCAATGCTTGTTTAGCACTTCTCTGTGACGCTCTGAATGGGTCTATTGTGGGCAAATGAAGCGTAAGCAAAGCAGTCAAATTGTCTTTAGCTGTTTACCACCCTGTCAGCTTCAGCCTGATTTTTCTAAATGTCTTATTAAAATCAGGATACTCGCTAATTTAAATTTAATTAACTAAGCATGAGTGCCAGTGGATAATTCAAATTATGAGAGCTGACAATGTGAGGCAGGATGTGCTGCTGTGATAATTCTTATTTTTGGTAAACAGCAGGAGATTTGGGAGGTGGAGTTGGATTGGAGGGATATTTTCCCAGTGAGACGTCTCAGCAGAGCGCCAGTTTGGCACCAGCTTAATGCCAGTCGGCCTCCACTGGGCACCGGCAAACAGTTGTGTCATTCAATCGCGGCCCAATCCGATCAGACAGGGAAGAGGCCGGCGGACCACCGCCACGCAGAGCCAAACTCCAGGGCCCAGCGGAGGTCAAAGCACAGAGAAACACGCTGTCCAAATCCTGCGGCTGTTCCCCGCCTGACAGCAGGAGCGGCTTTTCAAGGTCAGGAAACGACTTTTTCCACACACAGCATCCTGGATTCAAACAAGTCATTTACTGAAGACAGTGAGGCGTTCTTAATTATCACACAGTTTCATAACTCCCCAGAGTCTGTTTTAACGTCCCCAGAGTCTATTCTTAACTTAACAAAACTGCCTGCTCATATTAAACACCCTGGAATAATCCACAACACTGGAAAGGTGCCATCACGCTCAAACACTGTGCGCTTCACAGAGACTGTAATTGCTTTAAATAAGATAGAATATACATTTTCTTTCATGTATTCAAGGCCATGTTTTATTGTGCTACACGTCCTTTAACATGAGCTGCTGTGTGCGTCACGGAACCTCCTGCTTTCCATTTTCACACTCATGTCAACACGTTGGAGCAGCAACATCCTGTGTGAGACGAGCTGCGCGGCCACATGAGCCTTCAATCTAAAGATCCACTGTGTCACCTCTGTTTCCCTGTCATGCATGTGCTTCTCCTCATACTGACATAATACCAGCAACAAGACACCTTTTACTGCAATCTCTATACTTCCTGTTTGGGTTTCAAGTAGCGTTTCTAAAGTTTCTTTGGCCCTATAAGCTAAATAAAGGTTATTATGAACAAGAATGTCAAAATTCTCTGATTTAAGCTTCTTTAATGTTGATATTTTCTGTTTTCTTTATGACAGTAAAGTGAATATCTTTGAATTGCAAACACAACGAGACATTCAAGGATGTAATCTGGAGTTATGATAAATACTGAGATCATTTTTTTTTTTTTACTGTTTTCTAACATTTTATAGACCAAACTACTCATCAATTTATGAGAAAATACTCAGACAATGAAAGAAATGAATGAAATCTCAGGAGGTTCCTGGTAAAACAAAGCTGCACTGACTGTGTCAATCGAGTTGTTTGTTACCACGGCTACCGTTGGCGTCTCCTGCCCCGTGCATCTCATGTTACAGCCCGTGCGTGTGCTTTATGTGGGGTTCAGCTATCTGCAGCCCTTTGGGGATTACTGTGCTGCATACTGACACTCCCACAGTGGCTTTGAGTCACGGGGGAGCACCACCTGTTCTGCAAAACACATAACAGATCCAGTGCAATATACGTTTATCCGACATAATTAATAATGCATGTGCAATAATAGCTACAAGGCCATTGTAGACTGCAGGTGGTAAAACTGGAGAGCCGTGCACTTTATGTCTGTTCTTTAATGTGTCAGTAACGAGCCGCGAGAAATAAGAGGTCGAGCTTTACGGAGCTCTTCGAATCAGCACAATAGCTGTCAAATACCACGCAGATGCATCATTGAATGAGAGAACGGCATTTATAGGAAGAAAAAGTGAAATCAATCTGCTGAGAAATATACTTATTATAAGGCAGCGACAGCAGGATTGATTGCTTAATGACATGCCAGAGGTTAAATGGATAGAAACCTTCATATATAATACAGCCGTGTTTTTCCTCAAGGTTTCTCTGATTCATTCTCCAACGTTTTCATCAACAACACACCCTCTCTCCCTCCTGCCACGCTCTGAATCCACAGCTACACTTCCTCTTTTGTCCTCTCAGCTCCCTGTGTGTGCAGTGCTTATTACCTCAGATCTCTCTGTGATTGGACCTGCCCTGCTCCACCAGGGGGACCCAAATACTGTAAGCGTGGGCTGGGGCCTCTCCAGCTGCCAGCCAAAGCCCCTGTGACCTTGGAGTGAGGTGCGGCGCCCTGGGAACCCTGCCGAATGAACAATATGAGGCGGGGAGGGGAGCCGGGCATACAAACAGTCCATTACCATCCATAATGCGGGCGCTCTTGCTGTGCCTATCCAGAAAGCTCGCGGCTCTACCATCTTCTTTCATTTTATGCTGCCAGGGAGGGAGGGGGGACTCTCTCTGTGCCTGTGCAATCTGGCCAAAGAGGAAGAGACCAGAGTACATGAATAAAGGGGCTGGTTTGCTCCAGGCAGAGCTGAAATTGGTCTATTACAGGGCTCCATTTGAGCTCAGTGTGGGAGGGAGTGGCAAGGCCGAGCACTGAGGGCTTTCCCTCTTTGCTTTCTTCTGTCTCTGTTGTTAGTTTGGGTTGCACATGTAACAGAAAATACTCTGACTTCCAGGCATAAAGTTATGAAACATTTTTTGAAAAGTATGTTTTCTTTGAAAAAAGAAAAGAAACTGTGAAAAACAGTAAAAAAGTACAAAAAACGAAGCTTAGAATTGTGATATTTCAGTCAAATTCACTTTATTCTACTTGTCTCATTTAAAATGTTGCCAAAAATAAACTATTCGGCATAACTAGATCCTGTTAACTTTAAATTCTGAACTCCTCATGACTCATAGATTTGCTGTGACAAATATTCACTGAAAATCAGACTAACAGACAGGCTTACACAGAGCCGAGGGGAGTGGACAGGAGAGGTTGGATCAGATTTCATGACACTTGTTGGCACTTGGAAAAATGTTAAGATAAAGAAATAAATATAATTGTATTCCATTATTTTAAAAAGAAATGTGAGAGAAATTAAACTTCTATTTTTCTTTTTCTTTTTTTTTAATGATATTTGTCATTATAACTGTGTTAAACTGCACATGATATGTTTTTTTTTTAATTTATTCCCATTTCAATCCATGATTGTGCTGGTTCCACAGAGCTGCAGGACTCATATATTGCAGTGAAATACGAGGCCACAGTGAGTTCATCTGTATGACCTTGTAATTATATCAGTGTATAATAGCTTCCTGCAGGACTCATAGAGATTTTTACCATGTAGGACAATATCACCTTAATAAGTTTTATCCCTATTCAGTGTAATAACTTAAGTAGAAAATAGGAACGGAGCGAGTGTGATTGGATCAAATTGAAAATATGAAATTGCTGTTGATAGTGCGTTCAGCTCTGACTGGCTGTGATTATAGAGATGGATCACCTCTTAAATCAAGCCAAAAATATTGTATCACTGCAGTGTAAGCTCTGCAGCTGCAGCTTTTACATTACTTTTTTTTTTTTACACTTCACTGAACCACAACAGAGGAACCGCCATAATGCCTAATCAGAGACGTCAAACGACCTTTACCTAATCACGCAAAATGGCACATAAGTGGACTGTGATGTGCGAGGGGATAAGGTGAATGAGGGGGCTAAGCGGCGGGACGATTATATAAGAATAAATGCTCTCTTCGAGGTATTATCCACGAACAAAAGACTTTAAACTGATGTGAAGTCAGCCCGGCCCGGCACGAGCTTTCTGTGGTGATGCTGAGGACCATACAATCAGGCCGCATTGTCGTTGGAGTGGGACCTTCTCCGTCATGATCATTAGGCAAATGGAGATGCAGCATCGGAGAGCACGCTCTGTTATTTGCTTTGATTTCTATTTGTTCCGCAGATCTTACAAAACTGTCATGCTGTATTATCTTTGCTGCGGTGGAATCAGCTTTAAAATGCGACTTTTGAGTTTTTCTCTCCCTTGAATGACAATGTGTCAGTGTTATTGTAGTCTGCCTGGATACCACTGACAAGGGTCTGGCTGCACCCATCAGACTCCAACTTGAAGGACGTGACAATCTTAATGTTGGGATTATAAAATTAGAGTTTGCAAACAATACTTGACATCTAAAATAACTATTTTAAGCTTTATGCACTTTTGTTCCCTGTTGTTTGTGTGACATAATTCCATGACTTTGTACCAAAGACTTTATATAATGGAGCCAAAACACCTCAACCCCCCCTGGTGGTGGGCTGCAGTTTAGGTTATAAACTCAGCCCCCTCCATGTAAGTGGATGGGCCAAACTGAAAGATAGATAAGAGTTTCAAAAAGATAGTTTCTGTTATTTTAGGTAATTGTTACCATGTTACTGTTTGTTGTGTCCATTTTTCTGAAAAGTTTGGTGTTAATTAGTTATTCAATACTATAAAATGGGGGTGTAACACCATGATTGACAGCTGTGTCGAATGGGTGTTTGGGCGGAAACTTGCTCCACCCACCAATAACTTCTGTGCAGACTCTGGCTCCAAATGACATCACCATCAAACATGGCGGCGGCCAGGCCCAAGGTATTTTGGCTTCACTTTTGCACAGTGTGAGCTGGTGAATGTGTCGTCTGTCCTTATACTGTTGCTAGTTTGTATCTTTAGCTAGAATCCATGAATCATCATGTAGCTTAGCTAACGTTAGTACGGCAGCAGCTTCACCCGCAAGCAAATGTTGAGCAGCTAGTAGCAAAACGCTTCATTAAATCATTTCAGTATTCATTTTAATGTGAAGTATTGCTAGCTAACATTAGCAAACTAAGACTAGTGTTAGCTATTTGTTGCTTAACTTCACATTAATAAACTTTACTTTCAATACATTGTGAAATATATTACAGTGGCATGTTACAAGTCAAAATGTATTTATTAAACCACATAAAAAGTACTAAATCTTGTTTTTATTTCTCTGCTCTAACTTCCTGAAAGCCGGTAACCTTGAGGAGCAAGAGCAGAGGGAGATCGAGGTCAAACTCTCAGATCCAAGACGTCGTCTGCTAAAATTACAGGGGCCATTCTCTATAATGACTGCAGCGAGGTAAACAGAATTAATCAAGATTACTGGCCGGGATAGCTGGAAGGTGGCGGCTCGCTGCAGGGAGAGAGAAAGGCTGATACTCAGCATCAGTCGTGAGCTCAGATAAATAGGTGATTTATCGAAGCCGTTAATAGTGAGGGGCAGCCCACACATCTCATTACACCAGGTAGATTGTTTGGAGTTGGTGAAGAAGCCGTGCCTCTGTTATGAATGAGGATATTCAATCATACGTGCTGCTCTGTATGAAAGGTCAACAATGAAACAGATCATTTAGAGAGGAAATGAGGAAATATTGCGTGAAAAAGGCGCCATCATACTATGACTTGGCTTAAGGCACACTGCCTCAAAATACCCACCCCCATGTTTGATCATGTTTATTGTCTTCAGCCATCTGCAGCTGATAACCCTTGACTGAACAAGCTGTTAGTTATCCCGTGAGGGAGCGCCGAGAAATATCCGCACTTGTTCAGAAATGACTTTCCCGGAAGAAGACGCTACTGCGGGCGATCCACAGAGCGGTTCTGAAAGAGGCGAGAGGGCGAGGAGGAGTCAGAAAGGATACCGCGAGTCCTTTGAATTAGCAGTCGAAGCATCTTGTGAGGATCCTCCTCTGGCTCCGTGACTCACTGCCGGAGTACTTCAGATTTATGCCACCAGGAAACCCAGCGAAGGAAAACAACAGTAAACTTATGAACTTGCGCGACTGAACCTTGTGATTTTATCATGTGGGGGGAAAAAAATATACAGACCATAAGCCGAGGGATCAATCTTAAAAAGGCCAACACCTGAGAGGGAAACAGCATCAGCAGGTCTGACACTGTTGCTTCCATTCAGCCGGCTGAATGTCTTCATGTGACATTTAAGGGAATTAGGTGGCGTTAGGAAAAATGACAACCGCTTTGTCTCTGTTAAAGGGCTTAGCCGAGACACAGAGAGCAATTTTGTATAGCTCTCACACGAGCTCTGGAGACACAAAGGGGGATCTTAGCCCGGCTGATGGCTCTTGAGTGCACCGCTGGCCGGGGTGGATGTTTGTGAGTGTTGCCGTGACTCAGGGGTCGTCATCTGCGTTTTTGCTTCATCGTTGTCAGGTTTACAAACACAGGCTGGCAGAGCTCTGAGATCTGATGTTTGGATCAAAAAATTAAAGGAGCAGCACTGGCTTTACTCGCTGTTAGGACATGATACCAATATCTAAGCATCTCATCGCTGTGATTTAACTATTTTAATCACTTTATCAAAGTAATGCAGTCAGGTTAAGTTAGATATTTCGGGCTAGCCCAGAATAAAAACAGGCTAGGCTATTTCAAACCCCACTCGGCCAGATTATACTCTCCCTCACACATTTAGAAACCAGCCCCATAAGAGTTCTGTTGTTGTTTCTGTAAAATAACTTAATTCAAATTAGAAAACACACTCAAGCATTAAATTCCTCATTCACACCTCATTCCTAAACATGTCTCTTAAAGCTAAAAAATTGTCTTTTCTGAAGTTAAAAATGTTGCAACAAAATGTTCAAAGTAGAAGTGAATTAGGTGCATATGTATCCACTGGGTAATAAAGGGTCGTAAAGCCAGCAAGAAAACATGGAATAAGGGAGTTTGTCTGCATAGAGCTGCCGGACAGGCTTTTCTGTTTCAGCTCATATGAGACCAGCGCATAGTAAGAAAATAAAACCAAGCCTCTTCAGAAACACTGTTTCTGCAAACTATCTGAAGATTTATTGACACTTGTTTACCAAAAGCTGCATCATTTCCAGGAGCAGCCATTGAAATAAACATAAAGGTTCAGTTGCAAAGCCAAAAAACGACTGCCCTGCTGTGTGGCATAAAATAAACAATTAAATGATTAATCGGAATTGCCTGTATGACAATAAATCTTCAGCTAAACTCCTGATTGTGGAAGCTCTAATTACGATCAGCCTCTAAGTTTTCTACAAACAAAATTTCCTTAATTTCTGCCTAATTGGGCTACTCACAGCATCCTCCAGCTCCCTCCAGATGTCTGCTGGTTCCTCCATAAATCTGCTCCTAAATTGGCCTGATTTTTCATGTGAATGAGGGTTCGTGTGTGTGTGTGTGTGTGTGAGGCTGCCCTGTGCTGACCTTCAGCTGTGGGCCAACAGTCTAGACTGATCAGGCAAAGGGGAAACCAACTGCCAGCACCACTCTGTCCACTGTCAGGTGTTGACAAGCTGCATAAACACGGAGTGAGGAGCGCGGCTCACCTGAGGGGCAGCAGCCAGCATGAATGATCTGAGGAGTCAGTCAGAGGAGAACAAGTCCGACCGGATCCATCTGTGATGTGAAGGTGAAGGGGGAAACTCGCGGTTGAGGACTTTTACATCCAGAGAGTTTACTCTCTGGCCTCACAGAGAGATGAATAGACGTGTAGTTATAAGATTCAGTTTGAAGATTCAAGGAACTTTATGAAAATAAAGTGCATCATTGTAATAATTATTATCAGAAGTAAGATGAAAACATAACAAATGAGCAGACAGACTGCTGTTCGGCTATGTGACTGACAAACTCGGCCCATGCCAGCATCCAGCTAACAACAGCTAAGCTAGGCACACGAGTCAGCAGAAGCTTTCTGAGTGGAGATTAATCAGACAGATGACGGCGAAATCATAACCTCCTTGGCACCCAAAACATCCATAGAGTTTTCTTTTAGAAATGTCTGAAACAAAGCATATAAAATGATCCAACACAGAGTAACTGTATCATGATTTATGCACATAAATTGAATCCACTGTAAAGAGCAGGCCCAGTCTGGTGACTGACACAAATCTGATTGGTCTATTAGCCCATCAGTCATGCCATTAAGGTCTGCCATTATGCATCAGGCCTGATGGTTTGTGATTGGACACTAAAGCATATTGGGCTCATTAGGCTCTCTGCAGATCTGTTCACATGCAAATCAACGAGCGCCGTGACCTTTGCAGTGACGGGGTCAACGTGGTGCCAACTTCCCCTTAAATTGCCTCCAGATTGATTGTTAACAGAACCAGGCGGCTTTGGATTCACAGCATCAAACACTATAGCGATGTGCAGATAATGTTCAGATCCTTACGAACACAGCTGAGGAAAATGAATCCTGAGCATCCTACTCTGGCCTGTAATCATGCATGCGGATACTAATTTCCCACCAGGGAGAGCGCTGTGTGCCGCGGCTATCTCTGCTCCCCGTTTGTTCTCCGACAGCACAGTCAAAAGCCACGAGTGCTGCCCTGCAGGTATGTCTGCATCAGAAAAACTTCATTATGGTGGAACAAATGTGTCCTCAGCAGCAAATCAGCAGAAGCCGCTCTTTAACAAACAGCATTAAATTACACAGGAGCTGACGGCGCTGCTTCGTCCAGCAGCGGTTTCTGGATGAGCCTCTTAAACAAGCTCGGAAACTCGTTTGCTTTATAAAATGTGCTTTTGATGGTTTCCCTCAGTAATGGCGGTCTGTGTTTCCTCAGTAGCCACCTGCCTCGCCTGACATGATCCTATTTTGAATGGACCTCTGTGGTAATAAGGTCATTTGTCTTGTGCAAAAGGAGAGGAGGATCTATAGTTGTCACACTCTGAGCTGGAGATAAATGTGAGAGGCTACGACTGTGCCAGGGAGAAGGATTTATTCCTCTCTAAGCTACAGTGTAAAAAAACAACAACTCATGCAATTAAAACCGCAGATGTCTGTTATTCAGTTACTTATGGTTCTTCGAGATAACAATCTTCATGCAAAAATTTTATTAAATAGATGTCCCCTGCCCTCTTTATATCATTTCTGTTCTTTTTATTTTCATAACGCTGACTTTATTCTGTTTTTTAGCTTTGTTCAAAAGAATTCTGGGGTGTTTACTTGCAGTTTGTTTGCATTCACACAACTATGATGATGCAGAAGATTCAGATGGAGGGCAGGAAGTGGGAATAGTGTGAATTGGAGATAAAGGGAAGCGACTACAAGAGAGGAAGATGAACCTGCATGCTTCAGATTATTGAAACTCATATTGGATTTTTAGCCATACAAAATATAGAAAATCGATGTTCCCACAAAATTAGCTATATTAGCTACTAGCTAGCTAATATTAGCTACTATTATCTACCTACTAGGTCAGCATTCTCTTAAACTTTGTCTTGCTGTTTTCCTGACAAAGACCCCACCTCGGACCAGTTGATCGGTCCTCACCAGAGTATGATTGAAGCGTTCACAAGCAACCAAATGAACCGTATCAAGGATTTAACTGCACCAGAGTTCGACTGAAACTGTCTAAAATTGAGGTTATTTTCCCTAAATATCAATGGGCCTCTCTGCTGGTTGAAAATATGTGATTTCTGAAGAGAAATGCATGCTTTCGTAATCAAACCCCACAACTAATGGCTTCCTGTGCTTTCCTTCCTGCATTAAGTAATTTGAAAGGCAGGTGAGTCAATAACTCTCTTTTTTTTTTACTCCTAATGCTCTTCTTCCTCTCATACATGTTCAAAACCAAATGGATTGTTCAGCCACTGCTGCTAATACCTCCTCCACCGCTCTTGTTTGGTAAATGGCTTAGCCCCGCCACCATACTGGAGCTTTACTGGTGCACCTTGCTGCTGCAGTCTCGTGAACAGACCCCCCGAGGTCCGACCCTGCAGGCTGGCTCGCCTTCAAAGCATTTCTCCACTCGGCCGTTTATCGTCACGCGCTCCAAATTCCTCACTGTGGTCTCGTGTTAGAAATTTTTCTTGGATCAGGCAGGAATGAGTGTTTTCGCAGCTATAGTGGGAATCCGATTATCATACAGGGATCACAGTCGTCATGGAAACCAAGGATGGTGCATGGTGTTAAGCCATCCCTTACACATCCCAGAACATTGGGAATTAGTGTGAAAAATCAGCTCCCTTAAAATAAAGATGTGACAAATTTTCGTCAAATTCTCAACTGTCTGACCATATTTTGCTGCATGTGTGGCAGGAATACAACCTGTTCTTTCTAGAAACACCACTTTGTCACATACTTTCTCAGAATTTATGAATATTTTAACACTTGATTGTAATTAATAACACAACTCAAGGAAGCTGCTGTGAGAAAAATCTTGATACAATTAAAATTCTGTTCTCTTTCGTGCAGCCTGGAGGTGGATGTAACAGCTTGCCAGGAATTTTCTGATCGTGTGTGTGTGTGTGTGTGTGTGTGTGTGTGTGTTGCACCATGCCTATTAATGTCTTTGGAACATTTGGGAAAGAACAGGCTGTAACAGCTGCCACAGCGAGGACATACTGCAGGACAGACTCCAAACAGATTCATGTTCGGGTACCTTTGTTAAACTCTTGTCACTAATTTAAGCCACATGTTTCTTAATACGCAGAAACAGAGAGAAGCTGCTCACAATCGAGCAGGTTTGGGCCAAATTAGAGAACATTCAGACAGCTGCAGACACAGTATGGCTGAGATCACACATGCAAGAAGAAAAGTTTTCTTTTTGACAAAGATATGGAAAATTTACAAGTTATTATCCCATCAAGAAGAATGGCATATGGATATATCTCCATCTTTGTTCATGTCCAAATTTATAGAAATTTAAAGTTATGTTTACTTCAAAACTAACAAAATGACTAGAGGTTTTGTAGGTTGTGTTTTAATCTAAAAATAATGAGTTGATTAACTGATGATCCATTAATCATTGGAGATATTTTAAGTTGTAAGTGAAAATGTAAAAAAATCTGCCACGTGATCCGTGTATAGTGTTGCAGATAAGGATGAGAAAGTCTGAGAGACTTTTCATCTCGCTGTGAGAGTCGACCAGAGAGAAACAAACAGTCCTGTGAAAAGCAGATAAATGAAGCCGGAGTGCCTCGGCCGCACCAGGAGAGGACGGCCGCCTGCGAGCTCAGGCTGCAGACTCTCTTATTACCACCCCTCCTGAAGAGTGAAAACTTTGTTTCACACCTCTCCGTCTCGCTCTTTGTCTTCCTCCTGTCGCGCGTCATCGACTCTTTCCTTTCCGTCCTTTTGCCGTGTGTGTTTTCTTGACAAAAAAAAGGTGTAATAATAACCTGGTGTGGCTTGAGACTTAATTAGATCCTGTCGCGGCTGTAATTTATACCACTTTATGAATGTGGACGGCCGTCCTGTTCATTATCCTCTCAAGACACGCCGGGTTCATGAAGGGAAATGAACAGAGTATGGTAGATTTCTACACTGTTTTGTCTGAACAAGCTGGCTTAAAAAAAGCATCAGTTATGGACACAGCCGTCCATTGTTGCCGTGTCATCCGGCAGGAGCACAGATCGGTAAAGCGTGCACAGTACTGACAGAGATAATCACAACATGATGCATTTAATCATTAGAGAGACAGTGGACGTCCAGGTCGGTCACTCAGCGCAGAGCGATACTCAACTGGAGTCGACCCTGAACCCTCGACCCCACCCGCCCGCCCGCCCGGCCTCGCCGCCCCGAGGCCGCAAACAGCTCCCGACTCACTGTGGTAAACACAACAACACACAATATGCCCGCGCACACAACAAAAGACATGACTCGGAGCGCTGTCACCACTCATCACGCTGACACAAAAGAGGATGCGGCTCAGATACTGTGTGAGTGGTATAATAATGTGCACGCAGGCATGATAGGATGTTTTCTGGATGCTTGGGGACAAACAGATAGGCACGGTTAAATGGGATCAATGTGGGAATCAATACGGAGGGGGGGGCTGGTTGGTGAGCGTTAGGAGCAAAGAGGATCCGGGTGTTTTTAAGAGCCAAATGACCTGACGAGGAAGGTCCTTGACCAGCAGAAGAGACCGGCTTCATGGCCTCGTGAAGGAGCTGATAAAAGCCAGTTGTATAGAGATAAATCACAGAGCGGCTATCGTCTCTTAGTGTAGGCGTGTGACGCGGATCATTCTAACCCTGTGAAAGGTATGTTTTTTACTTTAGGAGACAGTTTATCCTTGAAAGAAAACTGTAAAAACAGACATTTTTGTCAGAATTGGACAGTCCTTGAATGGATCATAGGCACAGAAAGTTTCCTTTAGAAAAAGTGACAAAACAAAGCTTAGAATGGTGTTATTTCTGATATTTATTCCTCATGTCTCATTTAAAAAGATAAAAAAATAAAATAAAAAAAATAAAAACGTTAAAACATTCAATTCTGCTCCTCAGCGACACTGTGAAGCCATGATTGATTCAGCTGAGACGAATGGTCACATGATAAATATTCACTGACTCAGACAGGACTGCAGGCTGTTTACACAGAGCTGAGAGGAGAGGACAGGATAAGTTGCAAGTAGAAGCTATTAAAATGCAAATAGTTCAACATGTACAGCATATGAAGACCCAATTATTTTTTCCAATACTCACAACACTTGTGGGCACTTGGGAAAGTGTTTATTGATTAGATTTCATCTTATTTCAATTTAAAAAATAATTGATCAGATAAATTAAACTTCTTAGCGTTCTTTCTTTTTTTGTGATTTATGTCATTATGATTGTGTTACTCTGCACAAAAGAAATGTTTCAGTTGTTCCCATAGTTGTGCTGACTCTATAGAGGTACAGGACTTATATGTTTTTGCAGTAAAATAAAATGCCACAGTGAGCAAGTGCAAACTGTCCTGAAACTGCTTAGGGTTCAGAGTGTTTAGCAACATTTTTTTCATAGGGACAGAAGAGAGAAAAACAGAAATGTGTGGATCTGTATGCATATGAACTGGGAGGCGCCGCACACACTGCGCCCCCGGGTGAGATTCCCTCCTCAGTGCCAGTCAAGCTTACTAGAGCGTGATGCGGGCCGGATTGATTGATGGACTAAAGGGGAAAAGGCAGGTGGGTAAGAGACGTGCGCAGGGGAGAACCTGAGGTTAGACACTGTCACCGATCTGACTGGTGCATTCACGGGAAAACGAAAGTGCCTCAAGGGCATAATTCAGCTCACTAAAAGCTCTTAAACCTTCAGCTCCAAACACAATCAACACTTCCCCGTCCAGATGGAGGAAACGTGGCAAAAACTAACGTGACTGACAACACATTTTGTTTCCAATTATAGAGCCGCTGTCAACACTGACCCCCTCCACCTTTTCTTTTCTTGTCGGTGTCTGTGTTGTATTAATTTTTTGTCACTTGTGATACATGCACATTGCCACTGATTGTTTGGGGGACAAATTTGAAGAATGTAATTACATGTAAATCAGTCTGCGGTACCTTGTAGTAATTTCCTTCTTCTGGACTGACACCTTTTGGACATAATAACAGTTTGTGTTATAATGATGAAAGACAATTAATACTCTTCGCCACAGGAAGAAAATGATCTGTTAAAAGTTGATATGAGAGACAGAGAGACTTCTGAATCTGCTCGTCCAATTATCTTAATGGATATTCTTCTTATTGACAACAAATCCCATGAAAAGACCAAATTGTACGATGTGTTAATATCAAGCTAGTCATCACAAGTTACCACAGCCGATATCTCCGCAATCTTAGAGCCACCCAAGTGGATTATGATTTGTTTAAATAAATAACAACAACAACAACAACAGCAACAACAACAACAACAATACATTCATAATATATAGCACTTTTCTAGATAAGTTGGAGCATTTATACCCCAAGACTGGTCCAATGCAAATTGCAGCTTCAAAGAACCATAAGTGAGGTTCCTGCAACTTGCTTTCCTTCTCTGTCTGTGGCTCTTTCTTCCTGATGATATCTTACAAAACGGTATAAATATATAATCACATTTTTCATAAAGGCTCGGTTCCTACAACAGCTTGGCACAGTAATTTCTTTTACTCTAAAAGGAGTAAATGACATTTGTTGGGGGACTATTTCCAGCCAAGGATTAAGACACATTTGGGCTCTAGTAAGAATTTCTGGCGGCGATAAGATGTATCTGGGATCCCATAAATGATGGTGCCAACGTTCTGTAATAATGATGAGGGAAAATGTAACCCAGAAAATTAAATCACTCAGTCTAGCAAAAGTCCTTAAATTCAAGGTGACATCAACTGACCCAAACCCAAAGATATTCCATTTAAAAGGCAAAAAATCTGCAAAGCAAAAGAGAAATGCAAAGAATAATCAGCATCCATGTATCAAAGTACAAGTATAATCAGCACAGTGCAGGAATTAAAAACAAATGTTAATTCTTTTAAATGGTTTGCAACAAAAAGGGGGGAAAAAATCCTCAAAATGCAAAACACCAGTCTGCAGCTGCCAACAGTAACCAGCTTATTAGTGCGATTTGCCCTCTAAAAGTAGTAAAACAGGTTATCTGGGCCTCTGCACTCGCTCCCTAAAGACATTTTAGTCCCGAGGGTGAACTCTGACCATGCAGCTCCACTGTTGGTGGAAACTGTAAATTAGCTCAGAGTATTCAGTGAATGTCAAACTCAAGCCACCATAATCCAGTAGCTCGTTCTCTGCGTGAACTGCGCTCACTCTCTGTGCATCCTGGGTAATTTGTTTCTCCTGGGGGTTTATCATATCAGGCGCCAGAGAGGTTATTCCTACTGACAGTTATGGCACAGAAAGGGGGAGGAGGGGGAGGCTTGGTAAAGAGAGACAGAGGAGGAAAGAAAGACTTTACACTTTGTGGAGGTTTTAATGAAGATTAGCAATATCATTTTAATTCCAAAAGTTGTTTTCAACTTTGCCAATAAACTCCCTGGGACCTTTCCTTTCCTTTCACAAGCAAGCAGTGCTGTGAGAGATGATAGCGGCTGTTAACATGATACGTCACTGGGTTTCACACAGAGGTGGTCTCAGGTAATAGACTCAAATGTGGAAGAGCAGATTTTGTTAATTTGGCTTCAAATTTCCACGAACAACGCGTCCCCCCAACCCAAAAAAATCAGTCACGACTTCTGGCAGTCGGCGAAGGTGACGACTGATGAATAATGCATGAGCTCAATGTGCTGCCGTTAATCACAGTCATCTCACACATTGCTGCTTCTCCTCACACACACACACACACACCTCCACCTTGATCTGAGAGCAGGTGATGGAGACGTTAGAAAGAGAGGTAAAGAAATGGAGAAAGGGAAAAAGTAAGTAGTATTGTACGGCCTAGAATAATACATTTCTCTTTCCGTTTCCCTGCTCACTTCATCCTGGCTGAAACTCATCACAATGCGCGTGTGTTTTGGGGATAGGGGAGGCGGCTCGCCAAAGGAAATGCAAAGGCACTGATTGCATTTTACCAGCTTTTCAACCCTGGCTGCTGTGCGAGTCCTCCCCAAACGAATGCAGGGCAAAAAAAAGGTGAATTTACACTCACACAGAAGCCCTCTGCATGACCCAATTGCCTCTCTGTACTTGTTCTCTGCACTCAGCGGGAAGAGGAAGAAACTTGAAAAGCTCTGAAATGTATCTGCTGCTTCGCAATCATGACGACATAAATCACAAGTTTTGCACATGAATGCAGCGTTCATTTGCGTGGGTGTGTATTCACGTCTGTGCATCGCGGCCCTGTGAGACACATCTGTAATGGGATCTGTTTCACCCATAGTGGACCTCCTCGATGGTGCATCTGATAATATACTCCCAAGTGGACATCTAAGATCAGTGATTACCCTCCATTTACCAAAGCCTGTTCTCCTTCAGGGCATGTCGATGCATCAAAGGACAGAGTTTGGAGAAAAAGCCTGATTTGAAGATAACCTCCTGGCTTTTTCCTTCCTGTGGCAGCCTTTTAACATGATGGATCCTTTAATTGCAGTAAACCAGGATTGACTGGAAGGTTTCCGAGCCATGGTGACACCACTGACCCTGGTAAATAGAAGCAGGGAGCTGCTGGAAATCCAATTTTTTAGACAACACTTCCTGCACAAAGACAAAGGCTGTGTTTTGACCTTGTGGTTTCATTGGATGGCGGTGTGAAAACCAAAGACGTTGATCAACAGTAACCCACAGAAGAGGAGGTGAGATAAGTCTAAAAGTGGTTTTCGTTCACTAAAAGGAATGTCAATTAACAGATAAGTACTCTAGGCAGCAACCGGGGCCTGGTGGGACAGGGTCAGTCTAAGACAATAAGAAGTGGACACAACTTGAGCAACTTGTTTATGGATTAACAAAGCCTTCTGTTTAGCATTTTGCCCATGGCCATCTTGTTTTTAACAATTGCCTTCAATTATTCCCTCCTATATCCTCTATTTTACTCTAAATATGACCACAACTGACAAAATGAACATCATGCTGTATTGAAGAAAACTTGAAAATAGTGATTTAGACCATAAACTCATCACGAAAATGTTACCTGAGGTAATAAATGAAGTGAGAAGTAGGGTCAATTTCTCATAGACTTCTATACAATGTGACTAAGAAAGACTTTGACAACAAATTTGTGAATATTGTTGAATATGAAGAAGGGTGTCAGAACTCTCTAGAAGCCAGCACCAGTGCCATGGATAGTTACAGTTCCTTGTCTGATGCTGAGGATGTTATGTATTTATGACCAATAATCAAACAACATTCCCACTACATGACTCACAATTACAATTTCTCGCCCATTTAAGTTTTGCCTCTGCGAATGCAAACCAGACCAGTTGGAAAATCAGCCCTACATGCTTTTATTGTCTTATAATAATCTTTGCACTTTGCTCTGATTATATCAAAATTCAGGATCTTTTCTGATGATCATCTCTCATCTGTCTGATCCAGGAAATTAAAGGACTGTTTCTTTATTCATGTAAGTTTTGATCGGGTTGAAGCCAAAAACTTTTCCATCACAGATTCCGAAGCTTACAAACATAATCCAGGTGATGCAAAGCCAGAGCTTAGACAGGTTATGATCGGAGATAGGATCTCACCTTATTTTACTTTGTTTCACATTCTGTCAAACACAACACACGGCTTTGCCTGCTGCCCTAACTACTGAAAACCAGTAGGTTGTTGCTACGCAACGATTAAATGTTTGAGGTGCGCTTCTCTCAAGTTTCCTTTTACCTTTCAGTAACCTGCGCTGAAAGATTTTGCACTTTCTCGGCGCTGTCGGCTTTGCCCCCTTCCTTCTCTGTAAATAGAGGTCTCCGGTGAATATGCAGCCTTCTGTGGAGTCGGAGATGTAGTGATAAAAAGTAGCTCTTCTTTTCCGCTCTGATCGCGGCAGACAGCACACTGATTTACACAGCGCAGTGACAAGGACGACAGCTGCAGCGCACCGAGATGGAAAACATATCCTCACTCCACCCTCCCTTCTTCATCCCTTTCTTCGCTTTAAGCCCAATTCACATCAACTCTCTCTTCATGCGCCCCACCTCCTGCCATCAGCGTTTCTGTTGCCCGACATCAAGGCTCCTCGGCTCGAGGCAGAGTTTATTGATGGGAGTGCAGCTTGAAGAGGAGCCGACTGCCTTAGAGAGAGGAGGTGGTGGCCTCTGTGGTCAGGTCAGAAGGGAAAAGAACATGTGTGAACTCTCACCAGAAATGTCTGCTTGACGCAAGTAAATTAACTTTCAGTGGCCGGCGGTCTGAATGCTGTTTGACCTGATCACACTGGGACAGCCCCCAGTTTTTAAGCTCTGGCCGGCTTACAGAGACAAGGACATGACCACACCTTATTTTTCTTGCACTGACAGGTTACGAGTGGAAAGAAACAAGGGGAGGGGACTGAACGGATGGATGCCTCGCAGCTCATGACAGCGTCGGGGCCAAACAGCTTCTTTTTCCGGACCGTGTTATTAACACACCAGTGGAAAACACTTAACTCATGCCTATTCAATTATGCAAATGCATACATATACAAATGACCCTGCTTAGTTATTAGCCGTCTCAATTAGAGGACATGTGTATGGGGGTTCAGAGGAAAGAGAGAGAGGACTGACAGGTGGTTTGCTGTCCACTGGTGATAACACAAGCCTCAGGGCAAGACTTGTGCATCTTTTATTGTTTCAGTCGGGGTGCGGCGGGGGCTGGAGATCCTCTGTACTTGGAGGACATGCAGCGAGGCACAAAATCAATGTCATGCTGAGCCCGTGTTTGCATATTTGTGTGGACGTGTGTGTGCATGTGCGAGGGCAAATGCACGAACACAAGTGGCTCTCATCTTTCCAGCTTCTCTTAGTGTATCAATGCGGCGACGAGGCTCTGAGTGGCTGCATCCTACATTTCCTGTGAATGCCGTCACCAAGGATCAGAGAGCATGACTACAGGGAGCTTTCATCTAACAGCCCTTACAGAAATAACACGTTTTCACGTCTGATTTCGCACCCCTCTTACTGTGTAAACCGTTATCACACACAAGATGTAAGATACATCTAATTAATTTATGAAACAGGGTGATTCGCAACCAGCTGCACACGGAGTTATTTTAGAAATATCGACAAGTTTAATCACATAACAAATCTGAATCATTGGGCTGTGATTTTAAAACGCATTGCACGTATGCACATAGTAAAACCATGCATTAAAATCAATAAAAAGGATCGACCAAGCCATAACTGACACATAAATGCCATTTATTACAGCCAAAGCAGATGAATCACAGCGATTCGTACTGTGAAATGATGCATGTTGCTATGGGAGGGAGGCTTCGTCTTGGGTATGATGCACTAATGTCGAGCAGGGCAGAGCGAAGGATTTGTGGTCGTGATCTTTGTTGATGCAACAAGAGAAGTAAGATGCCAATCTGCAATGTCATCAACTGTGGAATCTAGAGTGGGAGAGCCCAAGGGCCTTTTTTTTCCTAAAGAGTCTTTCCATTTGGTTCCAATTTCACTGGAATATAGAAGCTTTTTGATAAAAGATAAAGCACAAATCTAACAAACTACCATGTCTCTTTTTAGGGGAAATTATTCAGAGGGAGTCTAGACACTGAATATCATATGAAGGGTGCTCTGATCAGGATTTTGGGGCCAATTAATGATTACAGATTGCTGCATGCAGTATCAGCCAATACTGATAATAGGGTGTATTTGAAGCCTTCTATTTACCATGTAACATTATTTTTTAATTTGCACTATTACTGGCAAAATGGAAATCCGCCTTTCTCCTCTATCATCTGTAATAATTGCCAATAAATTAGAATTCGCTTTTACACAGAATATCAATCAAACTATTGAGAACAAATATTAAGACTGCTGGTTGGTTGGTTGGTTGGTTGGTTATTTGAGTTGGTTTCCTACACATCACCAGCAACAGAAGCCTTTATTTAAGACTTGGAAGTTTGAATTCAAAGATATGGTCTGATTTCTTCTTGACCACAAATATGATGCAAAGTTGACTTGGATATTTGGTAATTTTATATGGTTTTGTCTGCTTTCTCCCAAAGGTTACATAGTCTGCTTCTGTCTCAAACATTAGGAACAACAGCGGAAATTAGTCCAAGACTTTTTATTCCAAAAAAGGTTCAAAATTGAATGGATACTCGTCTAGCTGAAGTCGAAGGACAGCTGATTAACTGTTCATGCCAACTGAAAATTGGAGTTGCCCATGATATAATGTTTGTAAAGGTGCAGAGTTGGTTGTATCTATAGCTAATTAACACCTAATATATTAGCATGTTGCCAATAAACCAAATCAAACTAAAAAGAAGCTGATCAGATCAAATTTAAGCTGCTTGAACAACGGTATTTGTCTGTTCTTTGGGTCTACAGAGTATAAATAGCACACAAAGCTATAGAGAAAGTGAATCATAAAGTGTCCCTGACTGCAAGCAAACAAAGACATCACGCTCCAGTGAACTACATGCATTGTGGGAAAGAAGCAAACACCCAGTATGTAAGCTTCACCAATTTGGCAACTGTTGTAATTATTTAGTCAGGCTACCTGGTTTAGGTACAGAGCTCTGCTGCCCGTGGACCCAACTGACAGTCAGTGTTGGTTGGTAAACACAAACAGATTAAAGCTAATAAATATTCAAACACTGCTGTGCCTGCTCCTCAGCTACAGTGCCTTCTGCAACCAAAATGTAAAACCTGTCAGTCCCCGCAGAATATTATCTAATCACCATATGAATAATCTTTACAAACAAAGCAATATCCTCCATCATGTATCTGCTTTGACGCTGTGAGTCTGTCTCATTGTGTTCATGTTCTCCACTTGTGTTGGCTATATGGGCTGCTGGTGCTGTCCACGAGAGGTGGTGCTGAAATGTCACCCTCCCCTGCCTGTGTCCACCTCTCTGCCTCGGCACAGGAGCGCTGTCCATGGTTCTGGATGAGCGCTGCCTGGCTCTGCCCACAGAGAGGATTTTTTTTTTTTTTCCTGCTGGCTGGGTTACTGGGTGGAGCAGCTTGGACTTTGCCTCAGCTGTAAGAGGCAAACAAGGCAGAGTCTCAGCAGGCAGGGAGCTCCACGCCCTCTGTGCTTCAGAGCTGTCACATGTGACAGCGTCATCTACAAAGGGATGTGGTGCTGGAGGCTCCAACACATCCCTTAGATGGATATAAAACATGACTGTGGTTGAGGCTGGATGAGGAATGATCTCAGTAGTTTGGCTCAAATGTGTGAAAAGATGGAATTGCAGCATTTCAGCAATCAAAAGCATTTCCTGTCATTTCTACCCCCCCTAACTTCATGCCTGTGTTTTCACATCCAACACCACACATTGTGAATGTGCATCCAGTGGGGATGTTGTGTGAAAAGAACGGCTGATCCCTCAGCTCATGAGAGGCCAAACCCCTCTCCGTCCTCTGTCTTTCCCCGGAGCAGGGAGAGCCGGCCAATCAGAGTGGACGAGGCAATGAGTCACGGAGAGAGCGCGCAGCATCCAGTGGACCGAAAGGAGCTGCCTGCCGCCGCTCTGGGCAGGAAAACACGAATGGAGTGATCCGATCAGAACTCTCGGACACACCAGATACAGGAAAAACGTGTAGATTTACAAAAATATATATTTTTTCTTTTAATTTAGCAGATTTAACATCAAAAGTGGCCCACTTTTATGTTTCGCTCTCTCTTCTGGAAGATTTATGAGACAAGACATGACTTTTAAAAGCTGCCAACCCTTAATAACAAACCAAACACCGACTGGGACGCTGCAAGGTTAAGTGAAGGTCAACATATTGCCTGCAGCCAGATCCAGCTCAGGCTGTGTTCAAGCTTCACAATGGTACAGTAGAGTACAGTAGAGTACAGTCGAGTAGTGCGTGTCACTCAAAGCTTTCCAGCCGATAGATAAGCAAAAACAGTGTGTGAATGGGCCGTGTGAATCAGTGCTGGAGACGCTCATTAACTATTGATGGGAGATCTCACAGCTGGATACACACCACACACCATGGACACACACACTAGTTGTTGGCTCACATGACAATGCCGGTGGGTGCAATATTTTATGAGAAAAGGATTCAATTGTCCTCGAACCAGGTTTTACACATAAATCTTACAGTGACAAAGGCACCAATATGAGAGGAGAGCTGATTGTTAAGGTCCACTACGGGATGTACAAATCCATTTTTCATGGAGCAGAAAAGGTGCCGTGGATGTGAATAGGATTTAATGGACCTTGTAGGAGAATAAAGGATTTGGAAGGTGGTGGAAAAATGAAGTCAAAATGAAACTGAAATTCAGCTGAATTAGTTCTAGGTTTGAAAGGACTGGAGCCGGAGCCGCCGCGTGTTGGCTTTCATGGCTTGTTTCAGCCCCGAGACAATGGAATCAAATAGACAGGAGCTATTTGAAGCCCCACAATCTACCAAACCTTCACCTCTTTCATGTTTCTAAATGAGAGAAGAAAAAAAATAAAAAGTGCAAATGTTATTAAGGACAGAGGAGCTTTTGTTCAGCCCCCTGGCCCCCCTCTCGTCCGTCTTTGTTTAACAGTCGTACTGTACGTCAGCATGCATGAATGGAGGGAGGCAATGGAAGATCGACTAGTTCATTTAGTTGAATCTGGGATAATGAGAGAGAGGGAGAGATAAGGAATGACAAAGAGGAAATGACAAACAGCAGGGAAGGCAGAGCGGTGATTCGATTACAGTAGGACTTCTCATTAAATGACAAACAAAGCAAGCCCAGGGTTAGGAAGCCACGCTATCCCTCTATGGATATAACAGCTACACACAGCACGCTTTTCTTCTCTCCTCTCTGTAGAGGAATAGCCGTCTCCTCGGACTACACTGCTGCCACGCTGAGCCGGAGAGCAGCTCGTCCTAACCCTCTGTGGGGGTCTGCTTATCCCTCCCATCAGCTGTGAACCAGAAACGAAGATGCAAACACACATACTTAAAAAAAAACTAATTATATGTGCAGGAACTCCGATCTCTTTTCAGAGTAACAAAACAAGAAAGTGAGACAAAAATGTCCAGGATCTAATCTTAGAAATTTGTTTTGTTCTTTTCCAACAATCCCTGTCACTGTAAAGCTGACATGCCCTGACATCTGTCGTCCTGCATGAGCTGCAGCCAAAAAGACACTCCACCTCTTCCTCCTCGTCTTCCTCCTCCTGCTCCACACGACCTGACTCTTCCAGTCACAATTACAGTACAGCGCCCGGCGACACGCTCACACACACACACACACATGTGCACACATCAAAGAACCAGCTCTCTGTTTCAAGCCAGGCATGACATGTATTCATTTCAAAAGCAGCAGCACAAACAGGAGCTCTCATGCCATTCGGCTGTGTGTTATCACCTTCTCCACGCTGCTCTCCTCTTGTGTTTTTATATTTCGGTCTCTTACCTGGCAGCACGCTGTCTTCCCCGGGTCCTCTTTACAATCCCAGGAAGGAGTTGGGTTCTCGCTGAGGGAGCTCGATGTGGCACTTTAAAAGAAAAAGAAAAAAAAAACAAAAGGCTCAAAAAGCAATGTCCCCTTTTTTCTTTTTCTTTTTCTTTCTCTCACACAACGGCTCAAGAAGCACTCACGCTCACACACTCGAACACCCAGTCAACAGCTCCGGCAGGCGAGCGGCTCGCAATTCCTTCCCTTCTCTCTCTCTCTCTCTCTGTCCGTGACACTCGCCTCCTCTCTTCCCGCCCACCTACTCCAGCCCCCTCCCCCTGCTTCTCTCTCTCCCTCTCTCTCTCCCTCGCTTGCTCTTCTTCTGTCAGACACACATCCCCTCTATCTCTCCGCTCACTATTTTCTGACATTTTCCCCCACCCACTCACACCTTCTGCTCTGTGAAAACAAATATCAATTGAAGGTACTATTAGCATTTCCACACACCATCAACAAACTTGTTCTTGTTTTGTGGAGCGATATTTCCTCTTGGACCGAGACAAAGACAACGTGATTGATGAATGATGCTAATGAGGCACTGATATGAAAACAGTTCTGGCTCTCTTTTAAAAGCAGTAACCGACACTTCTTTATCCCCTCTGTCTCACTCCACCTATTCCCGTCTCTCCCCAGGTCCCGCTGGAGTATCTCATGCTGCTCACGTCCCATTCTTCAGACAGCCAGTCAAGGGCATTCCCAGAGTAAGTGTATGCTAATGCTCCGCCTCAAGGAGCTGCCTGGCGTCCCCCCCTCCCCGACTCTCAGCCCCCCTGACCAGATGTGGCACTCGGGTCTCCCAGGGAGGGGGCAGCAGATGCAGAGGCAAAGGTGGACCAGCGGCAAGAATCTGCCAAGCAGTCCGGTCTCATTTGACCACTCTGAGGGACGCGGCGGGGCTGGCAGCACAGGATGTTTAATGGGGCTTTACTGGAATGAAATGCAAAAGTACTTTGGTTTACTGCCATTGGCCGGAGCTCGTCCAATCAGGCTCTTTGTATGCAGGATGATTAT
>CAFUXE010000997.1:257063-273916 GCA_903364295.1 Serranus cabrilla | reverse complement strand
CCATAGTCTAATATATCCCACCATAGTCTAATATATCCCACCATAGTTTAATCTGTCCCACCATAGTCTAATCTGTTCCACCATAGTTTAATCTGTCCCACCATAGTCTCAGCCCCGCTCTCTGAAGCGTACTGAAGTTTAAAATGTTAAAATTGTCCTTTGATTGTGACAGAAAAACTATGTACTAAATTATTTGAAAAAGTGTTAATGGATAACAAGAGACGACAGCATCTTGGTTGCATTGTTGTTATTTAACTACTAACAAGCAAAATACTTTGTACTGAGGCAAGTAAAAAACAGTCTTCAGGCGAGTATACCCACCATCCCAGCGCAATAACACAACAATAAAATGGCTTTTTATGAATGTGAAATCATCTTCATGGGGAAAATATCGAGTTCAGGCAAAGGCAGAAAACATCATTGTAAAAAACAACAACATTTGTGCCCATAAAGGTATGGATTAAAGCACTGAGGTGTGGGAAATAACAGCTGCTGTAGCGGCAAAGTAGAAAGAATCGTTGCATTTGTTGAGGTTGACACTGACACTGAATGGGAACCTGCCACTGAGACATATGGCATTTCAGTAAAAACACTGTAGATGCTTTGTGTGTTGAATGGTACAAAGGCAGAGACTAACCTTTAACTCAGTGATTCCTGCTGCAGTGTCTCCTGAAATGCTTCCTCCACAATCACCAGCAGTCGTTCAGACCTAGAGATGAAAAATAAGAGCTATGTTTGTAAAAATGAATGAAAACACTTATTCTCATAGTAAGCACCAGGTTTCTCTGATATACTGCCAGGGCTTCCTTAGAGAAAATAAAATGCAATCTTATAATCAAGTGCCGCCTTTTTTCTGCTGTGCTCAAAGTAAAAATATAAAGAAGAAATGTGCTTAGAACGAACACAAAAATTGACATATGGGTTGTTGGATAAATGGACTCTGTCTCCTTCTGGGGATGTTTGGGAGCGAGGATTTCTACAACTATGCTGAAAGAATAAACTGCAGGTACTGGATGCAAAGACAACACAGCTGCTTTTAAAGTCACATGAGAGCACAATGGGCTCAAACAGCAAGCCTCCATCTTTGCCCCTGCTGATTGTTCCATCAGCTCAGTAATCTGTGCATGTCAGTGGTGTGGTGGCAGATATCCATTATCGATGGACTGTTTTCACAGACAATTGGCCATATTCAGCGAACGGCCAGGGGAGACCAGCCATGTGTTGGAGAACCAGTACAGGGAGCAGCTGGGGATCTCCTCCCAGCAGATGCTGCCTGCTGTGGAGGTGTGGGAAGATTTCCAGTACAGCCCTGGTGGGAAAAGTGGGGGGTCCCGGTGCTGTCTACTCTGCTTCTGCTGTACATTTCTCTTAATGCATGATAAAGTATTTTAAATGGGGTTAAGGCATGTATTGGAATAAACAGTCAATTATCTATTTAAATTAGCCTATGTTCTGTTTTATGATATTGAGAAACAAACATCTTCAGGATTGTTGGATCTATTAGCTTGTGTGCAAACAAATGCATTTAAAACATAATATGAATACATCAGGCACAATTATTTCTTATCTCAAGCAATAAAAATAGCCCCAGTATAGATTATATGTCTGTAAATTCAATTGACATTAGATGTTCTGAATGTCTTTAAACAGCAATCATGCAGCCATTAGTTTGTCTACAAAGTTGATGGTTTAAACTTTGGTAATGGAAAAAGTTCATCCTCTGGGGAGTATCAAAGTGTTCTAATATATCCTTTAGATTTATTGTGAATAAGTGCACACTCGGGCCTTATAGTGATAGTTTCAGAAAGTACAGTACTTCTCCAAATTAATTATAAATCATCCTCTGATTACTATGAATTTCCATAGCAAAATTACTGGAACTTTGGCCAATGGTTTTCAAAAAACCTATAAGGACATGTCTGTTGTCAGAGCTAAACCAAAGTTTCTCCTCTACAACCGATAACTTTCACCGCTCCAGTCCAGCATTTTCTCCCAGTGTTATTTTTGTGTACTCTACTTCCAGTTCCTCACTTTGTGTTTTTGCTTCCATTTGGGATTCCTACCCGGTTTCTGAAGTCCTACTGTTTTACCTAATGGGAACACAACCTCTGAGTTTCATTTTCATGCATTTTGAAAATAAACCTTCTTTACTGATTTCTAGACTCTTTCAATACCTTGTTGTTGCTCGAAGGTAAGCTATGCAGTTTTGGCGCAACATCTAAACATTTTGCGCCAATCCTAAGCTGTATAAACGTACAATATGAGAGCATCTGGACAAGTTAATGCATGGGTCAGGCATTCGTTCATCATCCACTGCCAGCAGCACAGGGTCTCTCCTTCTCCTTTTCCACCGAGCTCATCAGCAGGTGTGAAGCAGGTAGGAGGAGGAAACTCACAGTAGGAGTGAGACTTCAGTTGGAGTGAGTGTTATGTTGGCGATCTCGCTCAGAACCTTTCTCAAGAACTTTAGTGTTTCCATCAAAGAATTTCGATGCACATTTTGAAGATTTGCATGAGAAAAGTTTAATGGAAACACCAAGATTAAAGAAAAGTTTAGAAAATGTGCATTTTTACACTCGATTGAGGTGAAGTTTTATTATTTGGATTCTTTTTTGCTCAATCTCTTCTATTTACTGACAGATTAGCCTACAGCAACACATAACACTGTCATCTTCTAACGAAAGTATGCAGTTTTGTTTATTCGCCCCAAACCAGTTGATGGAAACGTCCCTAATTTTCCTAAATGCAACATTGAAAAATTTCGCTCAAATTCAATTCGACTTTAATGGAAACACGGCTTACTAGAAGGGTCATAGCTCTCATGACATTCAACAGTTTTATAAAGGATTTTTCAGCTTTGTAGATTTCATTTAATTAACTTTTTAAAAACTTTGAATATGATGTTCCTGTAATGAGTTTGTGATGATTTGGCTAATTATTTTCTATGGCTTTAGGGGATCTCTCCCTCACTGCAAACAACTAATCTTTATGCAAATGCTTGGGCGTTGACAATTTTAAATTAGTGTATAAATTTATTTAGCCTAAAAAAACTAGAGAAAACTCTTTTATCCTGGCCTTGGTGGCTTAGGATGAAAGGTCAAGTTCACCTTCATCATTCTGAATCATCCTCAGGTGACCAGAAATATCCACGTTTCACCAAGAAATCTCAAAACATTCCTGTCCTAAGTACCCACAACTTGAAATGAAAACCATTCTGCCAGCACAGGAGGAGATGAGACTATCAAAACCACTCTGCGCTGAAAAGCATGCGGTACGACTGCTGATGATTGCCATTCATTCTCCCCTCATACTGTGAAAAGTGTGTTTACCGGCCAACTGATGCACAGATTAAAAGCCATTACCTCAACTTGGCAGGAGTATAAAGGGAAAGTATTCGCAGACAGCACATTTATTCATATTTCAATGCCCCTGTCGTGCCTTATCAGAGTATATAAATCATGATGGAAAGTGAAAAGGTAAATAAATTCCATTTTACATCGCCGTAGACACATTTAAATGTGTTGATGTACAGTAATAAGAGATTTGTTTCCTTTCTGCCCATTGAAGTTATCCCATTATTATGAAATATATAGTAGTTAATGGAAGATAAGGCAATATGTCAATGTAACCCAATTGTATTTTGTGTTTTTTTTTATTTAAAAAGATTTTCTAATGCTAATTTTGTGCTTTTTCACATGTGTCAGCTTTTCCCCAATAAGCTCATATATTAGCCGTATATTGTGTCCCATCGGGTGCTGATTGGCTCTCAACACTTTCCAGCTGTTCTCACATGTAAATCACATGCAGAGAGTGCAGCCTGTCCTGACAGCAAGCCACCATTACAATCATGTGCACAAAATCAACGATGCATCATCATCTTACACGAGCTGCTAAATATGCATGCATAACCAATACCGTGATCAGAGCACAATGAGCACGCCGCCGTGATATTAGGCGCTATAGCGACTGAGTATTTGCCTTTGTGGCTTTCAGCAGCCATCTGCACAAGTCCCTTTTGTGAGGTTTTCATAGAACACAGTTCCTGTTTCCTGCTGTGTTTTCACATTTTCTCCTCCAATCCTTCTGCTCATCACTTTTATGCACTAAATACTGGGAGTCATAACAACAATGTCTCTCTGTTTGGAGGTATTTGTCCACCTCTTTGTCAGTCTAACATCTCCCTGGATGCATGAGACTGTAGCTCTCATCGAACTCGTCATCTACTATTTTTCCTCTCAGCTTCATTTAATGATTTTAAAGCCATAGTATGCAGTTTTCTCTGGTTGTCTGTTTAGACATATGCATATGTCCATGCATGTCTGTAGGTGAGCTGTATTTCAAATTCAGGCGTGTTATTTTGGTTATTTTTCCAGTAAATTGCCTACTCCGGCTTTTAGCTGAGGTTTTTTGTAGAAATTCTTCGGCAAAGACCAATTTTAAACGATGCAATCCATGTGAAGAATATGGACCCCAGGCAGGTGTTTGCCAATTTCTGGGGTTGCAATCATGCGACCACATCCCATTCCCCGACCCGACCGACTCATATCACCAGCAGAAATGACATTCATTTCTCTAACAGCGTCCCAGATATGGCAAATATGACATGCAGCAATCTCCATGCTCAACAACCTGTGCAGCAGCTTATGTAACAACATGATGAGGAGGCCAGGACACAATCTTTAGATCTGAGTGGAGACTGAGAAGCAGTGGATGGGGGGGTGGTGGGGAGACACTCGACAGGAGAGATATTACCACAGTAATCTACACTGAGGGGGTGAGCTGCAGAGCAGGCTGACCTTGAAGAGTTTAACCTGCCAATCAAAAGAGTGTTTCTCCTCTCTGACAGGCAGCGAGGCAGAAAGCAAAGCCCCAGATATGTCAGCTGGGTCCAGATGTATAAATGATGTGGAGACACAGAAATAATATGTGCAACACTTTTCACATTAAAACTGCAGAGTGTTTGGTGGCTGTGATGCTAAACCTCATGAGCAGATAACGTAGCTGTGAAAACTTTTAACATCCTCTCTGTGAGGATTACCGACTGTTCTGCAGTGTTTTTGGTGTCTGATAAGGTTTTAAATACTTTAATCTGTTACACAAACTGGACTTCCTGGATAATATTTCATGTCTCACCTTAAATAACACCCCGCTACCAAAACTCTCTGAATCCCAACACCTGCCGGCAGGTTTAAAGGATGTTTTCTTTAAAAAAAATAATATAAAATCGCCAAAATAACACATTTTCGGAGCCAGAAACTGTAAAAATAGAAATTATTGTCACATTTTCAAATTTCCGACAGTCAATGCTTCTGTCAGGAAAAGAAATCCATTTTAATCCAAATTACTCTGACTCAGCTGAAGCCAATAGTCACATGACAAAAATTCAGTGAAGCTTCAAAAGAACTGCAGGCTGTTTACACAGAGCAGAGGGGAGAGGACAAGACGGGTTTTAAGTCAAGGTGTGTGTAGTATGTGGAGTCCCAAAGTTTATAATACATATTTTGTTAAGTAACATATTCTTGAACACAACTTTTATAATTTAAATAATAATAATAAAGTGGAATTGGTGGAACTAAAAAGCTAGCATCTGGCTATGAATGAGCCACATCGCTGCTGCATGACTTCAACATCACCGCCACTAATCTGATAATGTTTAAAGCCTCTAACAACCTCTGTAGTTTCATTTATCCACTTGTTAGAAACCTAAAGAAAACTATAGAAATGTATTTTTTATTTCATGGTGACTTAAACCACAAAAACCCTCTTAAAAAACCCCAATGACTTCAAGACTAGAGACCCAAATGAACAGAAAATGTATTAATTTCTGGGTTTAAGGACTCATTCCTCCAGCATCAAGGTCATCCTACGACTGACTGTGATATACTGCAGCAACAAGGACAAGACAAGCTCCCTGTCAGACAGGAAGCTCCACAAATGTAAAGTACAGTATCCTGAACGGAGCAGAAAAACATAATTTCTTCCCGACAGAAAACGGAAGCTAAGTACATGAAAGCATCTTTAAGTAGAGAAAGTCTATTTATGAATGAATGAAGGCGGAAATGCTGGATCCATTTGTGGTTTTACATACCATCCATGTGTCTCCTACTACAAAATGAAGGCCACTCAAATGCTTAGCAACTGTTCTCCCAGCATGCCTCCCTACGACGGTGCTCCACTGTGCAGTGCATCTACATAAGGCAAATCTCTATGTGCATAGGTCTCCACCAGGCTCACCATCTGCTCTATGGAAGATATTTAAAGCTTAAACTGCACTGCCAGTGTACAGCGTGTCTCTGGGTATCATAGCTGCTCCATGTCCTCCTACTCCCTCAACTAAAACCCAGCGAGAGAGCGAGGTTGGCAGGTGGCGAGGAGAATAATGTTGTGAAATAAGACGTCTGACACCAAGCTTCTGCACGCTGTTGTTCCATTTCTACTCCTGCCTTGAGATCTTCCTCCTGTCTATTTGTTTTGCCCTGTGCTCTCACCCAGAAGCATCATTCTGCTGCATATAATAGCGTTTTATTCTGCGCTGCACCCAGTTTGCTGGAAATATTGAGTGACAGTGAACTACAAATGTTACAAGGTGCAGAGATTGACACCTGACAGAGGTAAAAAAAAAAATCACACCAAATAAAGCTGTAACCTGATTCCTTTATCATTTTTCACGGTTCTATTTTTTTGCAAGTATAACTCATTATTCCCATGTGATGCTGACCGCCCAGTTCACCATCACAACACCCCGCCCGCGCGCTTCACACCGGAGGGTTTGAATCACGTCTCCGGCAGAGAAATGCTCCACCTGAGTAAAAAAATGCAGAGTCTGTAGCAGCTGTGGCGCGGATGGAGGACGGTGGTGTTATTCTGTCGTGACACAATCGCAATCCTCTCCTCGTGCTTTTGATGGCTGCGCACTGGGAGAGTAATTATGAACCCCAGAGATCACTTTGAATGTTAAACTCCCCACATGTGGAGGCAGTCGCTTCAAATTACAACAGTCAGGGGTTCGTTTTTTACAAAAAGGTAAGTAAGTGGAGAGTAGACACAATCTTTCTCTTTATACTTTGGTTTAAAGTGGTTTCAGACACGGTTTTAGCTTTAATTTATGATTATGAAGTCACTGCTGATGTCTGCAGATAAATACCACTACATACATTGAGATTGGTTCCTTATAAGCCAGGCATGATCTCCTGAGAAAATAAAGGCTTGATTTACTTGATTTATTTCCACTTTATCAACCGCAGCGCATTAAAGCCTGAGGACGGATATACACTTGCTGTTTAACCATGCAGGCGTGTATACAACCAGCTGCAGGATACTTGCCTGTATATATAAATACTGGATTTGCAGGATGAAAATAACAAACATGGCAACACTCTAGAACATTACTGTATTCGTGTCAGATAAAGTGACAGCGAGCCGTCGTGAATTGATGTGTAGGCTGGTAAATTAAGCGCAAAAATAGTGGAATAGTTGTGTCCAGGTAGCAGATATGTGATGGACGATGGAGCCATGGAAAATCAACGCATTCCCATCCCAACTTGTCAGATTTTAAGGCTTCGTTTTGGCCCTTGGTGTGTAATACCAACGTACACAGATCCCTTTTGCTGAAGCTTTGGACATGTCAGGAACGATGTGTCACTTTCTGCTAGTTAGAAGCATAGTAGGCTCTGAAAATAAACTCCCATGTTCACAGGAAATGGTTAACTTTAGGATCAAGCTACTTGTTCCTATGGAAATAAACGGGCAGAAAGTTGTAAGAAAATTTTGTGTTTCCTGTGTTGTTTGTAGTTTTGGAGAGGGGGTTGTAAGGCCATTTCAAAAAAGTCAAGAGCTCGAATTGTTGTCCTAAATGCACTCTGAAAAATAGTATCCGTCTATGCAGTTTCTCTTGTTCCTCCCACTGTTCCTGTGATGCAGCTTTGTGGGTCACCCTTCATCTCCACAGTGACGTCACACAGACTGTGTGCACACATGCCCAGCTGCAGCCCCTCTGCACGCCGTCTCCTTTAAAAACATGAAAACAGGGATCACAATATCTCCAGCGTGGGGCTTTATTCCTGTGGCAGTGTGCTGTCCTGCACAGACACTGCCCTCTGAGCAAACAAGATTACCCTGATGAACAGAGGCAGGCTTGTTTACTCTCTGTGTCAAGGTACTTTGGGGGTGACTCGCTGTCAGTGAGGAGGAGAAACTTTGGAGATGAGATGCTGCTCTCAGGTATCCAAAGGAAACTCGGATTTGGCGTCTCTGTAAAACGTAAATAACCGCAGCTGCTCAGGTTGCTGTTGGGCGATGGCAAATTCTACGTTTTTATGAACTGACTGTCTTTTTTGTCCCATTTCTCATCTCATTCGTATGTATTATGTTCTCTATAGTCCTGTCCTAAAATGACCTGCCACAGCGGGCTAAATTCCCAGTCAGTGGATTTCAGCACTCTGTATCTCTGCAGCCAACCCCGTCTCTGTTCGTATTCAACACATTGCATGTGTAACCTTTTGTAAGAAATGTAATTGCCAACATAAGTGATTATGTTTACTGCCAACATTTCCTTCCAGAGCAGAAAAGTACTATCATGTTCTCATGTTGCAGAGAGGAGGGGGGGATGACTTGGCTTGCAAAGCACATGGTTTTCAGCACCAACTTGAAGGCTGTATAGTTATTCAGTGTTTTTCTTATTTTCAACTATTTCAATGGGAATAATACCAACAATCCATACAGAAAACAGAACATTTTAAAAACAGGTCACACATAGATGTGTAATTTGTAAAAGAAGGCTCAGTAATTTTCCAATTAACAGCTGGGCACTGTGGTCACTCACACAGGAGGAATTATTGGGAACGATTTTCAGTCATGGATTAATGGTGCTCTTGTGAGTATTTACAGCAGCAGAAATGTCTCAAAATGAATCAAAATAAACCTCATCATACTAAAGACACAAGGGCCATTTGAAAGTTTGAACGTTGTCTAAGATGCAAATAAAACAACATGCAATAATTTGCTAATCCTCTTGACATATATTACATTTTAAACTGAACAAAAAAAAATACATCTAATGTTTAAGATGATAAACGTATTTTTTTGTGAATAAACTATTCGGAAATGAAAGCATTCTGTTTTTATATTATATTTTACAAATTGTCCCAACATTTTTGGAATCAGGCCATAATCACAATGAACGTCTTTACACTTGCAGAAGGGGTTTAAAGTTCCAAAGAAATGTATTCCTAATGGATCTCAAGGATAGATTTTGTTACTACCTGCATCATTTCTGCTGGAGGGTCCAAGGGCTCCGTGCACTGTTTTTACATCCACACTCTGACCAGTTGTGTCTGGATAGCTGTCAGCACAATACAAACAGATCTCCCTCCATAGGGCAAAACGATGGACGGTCGCCAACACTTTGTCCAACTTGTCATGAAATGGGCAAATCATTTCTGCAGTGTCACCAAAACAACAACCACGTCCTGCATTGGGAACATATTTTGCTATGAAGTCGCATAAGGACACATTAGCGTTTACACTACAAAAGAAATTAGGTCAGATGCATCCAAGAGCACATGGGCAAGTAGCTTGAAGGTTTGGCTCTGAATACATCTTTTAATTTGTGATCTGATTGCCCAAGATGTATTTTTAAACCAAGTGTAAGCCTGTGTGAGCCTATACTGTAGAAAAAGGTTTAAAGACTTTGTCAATCTATAATAAATACCTACATCCTTCTCCTCATGCAAATGACTTCTTGAAGCACAGCCTTGTGCTGGATTTAATGAAAAGATATCAAAATACAAATTCAATTGACAGACAAGTTGTTTGGTCCAAACAGTGATTGGCTCGCTCTCTTGCTTTAACTTCCTGTCTTTGTTCTCATTAGTGCTTTTAAGCATTTGGGGAATAATCAGATTGATTCTCTGCCACAATCTCTTTTATTTGTGAGAATGTTATTTTCTGTTGGGTGCCAATGTAGCTGGAGAACTAGATTATATTCTCAGGTTATTCTCCAATTAAAATCTACCACAACCGAATTTATAGAATCCATAACAACGGAGGCCCAGTGATTTCCTCCAAAGAGACAATAGATATGTGGCAGTTTTTTCACATGATTTAATCCGTCACACAACAAAGTAAACGCTTTGAGTCCGATGGTGCAAAAACATATTCAGCACAGCAATGAATGACTGAGTGAATCTTATTTCTCAAGCCAGTGAATTCTCACATGCTGCCGTACAAGCCAACGCTTGCTTTAGCAATGTTTACAGAGTGCCTACATCTGTACTGCTCACTCCACGTAAACATTGTTCATGGACGAGACCAGTTTAGGTCACATATGATCATGATGGATGTCGACATGTGTCTGGTCTGCTGTGCATTGCCAGAGCAAGAGAGATAGCCGTGCGCTTGGTTGGCAGACCGCCATTTGAGAGTGGGCCCCCATCTTGACTAAGGATGGCTGATTCCTATCTCATCCTGTCATTTCCCACAATGGTTTATCCATCCACTGGAGGCAAAATTCGTACGGCTACCTGAGGTAACATGATTGTTATTCATGCACATGCCTGAAGCATCACAGAGTGCCCAGGGAACAGTTTGTGAGCAGGGAAGGTGGATATATCATAAAAAAACATCTGGGTAAGATCTAGGATGAATGAAACCACTTCACATCAGATATTCAGCGTCTTGTAAAACATCCGCAGATTAAAAGCACAAGCCAATAAAAAGAAAAGCCGTTCACTGCCTTCTTATTATTGCCGTTTTCTGCAACTTGAAGGTAGAGCATGTCATTTGCAGGCAATAAAAAATCTGTTTGGTTCTTAACCTTTAATTCTGGTTCCATGTTTGTATCAGTTTTTATAGCAATCACAGCCCACCCAATGAACTAAACAAGTGCTTGCAATGTTTCTCCTGGTCATTTCTGTGACTCAGGAGAAACATATTTTATTATATTTAAAAATGTAATTTTTGTCTAGAATATATATCTTCTCCTGGTTTTACTTCTTGCATCTGCAGCTGCAGGAAATGTAATGCAAACACAGCTGAGCTGACCTTCATGAACACTGAGCATCATGTCTGAATAACCTTGCAGCGCGAGTCTTTTTGCCCACGAGGCGGTAACGCCGCAGACGTCATGATGAATGTCTGAAGAGATCATGTGTTGGACCCTCCTCAGGTTTATCTGGGCAGAATGTAAATCATCATGTGTGAGCAGGTGTGTCTGCTCTCCGCGGAGCTCTGGATGAACTGCGCTCATGTTTATGTGCTTGGAAGGGCAGGCTAACTAAACTGGGCCAGAGGGGGGTCGTCTCCATGGTGACTGCAGCGAAAGAGCCGGATGCACCTGTGCAACACCGGAGATGTGGAGTGTGTTTTAGGGGGAGTGTTGTAAGAGCAGAAGTAGTTAAATCCATTTGCTGATTCATACAAATTGCTCCCAATCCTTTCTCCTTCTTTCTGTGAAAGGGAGTAATCTCTGCCACTTCCAGAACAACACAAGAACCGACAAACACTCTGTCACCAGTCAAGACTTTCATGTTGTGCCCATTCTATTTAAAATGCATGTGAATATGTGTTATTATCGGTACACGCTGTGTGTTTTCTGCACTGCAGGAATCAGATTGTTGTTATTGCCAAGTATGTTTTCACAAAGAAGGAATCTGCTGCTGTGTGTTGGCGCAAAGGAACAAACAAAGTACTATAATATAGATAAATATTAAGGCAAGAACTTAAAAAAACAGAAATTATAAGGAATAGAAAAGTCAAAGTACAACTGTGTTTAGAATATGTATAAATATATAAAGAGTAGACAAAAAAACTAGGTCTGCTTGATTTTGAGTCAATATTTTAATCAGGATTATATAACAAGATTACTCACTGGCTTTTTAACACAAAATATAATCTATCAAAAAATATATAATTTAAATTACTATGTATGTATACATGTTTAAACAAATAGTGTAAAATAATAAATAAACAACACAGCGGGCTGCTTGAGGACGGTAAAAAGGGATTCTTTAACATTATTACTTGCTGACTTCAAGCATTTATTAAACCTAAAAAATTATATTGCTTTTTTATTTATATTTTTTTTTTAAACAAAATATAATTCAACTGAAAAACATATAATCCATGCAAATATTAAAATAAAATAAATAATATATAATACTATGCATGGATATGTTTAAACAATCATGTAAAAAATTAATCAATTAAATTAAATAAGATCAAATGATGTAATGTTTGTGCATTTCCACAACCTACTGAAAACTATTAAACATAAACATTTATCATAAAATAATATATACAAATAAATACGTTTAAATATGCTTTAGTGCACTGCCACTGTCTACTGAAAACTAATAAGCACATTAACATGTTGGTAAACTACATTCAACATATTCCAGTCAGTAACTCTGCACAGCTAAAGGTGAGAGGAGCACTGGATTTATTAGAGCATGATTTTTAGCTTGATTATCTAAAAAATCTGATACAGCCCTAATTAAAACTCATGCAAACTAATAACCTTCTTTACAATAAATTCCAATAATCACTGTAATATCACTGAAGAACAAGGTCACAAATGTTTCATCATTTGAATATCACAAAGCTCATATTTCAGACAATGCATGAAATGGAAAGTGCGTCCCTCAAAACTCAGAAAAAGGCCTTTTTGTTGCCTTTGGACTCCACTCACGAATCTATCTTTAAAGCAGCGAGGCAACAGAATGAAGCCTAATGCAAGAGTGCCACCCCAGTGCCTTTAATGCACCTCTCCAGCCCGGCTCTCCAGCAGATGATCAAAGCTGGTGGAGTCTGTAAAAAGCTTGACTCTCGGGGCAAAGGGGGTCCATTGACTCCAGCTCCTCTCTTGCCTTTGAGGGCCCAACTGGGCTTTCATTTGCTCCTGCTGCCTCGCTGCTATTAATACAAGAGTAGACGCCCTGAAAGACGCCTGCTTTTTTCATCTTTAAGTGCAAGAGGACATGGTGTGCTTGGGAACTGCAAAAATGCTGTCATTTGTCAGATGATTAGTGAGGTGGGGTAAAGAGGAAAAGTAGGGTTCTGCTGAAGGTGCCAGGCTGAAAAGAAAAGACTGCGTGTCAAGTTGACCCCCACTGTGAGAATTTCTCCACTGGGCATCGGTGCTTTTAAGCTCTGGAGGTAAAAGCACTCAGGAATTTGTTTAGACTCTCCCTAAGATGCTCATATCACATGCGTCACCCACACCGCTTCCAACCTGTCTGAACAAAAATTACAGTGCATGTGTCATTTTTTTCCTCGCACTTGAAAGTATTTTTCCTGAGAATTGGCATCTCGCAGGCTCCTGTGATGTTTACTGCAGAGAGTGATTTCTGTCATTTCACATCCATTTTTCGAGGCTCACATCTGCAGCAGATTTCTTGACAGCAAGTTCCCCAGCATGTTGGAGGATTTAAAAAGTTTCCCTAATAAGTTAGATGCGATGACATTTTAGCTTTACTTTGGCAGGATTCCTCACCTTATCTGTCGAACAAAGCAGCTTGCGAGCACAGTGTTTATTCTCGGAGGAGTGAAAAAACCTGACGTAGTTTTCAGAAATAACAGCACAGTCTTAGGAGGCGTTTTGTTACCTAGCAACTCGACTGCGAGCCTACTTTGACGCGGTACTAATGGTGAAGTTACTCATTAACTAGTTTGGAACATAGTCCCAGCAGACACTGCACAGAAAACTTAATCTGCTTCATCCTCGATGGGAACAACTGTGTCAGGCTCATGAGGGAGGAATTAAAAATCCTCTCTGAAGTGTGGGAGCGTTGATGAAGCCACTCAGACAGAAGGTTCACCGGTGTTTGAACACAACAAACAGACACCTAGAATTATACTTCCATGTTCAATTTACAGCCGACTGTGCGCCAGCACGGCATTAAACAAGCATCTGGGTGTTTTGGCTCCGGATGCCGTCAGCTAGGCGGAGAAATCCCTTTTTCCCTCCTGAGGCTGAGCACAGAGACGCCACCACGTCTGACGCCACTGACATAAACTTCCCTTTTCCCTTATCCACTGGATAGAACTTCATTAGCTCAATCCATTTCGCTTCATGGTGCTGGAAGAGTCTCCAAACATTAAAGTGTTGTGGAACTCAAAGAATCATAAAATATGTGTTTTTGTCTCCTATTATAGTGGCATCGCAATTCAATACCATAAGAAACATAAACTAAACAAAACATCCCATTTCATTCTTCATGGCCAAGGTCAACAACAACATATACGTCTTTTAAACCCATTAGGGTTGGACACTTGCATGACATGAAAAAAAACATATCACATATATAATAAACTTTGCACTTGCCTGTACATTAAAATTTCTGACTAAAAGAATAGGCTGTGTTAGTTTAGCAGTTACTTACGTTTATATATATATATAAAAAAAGTTGCACACTGTCTCCATTCTATCTATTAGTGCCAAACAGCATTGGTTCTTTCCAGAAAACCTCCTATGAAAATCTTTTTAATGGCTCCTTAAAACTATTCCAGAAAGAAAATCATCCGAAAATAGACAGGAAATTACAGACAATGCTTTGTTTTTGGCAAATAATACAACAACGACTGGCTAGAACCATTAAAACACCAAGCAAATAATCAAAGCAATTACCAGTCTGCAAGAAAAGAAATGGATTGTAGGATGTAAACACCTGAGGAAATGAATTATGAATTACATGAAGACATAAAGAAGAACAGCCAAATCCATGTCTGAGGCTGATAATGACTCTCACTAGTCTTACTAATCCATCCGAGAGTTTTGGCCACAAGCTCTCATATGCAAAGTCACGAGCTGAACAGGCATCATCAGTGTGATTGAGTTCACCCCTGTGGTCTGTTCAAATATTTCCCTGCCAGATTAAGTTTGCTAAACACACAATTCAGTGCAATTACGTTAGCCTCGGCGTCTGTCATTATATCACGAGGAGGAGAGAGATGGGCATGGGCCGCGCTGATGGTGGGAGGCAGCGAAATTGCTCCGGAGTCGGCCTATCAATCCATTAGTCGTCTAATTCAGCGCAGCCTGCAGGCAGGAGAAGGCCACACGTCGGCCTGGCTTAACCTCTGGAAGCAGGAAGACGGAGGAAACGTACACAAAACGGAATTCAAAGGAAACAGAAAGAAAGGAAGTGTAGAGAAAGTGATAGTCATCCCCTTATCATTCTGCCCCCTTTGATTCAGTATTGGCAGTAGAATTTTAGGGGGAGATAGCAGGTCAACACTCGATGCCACATAGAGGTGGTGACCATCATCTGAAAGCTGCAAACCTGACAATCAAACAAACAATTAAACCTATTAAGGCATATAAGTGTTCAGACTGTTTATCTATGCTCAACTAAGTCCCATAACTTACCGCAGCAATTTTTGTTCCACACATTCGGTGCTGTATTTGACTTTTTAATTGACTTTTTTCTTAATTTTGTGAATCAATAGAAATGGTTAAAAAAAACCTTACATCATACACCAAAACTTTTGGAACAACATGGAAAAATCGTGCAATGGTTTGGTTTAAAAAACTTCAGATTTATTGGAAATTTCTGTATTTCCGGCGATTGAAGAAGCAAAACTTCTGTTCCATAACGGCTGAGAAACTCACTTATTGCCAATAACCATAGGAAAATTTTACATATTCTAGGTCTGCAGAAATATTCAAATACAGTAGGAAAAAATTATGCAAAAAAAATTGGATTTAACTATCCTGCTGGCGCGTCAGCAGAACGCCAGTTAAAAACAACATCAGTTAGTCTTTGGACTGTTTAGCCTGCATTGGGGAATAACATGGAAAATGTTAAACTCACACTCTAATCTGGGATGTCAAGCATAACCTTTTTATTTAATTAGATTACGGAGAAAATGGGAAACTATCATATCTTAAACAGAAACTGCAAAGAAGCATTCGGAGGGTGTTATTTGAATGTGTCAGGTCTATTTGTTCTCCAGGCAGTAAGAGTGGCCTTCTTCTAGTCTTTGAATATTTACCAAGCCATAGCTTAATCCTCCAAGAGCAGAAGAAAGCACCGCCCACGCTCCCTGAGGAGTGGAAACAGGGATTAGACCCACACACCTACACACGGCCACACCCGCCCACTCCAACACTACTACACTTCCCCAAACGCAGATGTCTGAGCCTCCCTGTGGTGTTACACCAAACAACTGTAGCTCAGTATTGACATTGACTCGGTTTGAAAGCGCCTCGGGCTCAGGCATCACTATGAGTCACCAGAAGCCGATCTAAGAGCAGTTTGAGAAGCTTCCCTGCCCCACATATTCCACACGGTTCAGGAGCAGATTAGAAGCAGCAGCTTTGATCCTGTTAATATGATGCCCACCATCTTTGGTACATGAGACGATTTGCCTCTTCCTGCCAGCAGTTCACTCTCATTCTTACCAGTTCACTGGCTCTCCGTTATCAAGTGATAATGTCATACTCTGAGTTGTGTTTGGTGTTTATGCAGGCATAGTGAATGGAATATTTGTTTTCAATGTGCCGAGCTGCAGCAGAAGGGTTAACCTGGTTGTGTTCGGTTCAAACAAATCATAAAATCATTCAAGCGATGATCGTTAATTGTTAGGAAACCACTGCTGAGTATCGCATGAAAACAAATTTGTTCTTATAACCATAAAAATGCATTTTGAGGGTGTTTTCTGTATTTGGTTCTAAAGTTTTGCTGCAACTAAGGCTAATGGTGGTTTCACACCAATTTTCACCCCAGGTTACAATTACAACAGTATGACCCCCAAATAAAAACAGAGATTTCATTTCAATAAACGGATCAAAAGTATGAAGAAATAACACTGATACGGCATCACGTGACTTTCTCACTTGGGTAGAAACATTTCAG